>JARHVA010000222.1:5877500-5982500 GCA_037957365.1 Torreya grandis | reverse complement strand
CTAAAGACTACCTTGTCCTCTAACCTATCCCAACTAATTAGTGTTTTACACCTCCTTCAATATAATGCCTTAAACAGACCCATATTCAATGCTGATTAGTATGAGTTTTAATCAAATTAAATAAATGGAAGGTACTCTTCTCACTTTGATTGTTGATCCATGTAATACATAAATAGGATATCTTTTAAAACTAGTTAACTCTCTCTGCATGTCCATTAGTTTATTAGTGATAAGTAGTGCTGAAATTCAACTACATACCCAAAGTTAAATTTAGAGTCAAACAAATATATAATTAATCATTATATATTTATCTAAAATTATATTTTATATAAATCCATTCAATTGATACACCTATTTCATAAATCTCTTCACAAACATAGGTGCATTATCTATCAAGTTACCTAGTATAAAGTGGGTTGCCTTGATTACTTTACCAACTAAAACCAAGATCATATCATGTTAGTTATGTGATAATGGAAAAAATTTCACAAACTCCATGCTAATGACTTACCATTTCCATTCTAGTATATCATGAGGATATAATAATCCTTCAAGATGCACATGTTCAACTTTCACATGATAACATTCCAAACAATGAGACAAAAAATTCACTGCATTTTTCTTGATTCCTTTATGTAAATAGAGTGGAATTATCTTATCCATGAGCTAGGTAACACCTAGATGTCCTTATTATGGGTAATTGTATAGTTCATTTAGCACTATGCTCCTTATTTTCTCTCTATCAGGGACATACATCCTACCATTGTACCTCAAAATATCATCACTCTCTAAATTAAATCCTTTATACCTAGGATTCTATGTGTTCTCTAAATTTTTTTTTATGTAATCATAAAATTAATCTACTAAATATAATTTGATTACCTGATCTCAAAAATTACTCTTGATAGTACCCATGACTACTATGTACATTCTATGACTTAGAACATTAATAAATATATTATCCTTACCTTTGATATAATTAATATCAATATCATAATAAGATAATAACTCTAACCATCATCTCTAAAATGCATTCAAGTTTGATTTGGTGAAGATGTAATTGAGTCCCAAGTTGTCAGTCTTGAGCTAAAATAGTTTCTCCACTAGATAATGCCTCCAAACTTTCAAGGTATGTATAATTGTAGCAAGTTATATATCATGAAGGAAATAACTCACCTCATATGGATTTAATTTTATAGACTTGTAAGCTAAAAATAAATTATTTTGTATAATAACTCTTCCAATTTCATCCCTAGATGTATCTATTATCACTCAGAATTAACCATTAAGATCAGGAACTCTTAACACTGGTATTGAAGTAAGCCTCTTTTTCAAATCCTTAAAGGATATCTCACACTTCTTTCATAAAAAAAACTATGATTCTTTCACTAAAGAGAGGTAATTGGATTAAGTATCTTAAATAAATTCAAAACAATTTCTTTGTAATATCCAACTAATCCCATGAAACTCCATACCTCATGCACATTTTTAGGCACTAACCATTCCATTATGACTCTTATCTTCACTGGATCCACTAGAATTATAATTATATAGATAATATGTCCTAGATATTTCACTTTATTTTAGAAAAATTCATACTTGGACAACTTTTCATACAACCTATGATTTTGCAATTAATGAAAAACTGGTTCTAAATGTTACATATGTTCTTCCTATCCTTGGAAAATATGAGGATGTCACATAGAAAGACCAAAATAAAATGATTTAGATAATATATGAAAACACTATTAATGACATTCATAAATATTGTAGGAGTATTTATCAACCCAAAAGGTAACACTGAACTCATAATGCCCATTTCAAGTTCTAAATGTTATTTTTAAAACATCCTCATCATAGATTCTCAGTTGATGATAGCTTGATCTAAGATCAGTCTTAGAAAGTACTATCACCCCTTACATCTAATAAAAGAGATCATCAATAAGAGGTAGAAGATATATGTTCTTGATCATCACCTTGTTAAACATACTATAATCAATACACAATCTAAGAGTACCATCCTTATTATTAACAAAGGATATTGGTGCACCGCATGGTGACACACTTGGTTAAATCATTCCTTTAAAAAATAAATCCTAAATTTGAGCCTTTAACTTAAATAACTTGATAGTTATCATATTTTATGGTTACTTAGAATGTTGGTTTGATTCAAGTATGATATCAATCAAGAACTCAAACTTATGGTTGAGTAGAAATCTAGGTAATTCCTCTAAAAACACATCATGAAGGATATTTCAAAAATGATAATCATTAATGGGTGGTTAATTAGATTCATCCATCTCATTTATCTTAATGATAAGCTATTGGCATCCCTTCCTTTGATATTTCTTGAGTTGAATTACATAAATCTACCTAAGATTTTTAGACACCTTATTTTGGAAATAACTAGCTTCTGACCATACTTTAGACTATTTTTTGCCAAACAATGCAAATTAAGCATAGAAATTACTTAACGTCCCATATTTATCCAAAAATCATTAATTATTGATTGAAATAATTTTAAGGAATCCCTATTTTGGGTACTATCCTATACATAATAATAACCTATCACAGATTCATCTTTAGTCATTTTGTGACCTAATAAATAGCACTTTGGCCTATAGACCCATTAAGTAGGGCACTTGAACAATTAATAAAGAGCTGAAATTCTAATCAGAGTGAACAAAATAATTAAATTATATTAAATTTTTATCTAAATAATCCATTTTTAATTAATGAATATCTAAAAATAGAAATTTAAAAATTCAAAATATCAAGCTTTTTCATCATTGCCTTCATAAGTTGTCAAGTTCTCACAAAATATCTTATTTATGAGCCATGCCTATTCATTTATAACCATAATTACATGTACCCTGTTTAAATCAAATAGAGTGAAATTTAACTCATCTAGGGTTACTTTGAACTTAGTCCATGTTTAAATCCTAACCTAACTCAACTTGGGTAAGAGTTAACTTGGGAGGTTATAAATATAAGGCCTTACTTATTGATCTCTAAGATTTATTATTGCATTGTTAGTATGTCGAAATACCTCAAAAAGGGTTCATTTTAAGACACCATATCAAAAGCCCCCTTAGGTATATTTAGGCAAATCTGATTCATATCTTTGGTAAATATGAAAATTTCAAAAAAAAAATCACCTTCTTAAGTTTTATGTATAGTCATCCATCTACACAATTAAAATATATAAGTTGTGGGCTAAATTTAAAAATAATATAAATAAATTCCTAAACATTAATATTATTGAATATTTGGATTCCTTTCTAAGAGATGTACAATTTTTTTAAAAATCATCTCAAATTGAGTTTGTATATAAAAGTTATGGCCTCTAAAAGTTGGTGCTTAATTACTTCATATCATATAGTCGGGAGACAACACTATGTCATGTGACAACACTATGCCACCTAGCATTATGATAAAATTTGGATTCCTATTTAAGATACATATGATTTCATATAGATTTTTTATCTCATACCAAGTTTGTATGCAAATTTATGGCTTCTTGAAGTTGGTGCTAGTTTCATCGCATCATACCATCAAGTGGTAACACTATGTCACCTAGAAGCACTATGTTACACAAAAACATGCTAAATTTTTGATTATTTTAAAAAATATATATAATTAAAAAAATCCTCAAACTGAGTCCATGTACAAAATTTATAGCCTCTGGATGTTCTTTAGTTACATCACAACATGTCACTAGGTGACAATATACTAATAAGTGATAACATGCTACCGAATGATAATATGTTATCAAGTAGTAACATATTATAGAGTGGTAGCATGATACTAAGTGATATCATGGCACTGAGTGATATCATGATGTTGATTAATAGCATCATGATATTTCTAGGTGATAACACTCTGATGTAGTCAGGTGATATAGAACACTAACTTTTCAAGGTAGTAACTTTTATATACGGACTCGGATTGAGATGATTTTTTTAAAACTTGTATATCTATTTGAGATGAATTTAAATATTAAATAATATTAAGTCTTAGGAAAGTTTTTGAAACACTTTTATATTTATCCCATAACCTATCTATCGAGTGGCCTCAATATTCAACATGGTAATGAGGTAAGGAATGAGACTTGGATGGTAACCCTTATGAACATATGTACTATATATAAGTCAAATCATATGGATGATCCCATAATTATTATAAATGATTGGTAAGCTAACCTCTAAAAAAATTTATATCCTAAAAATATATGCAAATAGGTCCTATGTACTACTCCCAAAAAATCACCATATATAATTTACCAAAAAGTGAATATTCATGAGTTAATAAATATTCACCACTAAAATTTACTTTGATCTCAATGTTATTTTGGTGTAATTTTATTATGCTTAAATATATGTAAAAAGTCTTTCTAGCAATGTCACTATGCTAATTTCATAATCCAAGCCCAGTTAATCCAACCAACATTACCAAGGTGCCAAGGAGAGGTGGAGCAATGGATCTTTATTAACAAATATTTCTTGAGCCTATAGTCAAGAAAACAATTTCAACAATCCATTTTAGAGGTACAAAGAAGGTAAAAATATGATTTATTTTGTTTTCTAGTTGCATTTTAATTGATGGTTGTTACCTATTCTCTCCCTAGTGCTATACTAAAGGTGTTATTGTTTAGTGTGTTTATTTTGATTGGATTTTATTAACTAATACTATACTAATATCCCTTTTATTGATTTTGTGTTCACATTAATGGTATACCCCATGGGACCACACACCCCACTATCATGAATGGAGTTTCTTGATAGCTTTTGTTCACTAAGGTTATTTCATTCTAGAGCTTATTTTCTTGATTTAATGTCAACTTTTTCATGTTTTTCTTGTGACTATGATTTACAAATTGTTGACTACATAATGGTAAACCAAGAAATCATTGACCCAATCTACAAATTCATCTTAAAAACTATGAAATCACTCTAGTTTAGCCTTATATCTATGAAACTATGAAATTAGGCCCATAAATAAGGAAATTATCGAGCAAACAATGAATTCACTCTAACATGAAAAACTATATTTTCTTTGATTTTTCTATATAACTATGAAATTGTCTTTAATTTATGAGTTTGTTTGTTTGATTAGTGAAATCATCCTTTGTAGCAGCGTAATAACATTTTTAGGTAGTAAATTCACATTTTAGAGTTGCGAATTCATGTTCCCTAGTTGTGAATTCATTTTGTTGAGCATTAAAATCATTCACTAATGATGGAATTGAATTACATTCATGAAATCATTTATCTATGTTCATTTTTTATTGTAATTTTTCCCAAAATCATAAAATTGTCACTTGAATTGAAAAATTATCACCTGAATTTTGAGTTCATCTATTAGAGTATATAAATATTTAAACTCAATTATGAAATCATTTAGAAACCATGAAATTTCCCATCATGAGTTTTAAGCATTTGGGTTTTAACTATGTCTTTATGATAAAATAATTTCACAGTTTGTAGATTATCATAGGATTCTAAATTAATTTTAAGGAGGTGATTTTGTGCCTCTTTAAGTTAATTTTGAAGAATTTCTCTTTTTGAAAGCAATAGTAAACCCACTAACACTTTTTATAGGACTAAAAGGCCAAGGAAAGACATTTTTAGCACATTAATTCATTCAAATCACATTTAAATTTAGTGTTTAAAAAACATGATTTATTTTTCATTTTTCAAAGACCACAACACAAATAAATGCCAAGGGGATAAACTTCATATCATATTTCACTTTATTTTCTAAAAATGAACTCGTAATCTAGTTAAATTCTTATTAGAGATTATTGATTTTTTAGTTGTTGTTGTGTGTTTATTTTTGCAAAGTAAGTGTAATTTGTATGCTCTTCTTCCATCCCCTTTAGGGAACTTGGGTGATCAAAATGTTTTACTTGTTACCTTTATTGGTTTTTTCTAAAGCATGGAAGGTAGTTTTTTAAGGCACTCCCCAAAAACTGAGTGATTTGGATGATCCCCAAAATGACCCTAGAGTCCTACAATTTTTATTTCATACTTCTTGTCTTGTGGATGGGATTCTATAACCTCCCTATAATTACCTAGGGAAGCATTAACCTAAGAATTCATCTCCCACATCATTTTTACCCATTTCCATGTTAGGCTTATATAGATTGAGGTCTACTTAATAGGATGCTTGTTTGATTGGTTGAATAACCTCCACTAGTAAGAGATTGCTTTAGATCCTAGGTTTAACTCAGACATCACACTACAGTGATAAATTAATGGATGTAGTGGTTATAAAAAGGACAAGACCTTTTCATAAAAAAACTTATTAAATAAAATCCAAATTATGCATTGTGTCCTTGTGTTAACTACACATATGGGACCATTTAAACATATCAAAATTTATACTTTTTAGACAACCCCACTTTTCATTGATATAATATCAATGCAGGGTAAGTAGCCTAAATTTCTACACAACTGTATGAACTCTTGAGAGAAGAGGGAGCCTAAAAACCCTACTTTTCATGCACATTTAAGTTTTTGGATTAACAACATAATTTCCTATTAAGATAAAGTATATAGATGTAATTTCACAGTATGAAGCCACCTTATCATTTTTTAGGATTAAGATAATACACTTAGATATTTTTGTTGTTTTTCCTTTTTACTTGCATTATCTTGAGTCTAAATTATTTTCTTAATTTACCTTTAAATCAAGTCATGTTTTTACATCACTCTTTTAAAGAAGTGTTATGTCATTCCTTTAACTCCACACTTTGCCTTGGTCATTTTTTAAATGTTTATATGTTTGCATCACTTTTTTGAAAGAGGCATCATTAAACTGACCATTTCATTCCAAGTCTTGTGCCTTAGATATTTTAAGAAAATAATTTGTCATACCTTTAGAAAATGATAACATTTTTATGTTTATTATATTATTTCAAAGACTTATTTCCTTGTATCTAATTTTAATTTCAAAATTACCTCTACCTTTTTAGTCTATGCTTAGTATCATTATGTCATTCATATTGGTCTATCTTATTGTCCATTAAAAAAAACAAGCCTTCTAAATAGATTTCCATATTGATCTTGATAAGTTTCTATTCAAACATTGATTGGTTTATGCCTATGATTCACATAATTTTAGATTAGACATTTACCTCTCACTTTTGGATTGTGCAACTTAGACTAATTCTTTACTTGATTTAAGGACTCTTTTATTTTTTTCCTATATTTAGGAAATGGTCTATCTTTGATGTGCCTAAAGTCCAATGTCTTTTTCCAAAGGTCAAGTTTATATTTAAAATATGAATGCCTAGTTTGAGTTAAACTACTTCAAACTATTAGATTAATTATCTTATCTTTAAGACCTAGTTTTTTCCAAGTCTAGCTTTTGTGTTGTGTTTCTAAAATACCTATCATTCTTCCTTTTATTTTAGACTTAGTATATTTTGAGCTTAGCTTTATGTCTTGTTCCCAAAGACCTATTGACCTTTTATATTTTTAGACCTAGATTAGAGTTGTTTGAAACACCTTTCACTAAGGTTTAGCATTCATATTTATCCATTTACCTTGAATATTTGTGTGAGAAATTTTATTTTATATCTTTAAATATATATATATATATATATATATATATTACATATTCCTAGAACAATGCCACTTTCAAACCTAAATGTAGAACCATAATATTTTCACAAACCAAGACTTCCCTCTTTGGGTTAATTGCCAAACCTATCCATGTTGATTATCATATGCCACAATTACCCTTATTTAAGATAATTAACATATCATTTTCACCCTTTCAATGATAAAATTACCTGATCCCCTACCTATATCATTAATCCTCCTTTGACTTGTGTTAGAAATAAATCTCTACAGCACCCAAGGATTACCATTTTAGGTCCTCATCCTTTGGCTTTTGTTATAAAAGAGCTTCACAATGTCCATCCATTACCATTTAAGGCCCTAATATTTTGTCTCATGTAAGAAGCCAATCTCTATAGTTCCTTTCTATTACCGTTTTAGGCCCCCATTCTTAGGCTTGCATTAGCAACCAAGCTTCACAACATCCATCCAATACCATTCCAGGACCCCATCCTTTATCTTACATAAATAAATAATATTTTTAATGCCCTTTCATTAAAATTCTAGGCCATTCAAAATATAGTAGCTCATTATCCCAACAAGATTATGCAATTATGACTAAATAGGTCATAGTTACCATCTTAGACTGGCAACCAATCTTTATTAATCCCATATTAGATGAACCTATTTGTAAATAGATAATTATCCAATTATCAATCATTATTCATCTATTTTCAACCATCACCCACTTTAGAAAATCCTTGATGATCAATGAGCCATAATAAATCAAATTAGTACCTATCTAAGAGCCATCATTTGAAGACTAAGATATGTTTAAACTAATATTTTACAACCAATTGTAAACAAAGGCCAAGATAACCAACCAATCCATGATGTTTTTGTTGAAACACCTAATTTTGATGAGTCAACCAATGAAGGGTTAGATTTCAATCCTTTCCCTTTGGTTGAGGAGTTTCACTCGAATAAGTCAATTTTTGTTGAGACACTTCTTAATGATTAAAACCAGCTTTAAGTAAATCATTATCTCAATCATTGTTCTATTTTTAAAGAACCTCCCTTTGACAAGCTAGTCTTTATGGAGTTTTCTCTTAACCTTGCCCCCTCATTAAGGATTCTCACTTTGACAAAGCATTCTCTATGGAGTCACCCATCAATTTGTTTCCTCTCTTTGTTGGTCTTAACCTAGATGAGCCAGTCCATGTTGAAAAATTTTTAGATTATATTTTTGAAGAGCCCATTATGCCATCACAAGCCATTAATTTGTAATACCAAACATTCAACATAACACCATCATATCATCATTTACACCAAATGAAGAGTCAATATTGAAGTTAGGTTACATTCTTGAACCAATATCAAATTTAGCATTAGAAATATAATTAATGTTAGTATCAACATTAGATTCAGAGTCCATTGAGTTAGACTCAACTTTAGTGTCAAAATACATTCATTATTATTACAACATTGGATACACATACATCATAGATCAATTTGAATATAGTTTTAATCATTCTATAATTATTTAGGATGATTATTTTAGAATCAACACAAGATCTCCTAGTATTTTCTATGAGGATCATACTACCTATTCCCATTTCATTATTGTTTTACATGTAATTAACACCACCCAACATAGCCATTATATTGACATTTTACCTCCCAAAAGTGTTGATTAGGACTGATAAAAGTATACTTTATTGAACTGAATCTATGGTGACATATTAGTTGTAAAATATTAGGGGAGGCAAAACCACATTCATGAAGAAGAAGAAGAACAATCTCCTAGTGAAACCTTTTTGGAGCCTCTAGGGGGAAATCAAAGTCCAAAATGAGCATCCTTAAGTAAAACCCTATTTAAGGTCATAGAAGACAATCAAAGTCAAAAGTCAATGTTCATTAGTGAGACCTTCTTAGATGTGTTGTGGGATAATCAAGATATCTTTATTGGTGAAAACCTATTTGAGGTGTAAATAGATGAGGATAATAGTTATTCAATGGCTGATGAAGCCATTATAAAATATAATATTAGTATAACTTCCATTATATACCATAATTAGATGGTAGTTACTCTTATGCTTGAACAACAACAAAATATGATGTTCCTATAAATATGATACTCAAAATTCTTTAGCCCTACCAAAACAAAAATTATGTCAAATTCAAAATTGATAACATTGTGTATGATTAAAAATCTCAATCTTATTTATTTCCCAACCATTATACATTCCATTATGATCCATCTCTTCATTACCAACTTAGACATTTTATCCATTATTTGTCCTTATTTACCATCCCTTATTGTACTTTACTTTGTAAATGTTATGAAGACATCTTGCTTGAAGTTAAGAGGAAACATATTCAAAGAATACCTAATATTATATTAACATTTTTAGATTCTAAATCAGTAGTGGATTCATAATAAAGTATTAATTCAAAAGAGGTGTACGATACAAATTTAAACATTTGAATATTCTATTTGTATCTTATGTTGAACAATACATGCATATCCACATCAGTAAGAAAAATAGAAAAAATTATCTTTCTAGTCTACATGTAAAATTGGCCATCACTAACTTCTTATCAGACTATTAGACAAATTCTTACCAGTCATCAAAAATTTAACCTAATAGTTTATATTATTCTTGAATTTGGATTTATAACCTTGCATTAAATCAATTTAGTTTATTAAATCAATTAAATAAGGAAAATACACACATTGAATGAATAAAATCAAACAAATGACTAAATACCTAAAAGTAATTAATTAACTTGCACACCCATATCAAAATCAATTATCAAGTTAAATCAATTTAAAATCCTAATTGAGTTCCATCATGATCTAATAAATTCATTATTAAAAAGGAAGTTCAATAGAATTTTATTACATATTAGAACACAATCATTACCTTTGTGAGTTATCACTTTTGGAAAATATCTAAAAGAATATCCTAGGAATATTCCAAACCAAACCATGATTAATAAACTCAATTAAGGTTCAAATTTAAACCATTCTAAGTGATTTTGAAGCCTATAAAATCAAGCCTAGAGCTCTTCATTTAAGGAGATTGGACATAATAGAGTTATTATGCAGTAATTTGATCATGAATGAAAACATAATGTTATAATGCCAAAATTATTCCAAGCCAAGCTAAATGAAGCCAAATCCAAGCATTTAACAAGGTGTCAAGAGGAGATAAAGGTAGACACACTCCATTTATGAGGACCATTTTATCAAAAATCTGAGCAAGCCAATGAATAAGCCTTTTGGAGCAATCAAATAATTTGTATTTTGTGTTTAAATTATTATTTCCTTTCATTTTTAGTTGTGTTTTCAATTAGTTTGTTCACCATGCTCCACCCATGATGTAAACCTAGAGATGCTATATTTTTAGTGAGTTTAATTTATTTTTTTGGAACTAACTCTATAATAACTCACGTATTTATCAAATTCCTTGATCACAAATGACACGCCTAGTGGAACATGATTGTGCACCCCACATCTTTGGAAAAAAATGACTGCTAAAATAGCTCCTATGTTTAATCTATTTACTATTTTTTTTTGAATTTTTTATAGGTTATTCCTACTGGCTTCATTCTAATTTTATCAAAATTTCATTAAAATCTGATTTCTAGTTTAGAAGTTATGATTCTTTTAGTGACTCTTTTTATTTTCTAATTTTTTTCATACAAATGGTTAGTATAGAGATAATAAATTTTTTGTCATTCCCTATTTTTACCTAATATTTTTCATAGAGGTGTTCCCTGGACCTATAAACAATCTTCAAAAATTTTGTGACAAATTGATGTATATTTTAAAATTTATGGGTAAAATACTAACTTTAGGTTTTTATGATTTATATGTTCAGTTTTCTTTGTATTAACCTTATAACTTGTTGTTTGCATGTTTCATAGGTTTAGTTTCTTTTTTGAGATTTATTAATATTTTTATTGAGTTTTTTTATAACATTTTCCTAACTTAACACTTTTAATTTCTTGAGGTTTTTCCTTTAGATCGATATATTTTACCCTTCAAAGTTGCTTGTCTCATTTGATAAATAAGCTTTAGGGATAAACAAAGAACTAACCTTTTTCTTGCAGGACCCATTTGAAAAATCCTCAAAATAAGATTAATTAGTTTTTTAACACTTATTTGGAATGTTTTAAAACTAATTAGGCATCTCACTTTGAGTTTAAAAATAAAGTTTTGCATGTTTATGTTAAATTCTTTGATTGGTCTTTCAAAGTTCACAACTTAAGGCCAAGGGGCTGAAAGAACACCACCACACATTTCATTTAGTGTTATAAAATTGAATACACTTCAAAGTTTTTGCAAGTTGTTTTCATTATTTTTTTAGTCTAATATTTTTTGAGTAAATAGGGATTTGTGCATGTATGCTCTCCCATCCATCCTCTTTAGGGAAATTTTGGGGTCAAAAGTGCCAACATGTTTTTAGGTGGTTTATAATTATTTTCATTTTTGAATATTAAAGCCAAGGGGCTAGTAATGAATGTAATTAAACACTTCCAATTTCGTGCAACAAAATTAACCTCAATTAAATTATTTTTAAACTTGCTTGTTGATTGTATGTTTTATAAAAAATAGACGTGCTTGTATGCTCTCCCATCCATCCCTTTTATAGATCTTTTGGGATCAAAAGTGTCATCTCATCACACTTTAAGCCTAGTATAATACATAGAAAGAAATTCATTTAAATCCCTCCCCAAAAACTCAAAATAGTTTTGGGTGGTCTTGAGGAAACCATAAATTCTTTCTATTGTGTCATTCATTTCATGCATATTGGCTTGTGAGGGGGACTTCATTACCTCCCATAAGTAATTTAGGGAAGCTTTGACCTAGGGTTTCATCACCTGAATCATCTTCAATCCCTCTCCACTGTGGGGGGGGGGTGTGGGGTATATATTGTGGGATCCACTCACTGGGATGCCATCTCCCTTAATAGAGGCTAATCTTGAGATGTTTGAGCATATTGGACATATCACTACATTGATCGAGCAATAGATGTAGTGGTTGTAAAAATGGTAAGACCTTTTCACAATAATCCATATGATGTGGACCCAAATGATGTGTTGATTTTCATGTTTGCTGAGTGAAAGTTGGTAGACATCGAATACATCTAAAATGATCAAACACTAATTAGTTTTAGTCAACACCACATTGTCATACCCTTATTAGGATTTAGGGTGATTGTACTTAATGTATATTTGTCAATTTTTATTTATTACTCATTATGTTTTGATACTAAAACATGTTTTTTATTTATGACCATATCAAATTAGTTTTCTTATATGTCACTCCTTGATTGAAGAGACATTATGCTAGCCATTTTACACCACACTTGTGCCTTGATATTTTTTCTAAACATGTATGTGTGTGTTATTTATTTGAGATGCGTACCATTGTGATACCCATATCATTATCAAGTTT
The DNA here is from genome assembly GCA_037957365.1 of Torreya grandis. NCBI lineage: Eukaryota > Viridiplantae > Streptophyta > Pinopsida > Cupressales > Taxaceae > Torreya > Torreya grandis. The sequence continues at coordinate 5,969,468 of JARHVA010000222.1, read as the reverse complement.
GATCCTTTGACTCTTTGAAATATAAAATTGATCAAATCATTAGAGCATGTTTACACTATTAGGTTGTTCATTTTGTTTCAAGACTTGTTTACCATTGTATCAAAACCATTATTCAAAACCAACAACACATCAGCCATTTAGACCTTGTTCATGTGTCTTTATGTTGTCCAATCTTGTCTAGATTTTTTAGTCCAATGATAGTTTTCAATTATTGATTTTTAAATTAACCTTTTCAAGTTTGAATTCAAACATTGATCATTTTTTTTAGGCTTCAATTCATAGGGTTAGATACAAAGATCTTTCTCTTTTGGGTTGTGTAACTTAGGTTAATCAATTGCCCAAATTTGAAAACTCTCGCTTATTTGTTTATTCAACCTATCCTCATAATTATTTATGCATTTATTTGGGAAAACACAATTTATTCCCTAAGTGCCTTTTACCTTATGGATTATACCAACTGATCATGTTTATGTTTGATTCCATGTGTGGGGTCTATGTCACAGTTATTACAACCTTGTTAGATTAAATCAAATCACATCAAACTTTATTTCAAAGTATAGATTTTGACACCATTTGGATAGAATTCCTAGTATACCATTTGTATTTGAGCCTAGCTTTTGACTCCATTTTTAGATGAAAGCCTTAACAACTCAACTTTTCCCTTTCCTAGGTTAGAGCTTTTTTGGAACACTTTGGCCTAGACTTTGACATACTAGTTTTTATTCATTGCTTAACCTTTTGTGTGTATGAAATTTGACATTAGACATTTGACATCAAAATATTTTAAGCCAAGTTCTATCACAAACCATTTTAGAGATATAGCTTCATTTTAAGACGACATTAGAGATACATCTCCAATTTTCACCAAGCTAGATCACGTTTGAACCCTTTGTCCTATGGACATATTTTTTTGGAGTTTATAGAAATCTAATCCTTTTTTATTTTTGACCTTTCATCATTTATTTGTATATGACTATCTACACTTATGGTGGAGTCACGTATAATCCATGTTATGATAGAATGGCTACACAAATTGACTATAACCAAATGCTTGTTTACAATCCAACTCGAGACCTTGATTAGTATGAAGAAGCTTATGAGGAGGAATTTTTTGAATACCCAACTATAGACAATGTTGTTTGGTAAATTGATCTATACCATCTTTAAAATAATCAATACATAAAACACATTCATGAACTCGATTATGACCCAGCTCAAGACCTTGATTGTTATAAAGAGGCTTGTGAGGAGGACTTTATTGAAGACCCAACCATAGACAATGTTATTTTAGACATGTATTTATACCCTCCTTACAATAATCAATACATGGAACATAGTCTTGAACTAGCATATGACCCAACTCAATACTTTGATTTGGATGACATGGTTTATGAGCAAGACTTGGATATTTTGGCTTGGGTGAGAAATAATCCTCCATGACACCCTTTTGTTCTCTGACCCTCATCTAATCCTAACCCTCCTTTGGATTATATGAGCTACCAAGATCAAAAATATCTAAGCAATACCATTACCACTCTAGGACCTCATCTTTTGGCTTATGATAGCAACCAAGCTTCAAAACACCCTATCTATATCATTGAAGGACTTCATCATTTGTCTTGTACAATAAATAAAGCTAAAAAATTCCATATCATTATCCAATCATAACCTCAACCATCCATTCAACCAATCCAATCACAACCCCAACAAATCATTCAGCTGTAACCCCAACCAATCCAATCATTACCTATCAAATCAAGCCAATCATTAAAAGACCAAATTGAGTTCAAAACTAGTATTTTACAATTGATTTTAAACCAAGGCTAAGAGAATCAACTAGGAAGTGATGTTTTTATTGAATAAAATATTTTTTATGAGTCAACCTATGATGAATCACCTCTTGATACTATACCTATTATCAAGGAGTCTCACTTTAATGAGACAATATTTGCTGACTCACTTATTACTGATTATAAATACCTTTGGGAAAATTATTACCTATACCATATTCCTATTTTTTAAGAGTCTCCCCCTGACAAGCCGTTCTTTAAGGAGTTATCTCTTGACCTTTTTCCCATTGTTGAGGAGTATCACTTTGACAAACTAGTTTTTGTGGAATACACAATGCCATCATAAGACATTACTTGTCCAATACCAAGCATTCAACAAGACATAATTACAATAAAGTACCCATAAAATAAAGAATCAAAAGTAGATTCAAGTTCTATTATTATATTGACATTATATTTAGCGTCAGAATTAGAGTCAACTTTAGTCTTAACATCAGATTCAAAGTCCCTTGAGTTTAAATCAAAATTAGAGATAGAATACATTTATAATTATTATAATATTATTTATGCATGCCTATAATATCAATATGAATACATTTATGATCCTTATATGGGTTTTGAGGATGATCACTTCAACATTAACATAAGTTATCCTAGTATCTTCTACGAGGATTGTGCTGCCAATCTCCATTTCATTATCATTCCAAATACCATAACCACTAACCATCATATCCATGTCATTAACATTCTATCTCCCACACGTGTTGTTAGGGCATATTAGAATCATACCTTTTTGAAACACCTCTATGGCAACATATCAGATGAAGAAAATCAAGGAGGTCAAGACCAATATCATATAGACAAAGAACACTCTCTAGGTGAAACCTTTTTAGAGGTGCTAGGAGACAATCAAATTTAGAACACAACATCTTCTAGTGAAACCCTTTTAAAAGCACTAAGGGATAATAAAATTTAAAATTCAATGTTACATGGTGTAACCTTCTTGGATGCATTATAGTAAAATGATGACAAATTCATTGGTAGAAACCTCTTCTAGGTGCCAATAGCTGACCACAAAAACTCTTCACTATTTAATGATGACATTATCAAAGATCAAATCAAAATATCTTCCAATCTATAGCCTAATCAGATGGAAGCTACTCTTAGGCCTAAATTATAAAATAATATATTGGTATTATCAATAGAATATTTATAAGTCTTTAACCCCACCACATCCAAAGTTATGTCAACTCTAAAATTAGCAACATTGTGCATACCTAAAAGTCTCAATCTTTATTTATTTCCCCACTATCATAAATTCCATTATCATCCACCATTCCATTTCTCAAACAAACATATCAACCAATATTTATCCATTTTTACAATCTATGGTTACACTTTCCTTTATAGAGGATATAAATATACCTTTTATCGATGCTTGAAGGAATCATAATGAATGACTGATGAAGATCATAACAACATTATCAACATCTAAATATGTAGCTAGTTCTTCACAAAGCAACTATTCATATGAGGTGTGGGCTATAAATTTACATGATTGACTATTTTGGTTGTATCATTTGTTGATTAGGATGTGCATCTCCACTTCAATAGGAACAATATAATCATTTATCATACCCAGGTAGAACCAAACATGTATCATATCATATCAAGTTATCAATCTTTTTACCATTGTCACATGTCCTAACCATTCATATTATCACTTGAGGGAAATCCTCTTACCATTTTATCTAATTTATCAAACCCATAATTATCCTAATCAATTATTATTCTATCATATCCCATTCTACCATATCATTCCTATCTAGACCAAATCCTATTTTAGTCATCCTATACATTCTTGTCTTGATCTTGATTCATTTGGTTCTTTCCATACTTTTATTATGGATTTATGATCAAGTTTCAACAATAAATGAAATCCATATTTAAATGGTAGTATATTAAATTAGTGTGAGAGTTTATCTAGAAAGATATATTTCATTTTCTATTATATATCAAGCTTGTTTATGTGAGCCTAATTATATCACTTGGGCAAATTAGTGTTCACTAGTCTTGGTAATAATTATAACTGCGTATGGGTAAATTACTATCATTAAAATAATCCATTATATCCTAGTTATAACCACCTTACACAAACTAGGGAAAACATCTATTTATCATGCATTTCTATATCACCTTGCCATTGTTTTTTTCATTTGACTAGCCATTTTCTAGATATGAGAACTTGTGGGGACCTAGTTTGTTTTTCCTTGCTTTTTGTGTGGATGGAATTACTATGACTTAAGGTCATTTTGGGACTATGTAGATTTTGTTCAATTCATGTTTCAGTCACCTAAGTACCCCTTTGCCATACACTCTCATCATTTTATGACAAACCCAAGATAATGTTCTCACCATTTTTCAGGTATCTTGTTATTCTCTAACAAGTTAAGATACCACAAAATGCCAAAAAAATTTCAAATATTTCAAGAATCCAAAAAATATTTGTCTTGTCTAAACCTACTTTGTCACCTTGATCTTCCTTACTGGGTCAAAGTCATTGTTAGAATGCTTTCTTTTACTTTTACATTCAAGATGTTTATTTATTTCTAGTTGTTTTTTTGTTTTATTGCTTTCTATATGTTTGTTTGTTTGCTTTTGGTATTGTTGCCTTGACTCAGTCTATATGCAATCATTACATGATTCCTTGATTACATTATTCTTAAGTCCACCCATATTCATACATCCACATAGTTATCATAGTTTTTATCATTGTTGCATTGTTTTTAATTATTTATTGGATCAAGAGTTAGTCCTTATGCACATTTTGGCCAAGTATTCATGGTGTTTGATCATGAATCCTACCATCATGAGCTATAGTAAAAATTAGTAGCAAGAGGTCTACAAATAATGCAGCATCATAAGTTTCTCCTTGATAACTTGGAAAATCCTTCCACCCATCTTGATTGAATCAACACTTTTACCATTCTAGTTGCATTATTGATAATAAGGATGAGCATCTCCTCATTGATAGATATAATTGAATATTTTCTATTGATCAATCTCATTCTTATTCCCATCTCCTTCATAATTTTTTGCATTCTCATATGCTTGGTTGTTTATGTCTTCTTTAATAATTAGACCATCACATATATATTTTATCCCACTCATCTTTAATATATATTATAGTTTATATGTTTGAGTTAGGCTTGCTAATCCACCTTCATAGGGCACAACCTTATCACACATCATCTTTATCAAATAATCTAGGTCATCTTCATGATTATAACCACCTATGGGAAAGCCATTATTTTGACTTTTAATCTTGATTATAAATTCTATTGGTAAAATATGTACCTTTTAAATTAATTCATGCAAGAATTTTATAATTTAGATCAATCCCAACCATGGATTAATTCCACCTTTCTTCTTGCTTATTTTCAAGGGACTATCCATCCACATATGTTATGGTCACTCCTTTGAGGGGGAATTAGCTTAGGCTTCCAAAACACCATTTGGAGATTTTTATTTAAATAATCAACTTATTTTTGGCATACAAGACATTTCTCATTATTTAAGAAGACATTGTTGTGCTTACAGCTTGCAACATCTTCCCAAACAGGGGAAAATTATAGACATATAAAATTTGCCATCAATGACTTCATATCAGACTATTAGACCAATTCTTACCAATCATCAAAAATTTAACCTAAGAATATCTATTAGTCTAAAATTTGGCTTTATAACCTTGAATTAAATCAAATTGGTCTATTAAATCCATTAAACAAAGAAAATAAATGCATTGAATTAATCAAAATCAAATAAATGACCAAATGCCTAAAAATAATTAATTAACTTGCACACCCTAATCAAAATCAATTCAAAAATTAAATCAATTTCAAATCCTTATTGAGTTCAACCATAAGCTAATAAATCAATTACTAAAAAGTAATTTAAAGAGCATCTTATAATATCCTAGAACACACTCATTGCCTTTGTGAGTTGTCACTTTTGTAAAAAATCTCACATAACATCTTAAGAATATGTAAAACTCAACCAAGATTAATAAATTCAAAAAAGGTTATAATTTAACTAATTATAAGTGATTTTTAAGCCTATAAAAACAAGCCTAGATCTATTCATTTAGAGACCTTGGACATAATAGTGTTAGTATGTAGGAATTTGGTCATGAATGTAAACATAATGTTATAATGCCAAAATTCTTCCAAGCCAAGCCGAATCAAGCCACATTAAGCCAAGGCCAAGTACTGAACAAGTTTACAATAATAGATGAAGGTAGCCACATTCCATTGATTAAGACATTTTGAGTACAAATTTGAGCAAGCCAATGAAGAATCCTTTTGGAGCAATCAAGGATTTGGGTCTGGAATTTGTATTTTGTGTTTAAATTTTTATTTCCTTCCATTTTAGTTGTGTTTTCAATTAGTTTGTTCAACATGCTTCGCCCGTGATCTATGCCTAGAGATGTTATATTATTAGTGAGTTAATTTCATTATTTTTTAAAATAAATCTATACTAACCTCCTCTCTTTATCAAATTTCTTGATCACAAATGGCACGCTTACAGGGACATGATTGTGCACCCAGATCATTGAACACAAATGAATATTAAAATATCTCTTATTTTTAATCCATTTACTTTTTTTTAATGTTTTTTAGGTTATTTTCATTGATTTTGTCCTAATTCTCTCCAAATTTCATTAAAATCTAATTTGCATTTTAGAAGTTATGACTCTTTTAGTGACTGTCAATTTTTATTTTCTAATTTTTTGATAAAAATAGATAGTAGATAGATAATAAATTTTTAATTCACTATTTTGACATGAATTTTTGCATATAGGTGCTCCATGGATGTATAAACAAACATAAAAAATTTACTAACAAATAGATGTATATTTTATAAGTCATGGTTAAAATACTAACTTCAGGTGTTTATGATTTATGTGTTTGATTTTGTTTGTTTTAACCTTCTAACTTGTTTGCATGTTTCATAGGTTTAGTTTCTTTTTTGAGATTTATTGAGATTTTTTATAAATGTTTCTTAACCTAACACTTTTTCTTTAATGAGGTTTTTCCTTCAAGTCAACATATTTTACCCTTCAAATTTGCTTGTCTCATTTTGATAAATAAGCTTCAAGGCTAAATAAAGTCTTGTCTTTTTTCTTGCAGGACCCATTTTAAAAATATTCATAACAAGATTAATTAGTTCTTTCACATTTATTTTGGGATGTTTTAAAACCAATTACGCATTTCACTTTAGGTTTAAAAATAAAATTTTACATGTTTGTCTAAAATATTTTGATTGTTCTTTACAATTTCACAACTTAAAGCCAAGGGGATAAAAGAAAACCACCAAAAATTTCTTTTAGTTCTACAAAATTGAATACACTTTAATTTTTTTATAAGTTTTTTTCATTATTTGTTTAGTCTAAGATTGTTTGAGTAAATAGGAAGTTGTTTGTGTATGCTCTATCATCCTTCCCCTTTAAGGAACTTTTGGGGTCAAAAGTGTCATCTTTTTTTTGGGTGGTTTGCAATAAGTTCCATTTTCACATCTTAAAGCCAAGGGGATAGTAATGAATCTAATAAAACACTTTCAATTTGGTGAAACTAGATTAACCTCACTTAAATTATTTTCAAACTTGGTTTTTGATTGTGTGTTTTATAGAAAAGAGACATGTGTGTATGCTCTCCCATCTATCCCCTTTAAGGATATTTTTGGATCTAAAGTGTCATTTCATCAAAATTTGAGCCTAGTCCAAGGCATAGATATAATATCATTTAAAACCCACCCCAAAAATTTTAAATAATATTGGGTGATCTTAAGGTGACAATAAAGTCTTTTTATTGTGTCATTTATTTCATGCATATTGACTTGTAAGGGAGACTTCATTACCTCCCATGAGTACTTTATGGAATATTTGACCCATGGTTTCATCCCTTGGAATCATCTTTAACCCCTCTCTATGGAGAGGTATATAAATTGGGATCCCCTCACTAAGATGATGGTTTGAAAATTTAAACCATCTCCATTAGTAGAGGCTAAGCTTGAGATGTTTGAGCATGTTAGGCATCACACTACACTGAGTGAGTGATGGATGCAGTTGTTGTAAAATGGAAAAATGTTTTTTATAATAATCCATATGGTATGGACCCAAATTATGTGCTTATTCTCTTGTTTTCTGATGTGAATGTTGATAGACATGGGATCCATCTAGAATGATAAAAAACCAACTAGTTTTAGTCAACCCCACATTGCCATACCCTTGTTAGGATTTAGGGTGATTATACTTAATGTATATTTGTCACTTTATCTTTATTGATTGGTATGTTTTGATACTAAAACTTGTTTGTTTGTTTATAACCATGTAAAACTAGTTTGTTTGTATTCCACTGCTTGATTGAAGAGGTATTATGATGGCCATTTTACACCACACTTGTGCCTTGTAATTTTTTAAAAACATGTTTGTGTGTGTGTTACTTGTTTGAGATGGGTGCCGTTATGTTTCCCATATCATTATCAATTTTAAGCCTTTGAGTCTTTGGAACATAACATATATCACATCATTAGAGCATGTTTACATCCTTAGGATGCTCACTTTGTTTCAATACTTATTTACCATTATATCAAAACCAGTTACACCTCAGTCGTTCGGACCTTGTTCATGTGACATCATGCTATCCAATCTTGTCTAACTTGTTTAGTCCAATCATAATTTTCAACCATTGTGTTTTTAATTAACCTTTTCAATTTAGAATTTAATCATTAATTTATTTCTATGTAGGCCTAGCTTTTCAGGGGTTGATACATAGATATTTCTATTTTAGGTTACGTAACTTAGGTTAAACGATTACAAAAATTTGAAAACTATCACTTGTTTATTCATTCAGTCTATCCTTATAATTATTTATACCTTTATCTAAGAAAACACAATATTTTTATGAAGTGCCTTTTGCCTTATGGCTTATACCAACTGATCATGTTTATGTCAAAGTTATTCCAACATTATTAGATTAAATCAAATCACATCAACCTTTGTTTCAAATTATATATTTTTACACTTTTTGGCCAAAATTTCTTGCATATAATGTTTATTTGAGCCTATATTTTTACTCCATGTTTGGACAAAATCCATAGCAACTCAAATTTTCCCTTTCCTAGTTAAGACATTATTTGGAACACTTTGGTATAGACTTTAACATGCCAATTTTTATTCATTATTTGACCTTTTGTGTGTATGAAATTTGAATTTAGACATTTGATGTCAGACTATTTTATGCCAAGTTCTATCACAAACCATTTTGGAGACGCAAATCCATTTTTAGACCACATTCAAGATATAGATCCACTTTTGACTAAGTTAGATCACATTTTTACCCTTTAACCTTTGGATTTAGTTTAATAGAGTTTATATAACTCTTAAGTCTTTTTTTTAAGATATTTTATAATTTATGTAAATATGACTAGATACAATTATGGTGGAGTCACATATAATCCAAGTTATGATTGAATAGATACATAAATTGAATATAACCAAATGCCTACATATGATCCAACTTGAGACCTTGATTTATATGAAGAGGCTTGTGAAGAGGAATTTGTTAAAGAACCAACTATAGATAATGTTGTTTAGAAGATATATCTATACCCTTTTTACAATAATCAACACACAAAAAATAATTAAGAACTAGCTTATGACCTGACTCAAGACCTCGATTGGCATGAATAGGCTTATGAGGAGAAACTTATTGAAGACCCAACTGTATAAAATGTTATTTGGGAGATGGATCCATACCCTCCTTACAATAATTAATACACAGAACATAGTCAAGAACCAACTTATGACCCAACTTGATAATTTGATTGGGATTATATGGTTCTTGAGGAAGAATTAGATGTTTTGGCTTGGGTGATCAATCACCCTCCATAATGACCTTTTATTCTCTGACCCTCAGCTACCCTTTGCCCTCCTTTGGATTATATGAGCTACCAAGCTCCATAAAATCCAAGGAATACCATTACCACTCCAAGACATCATCTTTTAGCTTGTGATAGTAACCAAGATTTGTAGTGCCCTATCCATACCATTCAAGGACTTTGTACTTTGTCTTATGTAAGAAATAAAGATTCAAAATTCCCTATCATTATACAATATAAACCTCAACACATCCAATCATAACCTCAATCAGCCATTCAGCCAATCCATTCACAACATCAGCTAGGCAATCCAATCACAACCCCAACCAATCATTCAGATGTAACCCCAACTAGTCCAATCATTACCTATCCAATCAAGCCAATAATTAAAAGACCAAGTTTTGTTTAAAACTATTATTTTATAATTTATTTTAAACCAAGGCCAAGATAAACAACTAAGAAGTGATGTTTTTTTAATTTACCATTTTTGACGAGTCAACCTATGATGAATCACCTCTTGATACTATACCTATTGTTGAGGAGTCTCACTCTAATGAGCTAGTATTTTCTAAGTCACTTATTAATGATTATAATCACCTCTGGGAAAATCATTACCTTGACCATATAACTAGTTTTCAAGATCCTCCCTCTGACAAGCTAGTCTTTAAGAAGTTGTCTCTTGACCTTTTTCCCACTGTTGAGGAGTCTCACTTTGACAAACAATTTTTTTTGGAACCCACCATGCCATCATAAGACATTAATTGTCTAATACCAAGCATTCAAGAAGACATCATTATAATAAAATAGCCATCAAATGAAGAATTGAAATTAGAGTCAAGTTCTATTCTTAGACTAACATTAGATTTAGCATTAGAATCAGAATCGACATCAGTCTCAACATTCAATTTAGAGTCCCATAAGTTGGAATCAGAGTGAAAGATATAATACATTTGTGACTATTAAAATATTAGCTATGCATGCCTACCAAATCAGTACAAATACATTTGTGATCATTCTATGGGTTTTTAGGATGATTGCTTCAGAATTGACACAAGTTCTCCTAGTATCTTCTATAAGGATTATGATTCCAACCTCTATTCCATTACCATTCAAGATACCATTACCACCAACCATCATAGAGATGTCATTAACATTATATTTACCACAAGTGTTGTTATAGGGTAATAAAATCATACCTTGTTAAATTGCATCCATAGTGACATATCAGATGAAGAAAATAATAGATGTCAAGACCAATATCATATAGATGAAGAACACTCTCTAGGTAGAACCTTTTTGGAGGCACTAGAAGATAATCAAAGTTAGAACTCAACATCTTTTAGTAAAACCTTTTCAGAGGTTCTAGGGGATAATAAAAGTCAAAAGTCATTGTTACTTTGGTGACTTCAAAGTAATTTTAAATATTTATATATTTATCCATCTCTATTATCCATGCTTCAGCTCCACCTCCTAATACAAATCCATTAAACTTTGACGATTTCACATTTTTCTTGACTTGTGCCAACTCTACAGCTACTTAAGCTATCACATCTTGTGGCACTTACTCATGCCTCTACTCTTGAAGATGTTCCTTCGCAATATGATTTTCTTTAGTTTCCTATTGAGAATTCTCCTCTTCATGACCATGAACTTCCTTTTATAAGGCTATGATTCAATCCCTAGTCTCTTGCATGGTTGTGAGGATCTGCTCCAACTTTACAACTTGCTCTTGATGAACTAATTTGGATCAATAAGGGGATTGGTATTAGAATTAACCTCCTAGTCTAGTTTACACCATTCTTCTTCTTTCTTAATAGGAGAATAAGTTTACATTAGCAGACATATTAAGTCCTAGAGTATGATCTTTAGCTCTAATACCACTAACAACCCCACATAATTTTACAAGAATAGAGTAAATTAAAAAAAATTAATTACACAAATTCATCTAACATATTTCACCTTGAGAAATATAACTAAGGCATCTTTAACTATAAGTATTATTTTTTTGTTAACCAAATAAGGTATATAGATAATACATTTATCTAATGATCACCAATATAATCATATAAAAAAATGAAAAATATTGATTAAATAATAAAGACTACATTTATATTATTAAAGTAATTATATAATTTCAGCCATGACTAATACAATGTTATAGCCACTATTGTAAATGCACAAGTACAATTTCAAAAACAATAATGTCATAATAATAATAATAATATAATGATAAATTTTTTTATAAAGCATGAGTCTCAACAAACTAATGTATCCATTTGTAATCTCAAGTGTAGTCTCTAGTATAGTACTATCACAGGGAGGGAGAGCATCACTTGAGTACTTCTCAGAACCAAACATGAACCATCGATCCCCCTCACTATCTCCCATTAAGGAAATCATCCTTCCTTCACATTTGGGTAGATAATGATAGTGTGGGAATCCAAAGTCACAAACTAGAATCTATGTGCTGTAAAATAAATAATACATGATGTATACCATAAAAAAATATATTATAACATGATATCATAAAAACACGTAAATTATATCAGACACATGAAATGATAATGTTTAAATATAAACAATACTTTGGATAAAGTCCTCAAATAGTTAATGATCTCTAGGATCAATCAAATTCATACAAAAAACTCAATCAGATTACTCCTCATCTTGTATTGATGTCACTAATTAAGATAGTAGAATCCATCACAATGCTTATTTATTGTCATAAATATGATATTTGATTAATTATATAATAATATAGAAACTAAATATATTTAATCAAAATATTCCATATTATCATATATAAAATATGCTAAGTATGAAAATATCAAATATACATATAGTACATCAAATGTAATGTAATGAATCTAAAATTCATCTATTTTATTATAGAATAATAAATAGATCCATAAATAGTCCCTAGTAGAATCATACCATCCAGGTAAGACAAATACCTAGAATATAATTTACTAAGTATCAATATGTAAATCAAATGTTATTTTTTCCACTTAATAAACATTAATCACAACTTATTTCTTTTTACATATTTCACAAATATACAAAAAATTGGTCATTTAACAACTTGAAATTAATTATATTTAACATTTTAAATGCCTTACATTTAATTATTCAACTAAACATCAAACACATAACAAAGCATCCACATATCATTTTTATGCAAATAACAATCACGGTATTGAACTGGTTATATATTTAATATATTGTCCATCAAGCATACTATTTATACCATGTATTTATGCGTACTTTTAAAATACACAAATTTATAAATAATATCCCACTCAATAAAAAATCATAAAAAGTATATAATATACTCAAAGTAGACTCTAACTACCCATGATCTTAAAGTATCATGTATACAAAAAGAATACATCCAAACTATAATGTTTCATAAAAAATCTTCATAATACCAAATAATTCCCAATTTAGTGTTTCAACTAAATATGCACAGAATTGGAAGATTTTCATAACAAAATATATGCAGTCATCATTTCAACTTAGCCAATAACATTATAACAATTTTATTATTTGATAAGACAAACACTAATAAATCTATAAATCTATTTGATTCCCCTAAACTTACATTCACAAACTAATCTATGTTTATTCATGATAAGATATATAAATCTCATGATATTGAAAAAACAAGATTACCTAGTTGACTAATTAAACTCAAACATCCATTTTGCATAGTTCTCTTCGAATTGATTATAGATTTTGTTTATATTATATATATATATATATATATATATATATATATATATATGTATGTATGTATGTATGTATGTATGTATGTATGTATGTATGTAAGTATGTATGTATGTATGTATGTATATATATATATATATATATATATATATATATATATATATATATATATATATATATATATATGTATGTATGTATGTATGTATGTATGTATGTATGTATGCATGCATGTATGTATGTATGTATGTATGTATGTATATATTCTAAGTCGACCATTCTATCCAAGACTTATGAGAACCTAATATAAACATATATATTAAGTTCAAACACATATTCAAATACAAATATTCACCTCTTATGTATATATATTATGCTCAACCAAATGTTTGACTCAGTCGACTGGTTTAATATTTATTTATGCACAAGATATAAACATAAGTTCCATATAAAATATATTTGTCCTCTACATAAACTCAATACCTCGAAATTAAATGCCAAAATCATCTTGAATTGATTTTTCATTATATCTTGTGCATAAATAAATATTAAACTAGTCGATTGAGTAAAACATATGGTTGAGCATAATATATATACATAAGAGGTGAATATTTGTATTTGAATATGTGTTTGAACTTAATATATATGTTTATATTAGGTTCTCATAATTCTTGGATAGAATGGTAGACTTAGAATACATACATACATACATATATATCTTTGTGTGTGTGTGTGTGTGTGTGTGTGTATTCTAAGTCTACCATTCTATCCAATACTTATGAGAACCTAATATAAACATATATATTAAGTTCAAACACATATTAAAATACAAATATTCACCTCTTATGTATATATATTATGCTCAACCATATGTTTGACTCAGTCAACTGGTTTAATATTTATTTATGCACAAGATATAAACATAAATTCCATATAAAATATATTTTTCCTCTGCATAAACTCAATACCTCATAATTAAATGCCAAAATCATCTTGAATTGATTTTTCATTATATCTTGTGCATAAATAAATATTAAACAAGTCGACTGAGTAAAACATATGGTTGCGCATAATATATATATATATAAGAGGTGAATATTTGTATTTGAATGTGTTTAAACTTAATATATATGTTTATATTAGGTTCTCATAAGTCTTGGATATAATGGTAGACTTATAATACATACATATGTACATACACACACACACACACACACACACACACACACACACACACACACACACACACACACATAGATATATATATATATATATATATATATATATATATATATTTATGTATGTATGTATGTATGTATGTATGTATGTATGTATGTATTCATTCTAAGTCTACCATTATATCCAAGACTTATGAGAACCTAATATAAACATATATATTAAGTTCAAACACATATTCAAATACAAATATTCACCTCTTATGTATATGTATTATGCTCAACCATATGTTTGACTCAGTCAATTGGTTTAATATTTATTTATGCACAAGATATAAGCATAAATTCCGTATAAAATATATTTGTCCTCTACATAAACTCAAGACCTCTTAATTAAATGCCAAAATCATCTTGAATTGTTTTTTCATATATATATATATATATATATATATATATATGTATATATATATATATATATGTATGTATGTATGTATGTATATATGTATTTATTTATTTATCTATGTATGTATGTGTCATAAGTATTGTAGGTTGTATATATGTACTATTTTATATGTATATATCTTTCTCATTTAGATATATTCATAAATGAAATAAACCTAATTTAATTTGATTTATCAGCTGATTTATACATACAGTCGAGTTCCTACCCAGGTTTATATAATTAAAACCCAAAATAATATACATAAAAATATGTTACCTTATATAAAAAATAAAGGCTTCAAACTCTATTAATAAATATAGTTTAAAACCTCCAAATATTCTACAATACCCTATATGGGTTCTTGATATATGTATATTTATTAAAGTCTAAATTATCCAAAATGGTTTGACATGAAATACTAAGTCCAAGGATCTATTGAATCCAGGTAATAATACTTAATTTAATAAAATATTTATACTCTATAGAATATTTTTATAGGGTTTACAAATTTGAAACAAGCATAAAAATAGAGCTTCCAAAGTATTGTGGATAACATGGCAAAAATCATACATTGTCAGCCATTATAATTAGGGTTTTTATGGTTTATGTGTAGGGTTATATGGATGGCCAAGCCATCCACAGAGCCCTACATTCATTTTGGTTTGTATATTTTCAATTTAACTAAAACTATCTAAATCCCTTTATACATTCATTACCATAATTCATCCAAACTATCAAACATGAATAATTATACCACCAACATAGAAAAGGTATTTATATGCCAATGAAATCAAATTTATAATCTCTTCTTGTCCTAAAATACTTTCATCCAATTTTACCTACTATGTCTTCATATGTCTTGCCCTCATAGGCCTCTCATTTACTTAGTTTATTCTCTTGCATCTTCTTTCTCACCACATGAATTTCTATAGATTCCTCGGTATAAATAATGACTAAAATAATGCATGTCATGAATAACTCAACAAAACTAATAGTTTGCCACCATTTTGTCATTGACAAAACATCCAATTAATATAATGGTTTTGATATGTCTAGTCAATGGCATATTAACCCTAATAATCTCAAAATTCAAAATGATTAAACAAATAAACTAATAATTATATTATCCCTATCAAACTATGAATTTTTTTGACCCTCATCAAAACCATGCATTGACTTTATAAAAGTCATTAAAGATTATAATTCCTTATGATAATGTTGATATAGACTATGGTTATTAAAATACCATCAAATTTAATAAGTCTATAAACATTATATATTCAAATGTTAATGTAACTAATCACAAAACTTCACAATAACTCATAAACATAATGCTCAAAGAAAATGATCTATCCTAATCAAACAAAAAATGTAATCATTGTTTATTTATATGAATAATTCAACCTTAGTAAACATTATGTTAAACATAATGATGTTTCCTTTTTATTACTTAAAAATGAAACTATTGATATTGATTTAGGCTATGAAATGATTATAAAAATAATAATCTTCTACATATGATAATCACTTAAAAGTTATCAAGAAAAGTACTAGAATTCTCCTAATACCTATAATAATGAGTAAAAAAACATTTAGCTATAACCAAGACAAAATTAAGTCAAGTAAAACACGTATGCATTCCCTCATTCAACTAATCAACAACATCATATAAAATAAGTTACTCATGACAACCATATTAGTGAAATCACATAACCAAAACAACATGATCATCAAACATCAATAAAATAAAAGCATACATATATGTCAGAATTCAAAGACATACTAAAAATATCTAAATCAAGCAAAGCAATAAAACATGTTAATCTATCATGGTGTGTGTATAGGTTTTCATTATTTTACTATGTTTTCCACAAATACCTCCATCTACACCACCCTCTCTAATGATGCCCTCCCTCCATCACACTTTGAGAGATGCATCTATTCTTCATCCACTGAACAATAATGAAGTTGGTTATTCTAAAACATAAATATATCCATAGAATACTATTGTATAAACTAACAAAAATGACCATCAAGTAAAAAATATGAAAGTATAGATAACTCCATAGCTAATCAATTATTTAAATTAAGCAATATATGATTTTTCCATAATTATAATTCTAAATAAAGCTTAATCAAACAATATTTAATCGATTAACAACCATAATAATCCACAAATCAAAAGGTTATTAATATTAGATAGAAATTAGGATGTGACAATAAATTTAGTGTATGTTTATATGTGAATTTAGCATTTAATTGGGATACTATAGATTTAATTATTACCCTTATGCTATTTCATTTCTATATATATATATATATATATATATATATATATATATATATATATATATATATATATATATATATATATATATATATATATATATATATATATATATATCTTGATAACTACAATATAAATCAAAATTTTTTTAGACTAGGTGTTTCATGTTTTCTCATATTTATTTATTATGGGATTTTTTTCCCTCACTTATAGTTTTCCTAATTTCATGGATAAGATTGCTTAAGTGTACCTGGATTTAAATTTTCACTAGGAAAATAAGAAGTAACTCCTTTAATTGGATATTTTGAGTATGGGAGTTACTCTTCTATTATTATCTCTCTGACCACATTTCTTTGGGGATCTACTCATGAACTCCTATTTGTACATCTCTCTTAGTGAGCTATTATTCTTTGAAAGATTGGTTTTGGATCATATCTTATTTATTTAATGTTATCATGTATGTGATTTCATTTTCTTGTAAATATTGTGTTGTGTACATGCTTAACTCATGCCTATCACAAACCTATGTATTCACTTGATCTATAGATCTTGACATCCACTCCAATATGGTATCAAAGCCACTCTAGTATTTGATTGTCTAGTTTTTTTATTGTTGCTAGTTTTATTTAAAATCATGATATTTATTATTTTCAAATAAAAGATAGATTTCACAATCCACTTGTGGGATTTTTTAATCTTTGGTGGAGTTACTTTTTTGTGGAACTAGGTCATAATCATTCATTACCATAGTTTTTGTGGTTTCTTTATTACTATGTGTTGTATGTGACTTGGTTAATTTTTAGACAAAAAATTTGTGTGCCTCTATACATCCTCAAGTATATTATCCTCTATTCGATATCAGCCTATGCTCAACTACAACTATTTTTGTGTGTTCGAACCTAGTTTTTGAATTTCTTCCAAATGGTCCCCATCTACAAAATTTTCACTTTTTGAGACTAATCTCATTACCAATCTATTGTAACTACCATTCCATGTGTGTGGGTTAGTCAAGAGGGATCCCAAAAGACTTATATAGTTTCAAAGGCTTGAAATTTTCTTCCCAAACAAGATATGTCTAATCAAGCTTGCCCTAATGTTTTTTAACATATTAAATTTTATTTTAATAGATTGATTTAAAACAAGGTTAAATAGGCTCCTTTTATTTTAATGAAGTAATCCATAAGAGGATTGATTAGTTTTAACCTTGTGAGTGGAGATTTTTTATTAATTTTATAAAATAATATATTGTGGGCAATATTTAAAAAGAAAATTTTATTCATTTTTTCACTTTCTTAAATTGTACTTGCTTCCTTGGATGTATTATCATTTTAGTCTAACATCCTATATTGTTTGTAAAACATTATCTTTTGACTCATTACACTGATTCCTCGAGATGCATTATCAGTTGAGTTTGACATCTTTTGATCATGTATTTGCAAAATTTGGGGGGGGGGGGGGTTCACCATTTAATATTTTTATGGGGGTGTATTGTGATTTTTTGGCTCATGTTTTGCATTCTACCTACATAATTTTTATTTTTGGAACAACTTCAACTTACACTACTACTACAACTCAACTCAGCACTAAAATGGATTCATGTTTAATCAACCTCCTAATTCTTGTTAACTATCATGAATGGAAAATAAATATGCTAATAATTATAATGAGTAAGGGTTTATATAGGATAACCATGGGTGATGAAACTTAACCCATCATAGATGCATAGAAATATAAGTGGTATAACTATAGTGATGAAGCATATGGACTATTATGTCTTTCTATATCACTTGATCTCCTATTTCACTTAAATCATACCAAATAACTCCATGATGTAAGGACAATTTTGGGTAAGTTATTTATGGAACAAGATGTGATGATAGGTCATGATCTTCAGAATGAAATAATTATCCTAAGTCCTTGAAACTTTGACACCTTTTAAGATTTCTTGACTAAGTTAAATTCCTTGAGATTGTAGTTCATATAATTTGGAATAAAGAAATAAGATGACCAACTTATTCTTTTTATAATCTATAAACTAGGTCCTAATTATTCGGTCTTTGTCTCTACTTTCCATGCCATTATAAGTATGTTGGGAACTATATGGAAAATGTCTACTTTAGATAGTTTCATTGTTGATTTAACCAAAGACCAAGAGAAGTTGATCTAATGTGTAAAATTTATGTTTATAAAACCTCAATCCCTAATTACTGGGAATGGTAAATGAAAAGACTTCAAACAAAGAGAAGAATATGAATAATAAGGATCAAGAAAAGAAGATAGAATCAACCTCTACCAAAACCAATATTGAAGCCTCTTCTTCCAATGACAAACCAAATAAAGAGAAGGTTAAGTGTGCCTACTATAATAACAATGGGAATGATGAAAATAAGTGCATAAAGAAGAAAATAAATCACCTAACTCATCTCCTAGAGAAGAATAACATAGTTGTTCCTAAGTATGTCACGTAGAACTCATTAAACCAAGATTCTACTAAGGAAAAGGGAAAGAGGAAAGAGAAAAAAAGGGTAAGGATATAGTAGCTGTTGAAGATTGAACATCTTCATGGGTTATTCAATTAGGTAACTCTCACCACATGATCTCTTCAATTGTTGAATTTTCTTCCTTAGAGCCTTGTAGCATGTCTTCTATTAGTTTGGGTGATGACACTTCTGTACTAGTTATAAGGAGAGGGTCTATTGAAATGGAAGGAAGAAAATTCAATAATTATATGTTTCCCTTATCTTTTAACCAATCTCTTATTAGTGTATCAAATCATGCATATCAATAAAGGCATGAGGTTAAGATTTTACTAGATTTAGTTATCATTAGGGAGTTACATAGTGATTATATAATGGTAGTGGGTAAGGTAGTGCATCAAGTTAGGTTATACACCTTCTCACATTTTTCACCTTATTCTTCTCTAACTACATTACTAACACATTTACATGGAGTTAAAAAATTATGGCATGAGTGGTTTGGCCACTTTAACTCTTAGTACCTTTAATAACTTAGAAAAAATGACATGGTCATAGGCTTTCCTCAAGTCCAATTATATAAAGGACTTTGTGAGGCTTGCTATTTTTGAAAACTTACCAAAGAAAAATTTGACACTAAGGAAAATCTTGGAGGGATTCAAAGGCATTAAAATTAGTACACAATGATGTATTTGGGCCTTTTCCTAGTATATATTTTACAAGGGATAAGTACATTCTCACTTTCATTGATGATTTCTTGAGATATACATGGGTCTACTTTCTTAATCAAAAATCTAAAGTTTTTGAATATTTTCAAGACTACAAGGAACTTGTTGAGAAATAATATAAGAAATCCATCAAGGTTATTCAAACTAAAAATAGAGGTGAATATGTTAGTAACATATTTGAGTAGTTTTGGACCATAGAGGGGATTGAGTTTTAGTGTACAATTATTTATAGTCCATCAAATGAAGTTTTAGAATTAAATAATAGATCCTTGAAAGAGATGTTTATTTTTAAGATTCACTTTAAGTCCTTGGTACCTTAATCTTAGGACAAAGCCATTAATTATGATTCTTATATTCAGAACAAGTTTCCTCATAAATATTTTAAAGGCATAACATGCTTTGAAGCTTTACATGGAAGGAAAACTAAAGTTGAGAACATTAGGGTTTTTTGATCTCCACATATGGTACATATACCAAAGAAGAAACATAAAGATACAAAACCTCCATCTAAGGCTTGAATCTTTGTAGGTTGTCTAGATGGTGTTAAGGGGTACCACCTTATAGATTTAACCACACATGATTTGTTCATAGAGAGAAGTTTTCACTCTTAGGAGAGTCCAAAAGACTTAACACTTGACACTTATTCTCCTTCATTACATTTACTTAGACTTGATGCTTTTTCTAACTTAGATCATCTAGAGGAGATTCTTGAGTTAGGGGTTTCTTATTCTTATTTTAATTTTATAGTTTGAATAGTGATGGTAATTCATTAAAATCCATCTCTAGTCAATTTTCAAAGTATGAGGATTTAACACCTAAATCAACCACATCTGGGCCTCTTTGGGCCAAGTAGACACTTTAGAGTACAGTCACTTTGGAAAGGGATCAAGAAGATGATAGACATACTCAAGGAGATTATCATAGTGGTCTACATGCTTTCTTTACTCAAATTTTATATCCATAGAGATTCTTAGAGGCTTCAGACATAACTAAGTGGAATAGTGATATGCAAGAAGAATATTCTTCCTTAATCAAAAATAAAAGTTAGGGTTTGACTTCACTTACTAAGGGAAGGAATATGGTTTAATGTAGGTGGATATATAAGACCGATTTTATAGAATATGGGTTAGTTGATAAGTATAAGGCATTATTAGTCACCAAGGGTTTTTCACAAGGCATTGACTACTCATAGACCTTCTCATCTATTATAAATATGAATTCAATCCAACTCATACTAGTTATAGCTATAGTACATAGTCAAGATGTGCTTTGCATGGATGTGAAGAGTTATTTATAGATACCCTAAGGAGGAGATCTACATGGAGTAGCCACATAGGTTTTTTCAATATTCATCTTTAGTTTGTATACTTAGGAAATCCATCTATGGCCTCAAACAGGCCCCTTTGTCTTAGTATGCCAATATTGATTCCTTCCTCCTTACTTTAGAACCAATGTATAATTATTGAGGTGGGATGATTCTTTACTAATAATTTTACTTTATGTTGATTATATTTGGATCACCAAGATTTACACATCATCTATTGTAGTGGTGAAGATAAATCTAAAAGACAAATTTGACATGAAAATCTTGGGTATTCTGTATTGCTTTCTCAGCATTAAGATTTCATAATTTAATTTAGGGATTTCACTTTCACATCCAAAGTATGCTCTAAATCTTTTGGATAAATTTCACATGGCGAATTTTAAGCCATATCTAACTACCTTTCTATTAGGAGTCAAGCTTAAGGTTGATTATTATACACTTTAGTTGATGCCAGTCAATATAAAAAACTTGTTGGAAGACTTGTTTATCTAAATCATACTAGGAATAATAATTCATATGTAGTGGGACTTGACTCTAGATTCATATAGTAACCCAATGAGTTGCACTTAAAAGTAGCTAAGAGTATCTTAAACTACATTAAAGGCTCTTATATATTTGGGATTCAATACATATTTAGAATAGATGTTGACTTGGTTGGTGTTTTAGATTTAAATTGGGTTTACGATACTCATAACTATAATTCCACTTCATGTTATATATTTTCTTTGGGTTATATTCCTATCAATTAGTATAATAGTAGATGAAATGCTATTGCTATATCATCTATATAAGTGGGATACATGGGAGGTATTAACCTAAATACTATGGTTATTTGTCTTTGAGGGATCCTATTTAAGTTTGTCATTCCTTTTAAGCATCCTACCATCATCTATTGTGACAACCAAAGTAATATATAGATATGTAGGAATCCAATTCAACACCAATAGACCAAACACATTGAGATTCATATGCATTTTATTTGGGATCGTATTCATGGTTAGGTCATTTATTTGAGATTTTCTCAATATTTAGAAAAGGTTTTAGATATATTTAACAAAACCTTCTCTAAAATCAAGTTCATTCATCTATAATATCTTCTTGGGGTTTGGTCTACATAGCAACAACATAATAATTGGGTGAATGGGGTTTATCCTATTTACTCCTATGTCTCTCTTTTTTATTTGGGGGGGTGGAATTTTTACTATACTTTTTCTCCTTTTGTATAATTTATAGGATATTTCTTTATATTGGGTTCTTGATTAGGCCTAGTTTCCAAGACCATTTTTTTTACACTACCCACCTAAGTTGTGCATATTGGGGGGAGGTGTTAGTGTAGGGTTTTTATTTTTTCCCATATTTATGTATTATGGGATTTTTCCATCACTTGTGTTTTTTCTAATTTTGTGGATAATTTTGCTTAGGTTTAATTGGATTTACATTACAACTAGATGAATAGGATGTAACTCTGTTCACTGAATATTTTTGGTATGGGAGTTACTCTTCTATTTATGGCTCATTAACCACCTTTCTTGGGGAAGTTACTCATGAACTCTTATTTATACATCTCTCTATGTGATTTATTATTATATAAAAGATTAGTTTCAGCTCTATATTTTTTATGCAATATTATTATGTATGTGATTTAATTTTATTACATATAATATGTTGTGTATATGCTTGAATCATGATTATCACAAATTTATGCATTTTATTGATCCATAGATATTTGCATCCACTTTGATAACATTAAATATGAATACATTAAGTTCTAACAATTGCATTGACATAAGGATTAGTCTATGGAACACAACACCAATGTATTCTATGACTAATCTAAACACTTATAAGATAAATTGAGCAAAAAACATAGGGTGAATAAGTAAATTAGTGGAATTTCACCTTATATCTATGTGAATCTCAAGTTATTAAATTTTGAAACCTTGGGATAATCATATCACAATACCACAAAGATAAAATCTAAGTAAAATATGAAGTACTATATCACCTCTTCATACAATATGGTGTGCAAGGCTCAGCCCTCGCATAACTCCATATCACAACCCATTATGTATAAGCACTATGATTCTAATAAAAGTGAGTAGGCTTAGAAGTTTTTTCAACAATCAAATGCTTCTATAACTTCTTCCTTATATAAAGGAAAGAAAAAGTATAGTGATAAGCAGTGTCATCACCATTACTCCTCTACCCATGATAACTATGAATACCATACTTAGTAGTCCTTACTCATATAATCTACATCAAAACCCACACTGATGGATAACACTAATCTAGATGTCTCTTGTCTAAGAACCAACACCACTATGATAAACATTGATAAATAGCATGAATGTATTTTCCACACCAAGTTTTGGGTGAAAGGTTAGCCTCTCCATATCATCATTGACTATGACATTCATAAGAACGTCATTGCACAATAAATATCTCAATACCTTGATTTTACCACTACTCCACACCCTAAGACATATTATCTAGGGTGGTTCTATTAGGGGAAATATATATAGGTTTGGCCATTATTAACTTTTTAGTACAAATGTAAGCTTATGGAAGATAACGTCACTTATGACATCACACCTCTAGAAGTCTACTACATCTTGCTAGAGAGATGATATCTATATGAATTCAAAGATACATATCAAGCTAAGCCATAACATTAAACTATTTTTGTGTAAGATCATTTATAACACCTATTTGTGTTAGCACCCACAACTAAAGTCACCTTCATCTATACCAAGAAATGTTACAAACTCATCTTGCATGCATGTAAGTTTATGGTACTCATGTTTCAACATAACACACCTACACAACTAAATAAACACACCCTGTTAATGCATAATACTCAAATAACACTATAGTAGATACTCAATAAGTTACTAGAGTATCATAGAGAGGTCTTTGTATAATATGAAGTCCTTCAAACCCACTACATTGTAAAATAGGACGTTGATTTGGTCCTTGGATAACCTATTTTTAATAACCCCTGTATCATAAATCTATAATGAGAAAATAACATGATGTTATGTTCATTGTATTGAATCAATTTAATAATATGGTTATCTTGGTCACATGCAAGAAAAACACTAATGTAATTAACACTTTACAAGCTTTCTTCAACCATGTTTGGGTTAATTTTTGACAACCAATGTCCATCATATTTGATCGAGATATATGCTTTATGAGTCATTTTTTACAAACATTATGGGAATTAATGAGTACACATATAGATCCATGGATAGCCTTTCATCCATAGATATATGGACAAACCAAAGTGGTCAATCACACACTTGTTTATCTTAGGTGAATCTACAATCACATAGATGCTCTCACTTGTGATGACAACCTCTTGTACATTCAACATTCCTATAATATATCCTTTCATAACTCTATAGGTTAGAGTCTATTCTAGACATGTAATGGTTTCTAACCTTTGGGACCTCTAGACATCTCCTACCAGGCACCATTGGAAAAAAGTCATGCACACAAGAAGAGGAAGTGGAAAAATCTAATAAGTCTTTCTGACACATCTAGTCTATTTATCATTAGCTTTAGTATATCTGCTCTCACACCCAAGTGAATTATAAATATCACCATGACGCACCTTACATACCTCATACATTTTGATTTGGAAATAAAGTTTGGCTGCACCTTTAGAAGGAATGCTTCAAATGTTCACATCAGAAGATCAAGCCTCAGTGTTATGATAGTTACACCATCTTGTGTATAGTTTGTGAGAATGAATTCATTCCTTACCTACCTCTATACTTGGTCATGCACCTAATATTTAATTTGTAACTTCTCAATCCTTCCACTCCACAAATTATTGAGTCAATAGTGATAAAATTTCCTTCTAATTTGGATCTTTAACACTTGTGCCCTATAGAGAAGGACCAGATCATTGAAGTGATAGACACATGAACCATCTATGGCACACATCAAATTTTAAACTTTTCTAAGTGGATAATGTGTTGATCAAGATAAGTGGTAGACTTTCAATCAAATTCAAGTATACCTATGTAATGTATACCATTATTATTCAATAAAGGGTGAATAATCTATGTGCATCCATTGCATAGATGAATACTCTCCTCATTTGTTTTACTACATATAGGTCTTGTAGATACCTAAAATTGGAAACCAATGGATCCATACCCATCTTTAGAACAATTCTTACTAACTAATATATATTTAGCCTAAAAATTTCTAAATATCTTGAATTTAACTTCATAACATGAAATTAAATAAATTTAGCCCATAAATCAATTAAAAAGAGAAAATCACTAAATCATTTAAATCCAAACATGCACAAATATTAAAAAACCTAAAAGAGATTAACTAAATTTCAAATTCAAATCAAATCTTAATTGAATTCATCCATGACAAATTAAAATAATTATCAAATAGGGAAATTCAAGAATGAATAAATATCCTAGGTTTTCATCATTAGATTTTGTGATTTGTCCAAAATGTAAAATATTCCACCCATGTTTATTCCATGAAAAGCATGATGATTTAACACATTTTAACCCTACTAGGGTTAATTAAGCCAACCGAGGTCAGGATTCAACTCATTCCAAGTCATTTAAAATCCTATAAAAGCAAGCCTAAAGCTCTTTACTTAGAGAGCTTGGAACATAGTAGAGATATAATGCAAGATTAGATTCATTAAGCAATGCATAGTGTTATAATGACAAAATTGATCCAAGCCAAGCTATTTTCAAGTAACATCAATCCAAATCTAAGCCAAGCATGGTACCAAGAGGAGATGGAGATATCCAAACCCCATTGATGAAGACATCTTGAGCACAATATGAGTAATCAAATGAACACATCATTTGGACCATTTAATGAAGGTAAGAAAGGTATGTTTTCTTTCATTTTAGTTGAGCTTTGTCATTTGTTATTTGTTCACCAAGCTCCCCCTATGATCTAGGCATGAAGGTTTTATTCTTTATTAGTGTGTTTTTATCATTATAATTTCATGTTGAGACTAAAACTTTATCTAACCTCCCCTCCATCATCAAATTCCTAGAATCACAAATGGCACACGTAGTGGGACCCAATACATCCCACATATTAATGACATCAATATGCAACTTTTAAATCTTCATATGGATGCTTAAAGATATCTAAAATTGATTTTATAACCTTGATTTGGATATATTTGATTTTTTTTATTTATTAAATTTTAAAATATATTGGTGATGATTAGGTTAACCACCAATGGTTAGGCCCTAACTGCCAATGGTTTTGCACAATCACAACTGATCCTGTGAGACCACTAATGGTTGGGTTATAGGGGAAATACATGTTTAAATATTGAGTTTTGATTATCACTATCATTTCATATTGAGTGTTTTTAGTTTTAAAGGATCTTAAATAAATATACTTAAGTTTTATCTTTCATGTTTTCTTGATCTTTGGCCTAACAATTGTCTAACCTAATGTGTTTATTTTTTGAGGTTTTACCTTTAGGTTTTGTTGACCAAATTTGATTTTTTAGTAAAATTGGGGAACCTATAGGTAATAAAAATGAATTTATAGGTCTAAAATTGGTGTAATATGAGTGTCATGGAGTGTATTATAGTTTAATTGATGTTAATTAATGTTATATTGGCTTTGGTCAATTAATTTTTGTCTATTTATCATTTTGGGTCATTTTAGGGGTCAAAAAAATGTATTTAGTGATTTTTATAGGTTTATTATAAAATTTTAGGGTTTAAAGAGATTATTTAATTCCAAATATGTCTAATTAAGTCTTAATTAATTTACATAACTAAAATATTGTAGGTTATGTAGAAGAAAGGGTAGTATTTTTGAAGGAAAAGAGGATTTTTACACTTGTATAGCCTATTTGAGAAGTGTTCCATGTTTAAAATGGTCTATAAGTGCATATTAAAATTCCATAATCTTATTTACACTTTTTTATTTATCTGAAAGTGCCATTTATTTTGCAAACCTATTCTACTTCCTTTTTACCCTTTTTGGCAAGCAAAAGTGACTTGCAAATTTTTGCTTGGTACAAACACCTTAGGATGTTTAAAGTTAAGTGATTTTGGGAGGTTGTTTTAAAATATTTTACATTAATTTCCATATAATAATTTCAAATAATAGTGGATTTTTCTTCATTAACCATCCTCATGAAGTTGATTGTATAAATTTTCTAGTTATTTCAAGTAACCTATAGTTTGTGCCTTGGTTTGAGAAGATAGATACAATAAATTTAGTGGTATTGATTATAGAGTATGTTTATACCCTAATATAATTATTTGAATTCTTATTTTCAAGTTTATAATTGATTTTTTTGGTAAAGCATCTCAAACTTGTAGACTACTCTCATTTAGGATGATAGACTAGTTTTCCACCACTTTCAAATCCTCATGCTTGTCAATGATTCTAGGGGGTTATGATAAATATATTATCATGTTCCAATATTATTTTTATCTCACTAAATTTCAGTTTATTTCTCCAAGAAATATCCATGAGAAGGTAGTTATAGAATATCATACAACTAGTCTGCCATATGATTAGCATACCAGTCAGTTAGGTGTTTACAAAGCATTCAATACAAAAAGAAAGGTTTTAGAAATTCTTAAATATTTTGAAAATGATAAAATAATTTTGAATAAATATTCAATATCTTAGGATTTTTCATGAAAAAAATCAATACACACATGTTCCTAATTCTACTTTTCTACCTGTCTACAATCCTTATGCACCAATAGGTGCCCTCATAAGATAAGTTTGTTGAAATAAAGATTTAATCCCCAAATATGTGATTGAAAATTAAAATATTAAATTTTAAATCCTAAATTTAGGAATATAACTAAAATATAGATCTAAAATTCATATTGTTCACCTTTTAGCTTTACTTGTTGCATATAATGAACAGTCACCTATAGGTAGTCTAACAGAGAATTGAATATTAATTTAAAGTGTGAGACATATTAATGGAGATATTTTCAAATAAAAATATGAGTAAATTATCATAATATACTTTTATACAAGGTTGGATTACTAAAAATATTTAAGGTCACTCTCAATACATAGTTGACTTTGTTTAGGATTGTTAGTCCCTAAAAAGTGAAAATAGAGGTTATAGGGGTTGTTGTAGGCCTCTTACACCATGTTTTCTAAGGGTATTAATACATATAGGTGCATGAATATTATATACCATAGCATAAAAATGATTCATTCCAAGGATTAATTAAATAATATTTTTGGAAGGTGATGGCTTCAGGACTCAAAATTGCTTGTATAAACACTAAATATAGGTAGTATTGTCTACAATTATGACGCAAAAGGAGACTTTATGTTATCAAAGTTGAAAAATTAACCATGCCATCATGTTGGAGGAGTTAAAATATGTTTAATTTAGTAATTTTAATACAAAATCCACTCAAGGAGGGTGATACATGATATTTTTCTTCCTATACCCACTTTTAATCCGTACACAGGCCTAATTCACCACCTACAACCAACATAAACCTCAAACGTGAAAGAGTGCCTTTTTCCTTCTAAGGCATGGGTTTTTAAGAATGTTTGATGTTTTTAAATGATTTAAATGTTTCTCAAGTATTTCAAAGGACAAATAATGACCTTTAAAGCTTATCTACACCTATAATGTGCACCTACAATTACCTGGGGAGGATTGAGTCAGACAATAACTTAGGATATAGTCTTAAGTGATGAGTTAACTCAAATTTTAAAAGAATAAAAAAAATTAACAAGTATAGGGCCATTAAAAAATTTATTTAGGCTTAATTTATTATTTTAAATGCATAGACTACATCTATATACACATATAGGAGGCTAATAGGTAGGGGAAAAAAGGTAGAGTGTCTCAGTCATAAATCCAATGTGCATATGAAGAGATGAGGAAGGTTGGGATAAGGAAGTAGACTTATGAAAACTTTACCCATATTAATTTTTACCTTAAAATATATAATTAAAGATAAAAAAACCTATTAAATGCCAATTTTGACCTTATGAATAACTACGGTCAATTGTGTCTGAATATGTTGGCAGTAGACGGTAAGGTGGTGGTTCTTGTGTGTTGGCATTGTCTAAATGTGATTCACAAGTATAAAACCCTTGATTAATTAAATTTTTGATTCAATTGACTTCGAAACATACTATAATCAACCTTATTATATGCCAAATCACCTACAGACATGATATCAAAATAAGTCAACATAGTTAGGACTATGCATATAGCTTGTGCTAAGTAGGGGTATAAATAGATGTGTAGGTGATTAGTGTAATGGAATTACTTGTAAAACTTGGGTAATTTTATTTATATAATTAATAAACTTCCATAAAATACAAATTAATCAAATAAATTGTCCCAATAATGCAAAACATAGTCAGTTTTAAGGAACCTTGCACAGTCTACATTGTTAAGGGCATGTCTTGGAAATGGAGAGATTTAAAAGATCTAATGACCTGAACAAGAGATAAAAATTAATAAAAATCCTATATATTTCATTATTAATCCTATCCAATATTTATTTTTTAGATTCAAATAGGATAAGTTCCCTTTGTTTTGTCTCAAATAGAGGGCACTCCCTTCATGCACAAAATTAGTAGTTTCAAAAGAATGAGTTAGAAAGATGAGGTGAAGAACTAATTATACCTTCCAAGAAGATGTGAGAAGTTTAATTATATATATTAACATAATTTACACCATGTAAAGGAGTATTAAACCATATAATGTGCTCTAAACATCCAAATTTGTAGGTAGACCTACTAGGCATGACTAGGCATAAAGGTCCAAATGAGAAGGAACTATCACTTCCACCTTGAGATTATATTTCAAACCTATTGGAATATGTTTATTAAGTCACTAAATGGGTTTAAAAATTTTTTGAGTGAAAATAATTTCAATTGGATGGACTAGAACACAGGTGTTGTAGTCAAACCTACTTGGGCAAGGTTAAACCTAGAAGAAAAAGGAAAGTCATGGTCACTCCCACCTTGAGATGAGATTTATAATAGATTTAAACTTGTTTATAAGATGTAAATAGATGTATTTAATCCTTTGGAGAGAAAAAATGTTCTAGGGGAACTCAATTTTCACTTGGGACCAACATTTAACTTGTGCAAGTTGAAAGAAGAGATTGATAGAGCAACTTTGGAAGCTGACATCTATTTGAAGGATTTTAATTTGAGTATAAGGCATTTCAAGATTTTATAAAAGTCACTGAACACTATTTTTGTGAAATTTTTTTCAAGGTTGGATGTTCAAACTTTATGAACCAACCTTAAGAGTAGAAAACTATATAAAACCCTCCTAAACCCTTATAAAGACCCAATTGGGAAAATGGAGTTGGAGATGCAATATAATGGACCATTTTTACCATAATAAATATTTTGACTTGTATAAGACTCTCTAAATCTCCCTCACATCCTTTTTTATTTTACAAGCTTTTATGGATTGGGGCATAAATATATTTTTTCTCAATATTTTGTGTTTTTCAAGTTGTAGGAGGTTTCAAGAGATTAAAATGATATGGATGGAAAAATTAAAACTTAATATAACTAATTATATCATTCTAATGCCTTGAAATAAATCCTAAGTTTCCAAATTAGGTGCTTCATCTCAGCCAGTCAAAACTAGCCTAATGGACAAACTAGAGAAAAGTGTGAAAACTTCAAGTGGATGGAATTTTAAGGGTGTCACCAATGCTTATAAGGACATGGAGGTACATTAAAAATTTCATTCACTATAATTTATGTTTTTTCATGAGAAAATTATCTCTTTTTGGAAGCCAAGTGTGCAAGTTGCATGGAAGATCAATTTTTTGGACAACAAATGATGATTACTCCTTTCCAGGTTATTTAAGGTGGCCAATATTGTAACCAATGCATGGAGAGGAATGTATGAGATATTTAAATTCCATTAAAATAATTAGACAAAATAAAAATTAGTTATAAGAGTCTCAAACATGGATAATCATGTAGGTTATTTTCCTAAGCTATAATGAGGAGTTTCTTGCCACTTTTCATGGATTTTGTGACTTGGATTGACACTTGTAGCTCCTAAACTTGCATGGTTCATCCCATACCCTCTAAAAATTCACAAATAAATTATTTTATCATCTTTAAAAGTTTCCTTATGACCCTTGGACTTATATCTTCTTCTCTCTCTCTCAAGTTCTATAAGAGCTAGCCATTTTGGCATTGTATTAGATGATCCACTTGAGTATGATGAAGCCCAGATAAAATATATACCTTTTAATAAATTAAAAAAATGATTATTACCTCCTCTATGACTTTTATTAGTTTGTTTAATTGGATGATGAATCTTGCTTAGTGAAAACTATGGATTCTTTAGCATGTTGTTCCATTCTTTCACCTATTTGTAGCCTCTTCTTGCATGACATGTGCAATGTTCTAGGAGATGTTCATGGTTTAAATAAGCTAGTATATTAATTAGTACAATCATAGGCATATTTTAAATTCCTCTTATATTTTTGCATTCATTTATAACCTCACAATGTAGCATTGATGCGAGAAGATGAAGATTGAATACATGTATTTATAGTTTGTCATTTAATTTCAAGTGTAATATGCACATGGTTGAATGCAATAATGTTATTTACTGTATCAAATCATTTATATTATTTTAATTTTATTTATACTTGTCCATTTCACCCCCTAAGTGTAGTAGTATTTTTAATATAAAGTGGTACATCAAGGGAGCTAGCCCTATCTAGAGACCCACCTCATTCCTTAGGCTACCCACAAGCCTAGAGGTGATTTCATTGTGATATTGGATAAGGATATATTGTTTATCTCCTCAAAGGTCAAAATACAAGATAAAATAGTTTGTGGCATGCTCGGTGGGACTCTTAGTCCAAGAAGTTGAGAATATTTTTGGTGTTATCTCTCAACAATCAGCCTTTAGAAGCATCTATTCAAGCATCAATGGTGACTCTAAAGATATATCATCTAATAAATTATCCTAGGTTATCCTTTTATAATATGTTTTATTTGTTTTCTTTCTTTAAATGGAGTTTCATGGATGAGTTTAGTGTTGAATTTTGTTATCTAGAAGTTGTTTAGACATTGCAAACTTGTGTTATTACTAATCAATATGAACAAGTCCTTGGTCAATATTATCATGATCCTTACAAACCCAAATATGAATTCAATAAACTCCAACATGATCCATGTCATCCCATGTATTAATTATATCATTAATACAATCATCATTCTCCATGCATTTCTCTTAATCAACCTAGCCACTCTTCAAGCCAAACTTTTTCCACCTTTAAAAAGACACTCTTGGGCTATGAAAGGTATATGTTGGATCTTGATACTTAAATGATGTATGTTATATATATTCATAGTAATATTATTCATATTGTTAGAGAATTATTAGATTTGATCAAAAGAGAGTGGGTAACTATTGAGAGAGCTAATTGGTAAAGGATCAGAAGTGAGATGTTTGATGTGAGTGGTTTAGTTTCTTCCTTAGAGAATAGGCTAGGAGTTCATGAAAGGCAACATCACCATACCTATCAGAATTTATATCAACTTCAAAAAAATTCTTACTAGACATACATGATGCATACTCATGAGCCAAATTAAAGATATCAAATTCATCCTCTTCCTAATCAGTTGGAGGAGAGAGTTGAAAGGAAAAATCTTATGTTTAAAGTTAATCTTGATAGGAAAATTTAATTGGATAATATTCATTTTAATAATTCCATGTTAACATCCAAATAAGTGGATTTAAATCCTTAAATACCATCTCAAATTGCATCCCCACCACCTTAAAAAGATATTTCTAATCCCAATCTCCTAAATTAGAACAAGATAGTGAAGTCATTGGGAAAGAAAGAAGAGAAAAGTATTGATAAAGAGTGTCAAGTTGAAAAGACTCTTGATCCTATACAAAATTATCCTACCATTCCTTAAGAAAAGGCTTATAATCCAAAAATCCTAATCTAGATTAAGATAGTGGAATCATGGGGAAAGAAAGAAAGTAGAAGCATTATCAAGGAGTGTCAAACATAAAATAGAGTTGATCCTTTACAAGTCCCTCCCACCCCTCCTCAATAAACTTATTGTGTTCCATGTCAACCCTCATGTAATATTAATACTCTTTATTATTCATAGGGTATTAAATAAATACTTTTCCAAGACAACCTATCTAAGCAAACTAAGGAGTTAGAGTCAAAAATGAAGTTGCTAAGTCAAGGTGTGATGGAACGTTTAGACCCAGCAGAAGATCCTATGCCTGAACACACCCCATATACCCTTCCTCAAGATATTCCTCAAGATAAATAATATTTTAATGAAGTGGTTTTCAATTATAAGGAATAAAATCAAGTGGTTTTATCACAAGGTTTGCCTACCCTTCCTGAATAGTTCCCAAAAGATTTCCCAACTTTACATTGTCAATCTAATTTTGAGCCCTTGGTTCCACCTCCACCAACTAGTTCCTTTTATTCTCATACCATAAAACTTTACCTTGATGGACCTGTGGTGTGGGATCCTTAATAATATAATTTTTTTTAGGATAAATTATAAATATTACTTGAAGAAAGTGTAACTCTTTAACAACCTTATTGGACTAGGTTACTGTATTTCAAGATGCCTAGTTTTGGCATCACTAAGAAGGAGATTAAAGATGTTGCATCCCTTGAAAAACAAGATCATGTTGTGATATATAAGGTAAAATTTTAAAACCCTCATGATCTCCTATGTGATGAAGAAGAGGTGATATCTTGTGTTGGAACTCCATGTTTAGTTGATGGTGAAGCACACACTCCTTGTGTTGAGGATCAAATCTTGGAAGAAATCCTATTGAAATATAAAGAAGAAGATGAGGGATTTTATATTATTATTCCCCTTCATTATGGTTATAAAATGGAGGATGATGACCTATGTTAGATATTTGAATACATTTTCAAAGAGTTTGAATCTCTCACTGAGCCTACAACTCCTTGAAAGTTGGTTCCAAGTCATGGTAAGAAAGATGTCATTATTTATGATGTCATAGATGAGAAATATGAAATTCTTCAACATGTCATAATTTAGCAAGAAAAAAATCAACATCAGCCTTTGGAGGTTAAGACAAATCTCTATTGGCCTCAATATTTCAAAGAACAAGAGATCATTCCTTTTAAGACCATGCCTACAAAAAAGATGAAAGTTGATCATGAGAAAGAAAGTGGGAAAAAGAACGAAGTATTTAAAAAAGTTCAATAGGAATATTTCCACATTATATACATATTTTAAGATGATCTACTTGATAACAAGTCAAGTGAGGTGCCAAGGAATAGGTCTGGTCCATCAAGTGTTTAATCTAAAGAGCAACATGCTTGACACCCACATCCATCTCATGAAGAAGAGGACTCAGGGGACTTTACCTTTAATCCTATAAGGGGATGTATTATTGATTACTAGTTGTAAAAAATAGTTGTTTTTAGATTCCCTTGAGTGCTTTGAGCACATGTGTGTGTGTGTATTTGCTTTATTTATTGTGTATGTCCTTTGCTTTGTATATTTAAGGTAGTCATTAATTATCTTATCTTGGTCAAAATCAAAGTCAATGGTCAAAGGTTTCCTTATTTTTCTCAAAATTTAGATGATTCCTAAGCCCAATGTATTGATAAGGCTACTGGTCTAGTTAGTGTAGCAAGTATACTACCCCTATGAGTCACCAATTTGTTGACCAAATTTGACTTTTTTTAATCAAATTATGGTACCTATAGGTAAATAAATTGACTTTATAGGTCTATAGTAGGTGTAATATAAGTGTCATGGGGTGTATTATAGTTCAATTTATGTCAATTAATGTTATATTCACTTTGGAAAATTAGTTTTTATGTCTATTTATCATTTTGGGTCATATTAGCGATCAAAAAGGTGCATTTAATGCTTTATAAAATTTTACTAGGAATTATAAAGGTTATATAATATGATTTCATGATCTATGTGTCTAATTAATTATTAATCAACTAACATAACTGAAATATGGTAGGTTATGTAGAAGAAAGGGTTATTTTTTTGAAGAAAAAGAGGAGTTTGTCACTTCTACGACCTCCTTGGGAAATTTTCCACATGAAAAATGGTAAATAAATGCCTCTTAATCTTACCCAATCTCATTTCCATGTTTTTATTTATCTGAAAGTGCCATTTATATCTCAAAACTATTCTCCTCCCTTTTCACCATTCTTGGCAAACAAAAGTGACTTACAAGTTCTTACTTAGTACAGACAGCTCAAGATGCTTCAAGTAAAATTATTTTGGGAGGTTGTTTTAAAATATAATACCTTAATTTATGTATAATAAATTCAAATAATTGTGTTATGTACTTCATGAACCATCCTCATGAAGATGATTGTGTAAAATTGCTAGCTATTTCATGCACCCTATAGGTTTTTCATTGGTTTGAGAATATCCCTACAATAAATTTAATATTATTGGTTTTGGAGGATGTTTAAACTCTATTATAGTTATTTTCATTATTATTTTAAATATTATAGATAATTTGATGGGTAAAGCATCTCAAACTTATAGACTACTCTAAGTTGAGATGATAGAATAGTTTTCCCCCATTTTCATATCCTCATCTTGTCCATGATTATAGGGGGTTGTGATAATTATATTATAATGTTACAATGTGATTTATATCTCATTCCATTTTAGGTTATTTCTCTAATAAATATCTATGAGAAGGTAGTTATAGAATACCATACAACTAGTCTGCCATATGATTGTCATACCAATAACTAGGTGTTATCAAAGGGATGAATATTGAAAGAGAGGTTGTAGAAAATTTTCAACATTTTTATAGTGATATAATAATTTTTAATAACTAGTAAATATATCTATTTTGTTCATGAAAACATTCAATACACACACATGTTTCCAATTGTACTTTTCTTCCACCCTATAATCCTTATGCACCTATAAGTGCCCTTACAAGATAAGTTCATTGAAATAAAGCTTGAATACCTCAAGAGGTCCTCAAAAAATCAAATAATAAATTTTAAATCCTTAATTTAGGACTATAAATCAAATATATGTCTAAAATTCATATTGTTCACCTTTCCCCTTTACTGCCTATATATAAAGAATGGTCACCTACAGTCAGTCTAGTAGAGAATTGAATATTAATTTAACATGTGAGACATGTTAGTGTAGATATTTTTACATCCTAATATGATTAAAGTATCATAAATTTTTTTTTTAGATTGTTGGATTACTAAAAATTTTGAAGGCCACTCTCAAAATATAGTTGACTATGTTTAGGACTATTAGTCCCTAAAAAGTGAAAACATAGGTCATAGAGGTTGTTGTAGGCCTCTTACACCATATTGTCTAAGGGTATTAAGAAATTTATTTAGGTTAATATGATATCCCATAGCATATAAATTAGTCATTTCAAGGATGAATTTAATAATATTGGTGGAAGGTGATGGCTTGAGGACTCAAAATTACTTGCAAAAACACTAAATATATGTAGTATTCTCTGCAAGTCTGAGGCAATAGGAGACTTTATGTTATAAAAGTTTCAAAATTAACCATGCCATAATGTTATAAGAGTTAAAATTGGTTTAAGGGTGTAATTTTAATAAAAAAAATCTAGTCAATGAGGGTGATATAGTATATTTGGCTTCCTATACCCACTCTTAGTCTATAAACAAGCCTGGTTAGCCACTTACAGCCAACATAAACCTCAAACTTGAAAGAGTGAATTTTTCCTTAGAAGGCATGGGATTTTGATAATGTTTTATATTTTTGAATGACTTAAATCTTCCTTAATGTTTTCAAGGGACAAGTGATGACCTTCAAAGCTTATCCACACCTATAATGTGCACCTATAGCTAGCTGAGGAGGATTGAGTCATACAATGTGTTAGGATACAGTCTTAGGTGATGAGTTAGATTATGTTTGAAAATAAAAATATAAGAAATATGTAGAGGACCATTAAATTTTTTAATTAGGTTTAATTTCTTGTCTTCAATACATATACTACATCTGTATACACCTACAAGAAGTTAATAGGTAGGGGAAAAAGGTAGAGTGTCTCAGTCATGAATTCAAGGTGCGTATGAAGAGATAAGGAAGTTGGGATAAGGAAATAGACTTATGAACACATTAAAAATATTAATTTTAAACTTAAAATATATAATTAACTATAAAAAAACCTATTTAGGTCCCCTTTTGACCTTATGAATACCTATATTCAATTCTGTCTGACTGTGCTGGCATTAAATAGTGAGGTGGTGGTTCTTGTGTGTTGGCATTGTCTAAATATGATTAAAAAGTATAAAAACATTTATGATTGATTTTTTTTATTAAATTAAATTAAAAACATAATATTATCAACCTCAGTAAATGCCAAATCACCTACAGGCATGATATCAAAACATGTCAACACATTCAGGACTATGCATATAGTCTATGATAAATATGGGTATAAAGATACGTGTAGGTGATTATATTAATGAAATATATTGTAAAAATGATTTAATGGTATTTATATAATTAATAAAATTACATATAATACAAATAAATCATAAAAAGGGTCCCAATAATGCAAAACATAGTCAGTTTGAAGGAACCCTGCATAGTTTATATTGTTAAGGGCATGTCTTGGAAATGGAGAGAGTTTAAAGGTATCATAACCAAAAAAAGAGATAAAAACTTATAAAAATAATTTATATGGAATTAGGAATCCCATACAATATTTATTTTTTAAATTCAAATAAGGGAAGTGCCCTCTGTTTTGTCTTAGATAGAGGCCACTCCCCTCATGCACAAAATTAGTAGTTTTAGAAGAATGAGGTAGAAAGATGAGGCAAAGAGATAAGTAGACCTTATAAAACTATGTAATAAGTTTAATTATAATCATTATGATAATTTAATCCATGCATGGGAGTATTAAACGAAATAAGGTGTTGTAAACTTCCAAAATTGCAAGCAGACCTATTATGCATGACTAGGCCTAAAGGTCCAAGTGAGAAGGCATTATAACTTACAACTTGAGATTATCTTTAAAACCTATTAGAATGTGTTTATTAATTAAATAAATGTGTTTCTATGATTTTTTAGTAAAAATAAGTTCAAATTGATGTCCTAGAACACATGGGTTGTAGTCAAACCTACTTGGGTAAGGTTAAACCTAGAAGTGAAAGAAAAGTCATAGTCATTCAAACCTTGAATTGAGATTTATACAATATTTAAATATGTTTATAGGATGGAGAAAATTTTTTTTAATCCTTTGGAGATAAAATAGGTTTCAGGGGAACTCAAATTTGGTATGGGACCAATATTTGACTTGTGCAAGTGGAAAGAAAAGATCGATAGAGCAACTTTGGAAGCTCACATCTCTTTAAAGGATTTTCATGGGTGTAAATGTTATTTGTATATGTTATCAGGGTCCTTAAACACAAATTTTGTGAATTTTTTTTAATGTTGGATGTACAAACATTATGAACCAACCTTAAGAGTAGAAAACTATCTAAAACTCTCCTAAACCCTTGTAGAGACCTGATTGGGAAAATGGAGTTGGAGATGAAATATAATGGAATATTTTGACTATAATATATATTATAAATTTAATAGGAATCTCTCAATATCTCTCACATTATTTTTTTATTATATGGACTTATACAAATGGTGGTAGAAATAGGGGGTTTCTCACTATTTTATGTTTTTTTGAGGTAGTAAGAGGTTTCAAGAGATGCATATAATAGGGATGGAAATATTAAGAATTAATATAAACATAAATGTAACTCTCATTACTTGAAACAAATATAAAATTTTCAAACTAGGTGCTTCAACTCAGCCAGTCAAAATTGGCCTAATGGACAAGTTGGGGAGAAGTGAGAAAACTTCAAGTGGATGGATTTTTAAGGTGTCATTAATGATTATAAGGCCATTTATGGAATTAAAATATTCAATCAAATATATTTTATATATTTTAATGATCAATTTATCTCTTTTTAGAAGCCAAGTGTGTAGGGTGCATGGAAGAGCAGTTTTCTAGATAATAAATGATGACTTCTCCTTTCTAGGTAATTCCAGGAGACCAAGACCAAAACCAATGAATGGATATGAATTGTTTAGATCCTAAGCTTCAATTAAAATAATATTACCTGATACAAATCAATTATAAGTCATGCAAATAATTCTAATTATGCAGGTAGGTTTCTCGAGGTAAAATGCATAGT
Source organism: Torreya grandis (assembly GCA_037957365.1). NCBI lineage: Eukaryota > Viridiplantae > Streptophyta > Pinopsida > Cupressales > Taxaceae > Torreya > Torreya grandis. The sequence goes on along the minus strand of JARHVA010000222.1, from coordinate 5,929,375 downwards.
TTCTTACCACTTTTCATGAAGTTTGTGACTTAGATAAACACTTGTGTCTCCTAAAATTACATTTATTATCCCATAACCTCTCAAAATTAATAAATAACTTATTGTATTATCTTTAAAATTCTCCTTGTGACCCTTGGATGTCTCTCTTCTTCTCTCTCTCACAAGTTCTATAAGAACTAGCCATTTTAGCCTTGTATTAGATGTTCCACCTGAGTATAGTGAATCCATAATAAAATTTATACCTTTTGATCAATACTAAAACTTATTTTTACCTCATTTATGAATAATTTTAGTGTGTTCAATTGGAAGATGAATTTTTCTTAGTGAAAACTATAGATTCCTTAGAATGTTGTTCCATTATTTCACCTATTTATAACCTCTTCTTGAAAGGTATGTTAAGTGTTCCAAAATATGTCCATGGTTTAAGTGAGTTATTATACTCATTATTTCCCTCCTAGGCCCCTTTTCTAGTCCTTGTTGCTTTTCACATTCATCCATTACCTCATAATGTAACATTGATGTGAGAAGATGAAGATTGGAGAAGTGTATTTTTAGTTTGTCATTTGATGTCAAGTGTAATATTCACATGGTTGTATTTCATCATGTTATTTTGTATATCACCTCCCTTATATTATTTTTATTTAATTTATCCTTCTCCATTTTCATCTACCAAGTTTATTAGTAGTTGCAATCCAAAGTGATACATCAAGGGAGCTAGCGCTATCTAGAGACTCACCTCATTCCTTAGGTTGCTCCTAGGCCTAGAGGTTATTCCATTATGCCACTTGTATGAGGAGATATTTTTCATATCCTTTAAAGGTGAAAATATAAGTGAAAATAGGTCCATAGGTCATCACCAATGGTATTTATCAACCAGTGGTGATTCTGCTCAACTGGTGGTAGTTAACTACTAATTGACCATCATGATTACCTTGAAACCATGAATAATCATTTGTGATCATCCATAGTCACTATGTTAAACAAAATCAAAAACTTGAGAGATAAAATTCAAAATTCATTTGATAACAATCAAAATTGATTCAAATTAGGGGAGATAGTATTTTGCTTTTTAGGGTCAAGTTAGACATTGAAAACAAATTTGCATGCTTATATGGTTTTTAATATTTCAATTTTGTATTTAAAATGAATTAGTTTAAATTTGAAAATTTGGATTTAAGCACTTAAAATTACATGGTTGTGTTTTTGCTTAGTTTTTGTTTATGCAAGTTCTTTTGATTTTGTCAATATGCCAAAAAGCCATGAACCTAAACAAAACATTTCAATTGGTGTATAACAATGAACCTAATCAAAATTAAACATGTTTTCAATCTTGCTCACATTGTATTTTATGTGTTTAAAAATAAATATATCCATTTTTTATTATTTATATGATTTTAAATTTTTTAGCAAGTTTACATAAATGCCAAGGGGAAAAACTTCATAACACATCTCATTTTGGAACCTTAAAATGAACCTAATCTCTTACAATTTTCATGCTTTTGAGCATGTTAATTTTTATGCCATGCTTATTTATTTTTTATTTTTTTAAATGATAGTGTGTGTATGATCTCCCCCATCCCCTATAGGGAAATCATGGGATCAAAAGTGTCTTTCCATTGTATTTTAGTGCCTAGTATAAGGCATAGAAATTTTTTTGCCTAAGATCTACCAAAACTCACATAGTATTGGGTGACCTAAAATCAACCCTAAAGTCTTTCTACTCAATTTATTTCATGCATTTTGTCTTATGAAGGGGATGTCATTGCCTCTCATGAGTTATTTAGATAAGTATTGTCCCAGGGATTCATATCCCAACATTGTTTCAACCCCTTTCCATGGGGGGTATACAAATTAGGATCAGCCCATTGGGATGATGGTTTGAGAGGTTAAACCATCTCTATTAGTGGAAATATAAGCCTAGGATGTATAACCAATTTGGACATCACACTACAGTAAGAAATTTATGGATGTAGTCATTATGTAAAGGATAATACCTTTTCATAATAATTCAATTAACACAGACTCAATTGACATGTTACTTTTCTTGTATGCATATCTGAAAGTGTGTACACATGAGATCAATCCAGATGGTCATAACTTGTAATTTCTAGTCAACCCCACTTTACCACACCTTGATAGGATTTAAGAAAATATATTTAGTTATTTTTTGTCATTTATCATTTATTGATTAGTATGTTAAATATAAAACTTGTGTTGATTAAAACACATCATGAATGAGTCTTATGTGCAACATTTATCCATTATTTGAGAAGGCGTTACACCATTCATTTGAAACCCTACTTTAACTTAGAAAACCTTTATGTCAAAATATTAAGTGTGGCACTTGATTGAGATGGGTAAAATTATGCTACCCAAATCATCTCAAGTCTCATGCCTTGGAAGTATTTGAAACACACCATTGTCACATATTTTTTGAGTGATAGAATGATTAAATTACCCAAATTATTTCAAAATACTTGTCTTGTCTTGTGTTTTAATTATCATTGTTTGAAACCAATCATTTGAGCCTTGTTGGATCTTTGTTTAGCATAATCATGCTATTCAAATTCTCCTAACTTGTTGTCATCAAAATCTTAGTTGAACTTAGTTGAGTCTTTGACTAAATTTTAAAAGTTTGGATTCAACCATTGATTGATTTCTATTTAGGCATTGACATGTAGGGGTCAATACATATATCTTTCTCTTTTGGGTTACATAACTTAGGTTAATTAATTACTCAAATTTGGAAACTTTATTGTTTTTTCCCTTTTTTGATAGAATCATTCCATCTTCAAAGTGCCTTTTGTTTTATGTTTTGCACCAGTCATATTATGTCTATGTATAGAATAAATTTCCTAGTCTTTTCTAAACTATTCCAAGTTTTTTAGATTAATCATCATCATCCTTTATTTCAAGCCTATATTTTGATGTTGGGTTTGGCTAAAAGTCCTAGCACATCCTATTTGAGCCTATATTTTGACTCCACATTCAGATAAAAGACAAAAAAACATTTCCCTTTCCTACTTTAGATCTATTTTAAATATAATTGGACATTAGTGTTTGGCATCTTATTTCTATGTCATTCTACTTAACATTATGTGTGTAAAACATTTAACATTAAATAGTTGATGTTATACTATTTTTACCAAGTCTTTTCATAAAATTTTTAGAGATTCGGATCCACTCTTGACTAAGTTAGACCTAGGTTGAACCCTTTTTGTCTTTTCAAACATAGTTTTTTAGAGTTTTCAAAACTCTAATCCTCTCTTGTTTTGAAACATTTGTCATACATTTGACCATGGCTCACTATACACATAGTGGAACTATGTACAATCTAGGATATGGAAAATTTAGCACACAAAAGGACTTTGTTCAAGACCCTTATGGAGATGAATTTGTTTGGGAGATGAATTCCCATCCATCATACAACACTCAAATAAGGGAACATAGTCAAGATCCTTTAGTTAGCACACCTCCATACATAGAGCAAGATCAATAAAAGATAGACTAATATTTATTTAGTGTACCTATAGTTACAAAAAACATTCACTAATAACCCTTTTATGGTACAATTCCATAAAAAAATGAGGTAGGGCATGATAATTTATAAAATCTATCAAGAGGCCCTTATACTATGTCTTTTCAAAATAATGATCAAGCCTCTTCTAGTGATCCTAACTCCATAGTACCAATACCATATCAATATCCTCATATGCTTGTCACACAAATAGGTATCATAGAGGACCAATTAAATCAAATGTAGACATCATACCATATATCTCAAGATATAACACATAACTTTGATCAAATGACCATGTCGAACAAGCCTCTTATTGATTCAGATCTTTCAATAGGAGTTTTAATGGAATTTATTGGTCAATAAAATTAGGGTTTAAACCCATTTACATAAAATAATTTGATTGAAAACATGTTAAAAAACCCAATTATTAAGGAAGTTCTTTTTCTTATACATATAATGGTGAGCAAAACTTAGTGAACAACATGCAACCAGTGTCCAATTTAGACCAAAGTGGTGTTAATGCAAAAACATATAGTCAACAATAAATTGTACCTTTAACTATCATCATTAATAGTTCAAAAACTCAAGGAGTAGGATTTTCTACATCCCAACCTCAACTAACTACCTCCAATATTCAACCAACTACTTCTTCTAGCACCCAACAAGAAGGATTACATAGTCAACCAATGACTAGTGCCTTGTCACAATAGAATGTGATGAATCTTACTCCTCCCCAATAGGTGACTAGTAATATTCCACATTAACAAACACAATCTAGTATACCCATGTAGCAGAGGAAAAACATATTTCCACCTTAATATGTGGAAACCAATGTTCTACCTTACCAAGTAATGCCAAACATACCTCTTTAGTTGTAGACTAAAATGTAGATCCAAAACCAAATGATTTCTAACCAACAACATGTAAATATTTATTAGGGATAGATGTCAAATCTCCAACATTCATCCACTTCCCAATAAATATTCACACAATAAATAATTTCTAATGTTCCTCAAGTACCTATTAGGTAATAATTACATTTCATGTAGAACATGCCACAAGTTCAGAGATCAGGTTTTGGTTCATAAGTTCCCTCTCAATAGCAAGGTTTTATCAATCAGGAACATGTCCATATTCAACCTCAATAGGCACAATATGGTCATAGACCACCACCCTAATCTCAATATTACCAACATTAGGCCTACATACCCAGTCCCAAAAAAAATATGTCATCGTAATATGTGCAATTTTAAAAATTATACGCTAATATATGCATACATATTCCTGGTCCATTTCCTAGCTAATCCAACATACCCAACAAATACCTCCATCATACCTCATTCAAAGCAATCTACTTGTTACCACTCAACCATAACCTTAGGCCAATGTTCCCACAAGTTTCCATGAACAAGAGATACAACAAATGAAGGATGTAATTTCTACCATCCAAGCTAGGAAAGAAGTCAAAAAGTTTAAGTTTGATGATGTGTGTTCTTACCCTTTCCACATGGAGTAGTTATAGATACCATTTAATCTAGGGTATGAGCCACTGATGTTTGATAAATATAAGGGTAAAGGTGACCCTAAATCACATCTTATAAAATTCTTTGTCATGTACCAACCAATGGCCTATAGTGACATATACTTATTGTTATTGTTTACAAAAATTCTAGTCAGACAAGCTTTGGAATGGTTCTTAAAGTGGCCCAAGAATTTTGTTTCTGATTTCAATGATCTTTTAGACAAGTTTGTGTATCACTTCTCTTACAATTGATAGCATGAAATTTCATTGGTCAACTTGACATAAGAAAAATAAAAAGTAGGTGAAAGTTTCACAAGTTATATATAGCGATGGAGATCTCCTTGAAGATAATTTATCGATAGCTACCAGATAAGAAAATAGTCATTGTGTTTACCAAAAATATACATAAAGAGATATCTTAATATCTAGATTTACAGTGTGCACATACATTCAAATAAATCATTGACAAAGCTTTGGTGATCGAATAATCCATTATTAACAAAGGTATCATTAAATTAACCTAATCAAATTAGAACAATTGCCAAAACCAAAACTATAATAGTGGGGAAAACATCATCCAATCTGAACACAAACATTTCAATTGGCATAGGCCAATAATAATGATAAACACAAGTAATTCAATCACAACAAAAAATTTTTAAGAAATAGAGTAACAAAGTCATGACATGTCCAAATGGTGTAATCACCATCTACTCTACCTATGCCATATTTAAAACTTACTCCTAACCAATAATCTCTTCAACAACCACAACATGCACATTAAGTACAATAACCTAGATGAGTGTAGCCAATATAACACATATAAATAATGTCTATACCTTTGTAAAACCCTCTTCCTTTAAGAATAAACATGTCTACTCATCATGATCTTACTGACCTTCAAGATCCCATTAAATAAATCTTTCTTAATCTCACGGTAGCTAACATGATTAGATGTCATATTCAAAAAGATCAAGTTTATGAGGGAACTGACATGCTAGACTAGTATAGGCTAAAATAATTATGTGATTTTTATAGCGTTAATGGCCACAATTTTCAGCATTATATGCAAATTAGACACGCAATTTAGAATATGTTATAAAATAGAAAGATCAAATTAGATCATGGAGTTTCCACCTCCAGTCAAAGCCTTGGCATTTATCAAAATCCTTTGACCCAACATAACAATAAAAAACAAAAACAACATCTAGCACAACATAAATAATAATAGTATAAATAACCAAGGCCAAACCAATAAACTTAATATAACTAATAGTAGAGCCACCAATGTCAAAACAATAGACAAAACCAAGGTCAGAATGGTATGAACAACCAATAAACCTACCATGAATTTACACATGACTATAACTTAATTTTAGGCCATATTATAAGAGGTCATGTTACCACCATTTCAATTAATCCAAGACCAAGTATCAAATAGACAATAATATTTCTAATCATACCAAATCAACCAAACCATTTTGGTAATCCTTCATTGATTTGAGATCACACATAGGTGAACCAATATGTAGGGATTCCCATGTTAGTACCTTATATTGATAAATCATTGTTAGCTCATAACCACACACAAGTATATCAGTAACTAAGACTTATCCTATTTAGTCCCCTTCCACCATCATTTTTTATCAATAATTTTCCTTTATGTAATTATGATTGTGTAATCACAAATCAATTGTCAAATATTACCATACTAGGACAATATCCATCTACCACTTCACCCATCATCCCATTATTCATTATATCTAACAAGCCATGTACCACTATCCAAGAAAATATGTTTGACATTAAGGAATAACTATAAAATATGCCAGCACAAATATTTATTTTAGGTTAGTGTGTATGTCAACCATCCATAAAAACATGTTAACAAAGTTTCTTGGACAATCCATAATTCCAAATGGCATATCTGCTCAAAAATTTCAAGATTTGGTTAGACATATATCTCTAACCCAATAAGTAACCTTTAACCAAAGAGATATGTCACCCCTTGGCCCACTTCACAATATCCATTATACATCAAAGTTTATATAAAGAGGCACAAAGTGAAATGTGTCCTCATAAACAATGGATAAGGTCTGAACATAGTGTCTCTAAAGATCATCAAGCTTCTAGGGTATACCTTAACAAATATCTAAGCATAAATAATCACCATCAAAGCCTATGATAATGAATAATGAGAATTAAAAGGTACCATTAGCTTGACACTTAAATTGGGCCTTTGACCCATCATACACTTTTCCATGTGTTAGATCTACATTTTTCATATAATATGCTTTTGGATAGACCTTGGTTACATGATATTCATGAAATCTCATCAATGTTTCACTAGTGTATCAGGTTCTCCTATTCAATTATGGAGGTTAGTATTATAAGATATTTGCATCCATTTGAGCATTTAAAACATCTATATGTCAAGTTCAAGATCTATAATTACCATTTTAGCATGAATTGAGTTTCCAGGAAAGATAAAGGAAAATTAATACTTATTAATTTTTTAGAGGCCAACTACATTGACCCTAATACTCTTGACTCACTTTCCCACATGCCACCTCCTAAAATGTCTAATCACTATACCATCTTGACTAATGGCCTAGGATAATATTTGATCATGACACATTTCACATTTCAAAACTACCACAAAACCCTAAATCTTTGGGAGACCAAAAGCCAAACCACTCATGTGATGCCGAAGAAAGGGAAAAAGCCATCAACATATTCTAACACCTATCACTTTCATACTAACCTCTACAAAATAAAATTACCCTCTTGAAGGTGATGAGTCATGGTTATACAATGACAAATTGGTTGATTGTTAAAATAATGAAAAATATCATATTCCTAATCAGATCATAGAAAACCAAAACTATGAAAGAGGATGCCTTGGTCCAAATAAACCAATAATACTGGAGCTATTTTCTATGACTAAGTATAAAGGAACCTATGAACTTAGACTTGAACCACATGGGGTGACCCCACATATCTTATTTAAGTTCCATCACCAGTGACTAGTGATGATGATGTTGGCAGTGAAGTAGAGTCTAATCATAGCCATTTTGATGACATAACTAAAACCAACCTATTTGACCATAATGCCATTTATACCCTTCAAATAGTCATTAATTATAATCCACTACCATTATATGATACCCAACTAATAGACTAGGACCAACAAGAATTCAACATGCCAATTGATGAGTTTCAAAATGATGAGGTCTTTTATGATTTTATAGGCCTTAGGGACAATGTTCCATTGGGAGACCTTAAATTAGGTTTCTCAATCAAACTAGATCATGAAGCCTATTTTGGAGAGCAGGTGAACACCCTTAGCCAAAACAATAAATAAAACATTGAGGTCATAAAGTGAAAATCTCTTTTAAGCACTTTATAACCAGGGAAATTGTAAAGAAAAAGGCCAATAATGTGTTCAACAAATGACGCATCTCTGAATTGTTGTATTAGTAAATAAAGAGTTGTAAAAGCACTTAGAAGCAATATGTATTAGGCCAATCAACTATCTATAATGGATTTCCAATGTTCTACCAGTCAATAAAAATCTAGAAGGAATCAAAACTTGTACAAATTTCAAGGACATTAACAAAACTTTCTTGAAAGACTTTCCATTTCTAACCATTGACATGATTGTCAATTTCATAGTAGGTTATGAGATGCTTTCACTAATGGATATATTTTTAGGCTACAATTAGATCATAATCATGCCGCAAGGCCAACACAAAACAATGTTCACCACTCCATGGGGAACATTTTATTGTCAGGGTATGCCATTTGGTCTTAAGAATGTAGGATCCACCTATCAAAGAGTCATGAAAGACATATTTCATGAAATTATCAAAGACTATGTCAATGACATACTAGATAAATAAAAAATTAGGGTGAATCATCCATTAGCATTGAGAAGGATATTTGAGCAACTACATGAATACAAAGTTAGGCTCAACAACAAGAAGTGTGTGTTTGGAATTCCTTATGGTAAATTTCTTGGCTTCATTACATCTTATAAGGTCATAGAAGTTTATCCATCCAAATTGTGAGCCATAAAAAACGTGCCACCACCAACCAATTTGAAAAAGTTCTATAGTTTATAGGGCAAGATCCAATCCATAAGATGTTTCATTTATTAATTGGCTGACAAGAATCATCCTTTTACACATATTTTAAAGGAATATGTGATATTTATTTTGGATGACAATTGTCAAAATATTTTCAACAACAAAAAAACTATATTTCAAATCCACCAATTTTATTACCTCCTATGCCAGGGAAACCATTCCTTTTGTATCTATTAGCAATAGACAAAGCCCTGGGGGTAATTGTAGATCAATAGATGATAATGGAAAGTAACATGCCATGTACTATTTAGGCCACACACTAGAAGTGTATGAACACAATTATATGGCCATCAAAAAATCTTATTAGCCATGGTATTCATAGCGTAGAAATTATGACATTACATGTTGAACAATAAGATAATGGTCATTTCAAAAGTACATCCACTCAAGTATATATTATCTAAAATAGATTTACAAGGTCACATGACCAAATGGATCATGCTTCTTAGTGAGTTTGAGATAGATTATGTGAACTATAAAGATATCAATGGGCAAGTTCTTGTAGATCATCTTTCTAAAGTACCCCTTATAGACATAAAGCCATTCACATTCCAATTTCTTGGTGAATCCATAAAAACCATCATTGAAACACCTCTGGAGGAGTAGTACTCAAATAATTTTTTTTTATGGATCTTTAACAAAACATGGATCAAGGGAAGGCATTTTTTTATCACTCTATAAGGGTTCTAATCCCCAAATCATTCAGAATCAACTTTCCTTATACCAATAACATGGTTGAATATGAAGAACTCATGGTAGGTCTTTGGAAATCAGTACAATATAACATATGTCATCTAAAGGTTTATGTTGATTCATAGTTAATCATCAATCAAGTTATATACCACTTTTAGACCAAATATGATAAGTTGGTTCCCTGTAAGGCCATGGATGACACTCTAAAGTAGCATATTGTTGACATCTAGTTTGAGCATATACCAAGCGCTATCAATAGAATAGTAGATACCATGGCTTCCATTGTATATTTTATTTGGCATGTATATATAGAAAAATACTACCAATTTATCATTTAGAATCTACCAATGCCATCTCATGAACCTTCAACTATCGTAATGAAATCTGATATTATTGGTCCCAACTCTACTTAGTATTCAGAACTATATGCCTATTTACATGACCTTATTTTACCACTAGACTTATCTCAAAAACAAACCAAAGCATTTATCTATAATTCCTAATGTTATACCCTACGTGAACCAACCCTATAACACTATAGTTTTGATGGAACTATACTTCATTGTTTACCTTTAGGAGAATACATACTAGTGTTATGATAAGTTCATGAAGGAGTATGTAGATCCAACACTAGTGGGGTAGTCTTGTCCAAAAGCTCTTGTGTACTGGTTATTATTGGCCAATGATGGATGTAGATGCATTTATATATGTAAAAATATGTGATAAATGTCATTGGCATGCCAATAAAATTTATGCCCTAACCAAGACTTTGAAACCAATATTGACACCATGGCCATTTACTACATGGGGCCTCAATATCATTGGGAAGATAAACCCCACATCATCAAACAACCATAAAGATATCCTCACCACCATAAAATATTTCACTAAGTGAGTTGAAGCTATACCCCTCACTTACGTGATTGGAAAGAAAATTTCCAAATTCATCTTCAACCACATCATCTACCACTATGGTATACCTTTCAATATTATATCTAATAATGGAGGATCATTCACGAACAAGGATGTCAAAAAGCTATCTATTGAATACAAAATCAAATAATATTTCTCCATAGTATTTTACCCTCAAGGTAATGGTCAGGTTGAAGCATCAAACCAAATAATTGTCAACATCCTTACAAATATTGTCTATGATGCCAACTAAAATTGACACCTTAATATATTCTACACCCTTTGGGCATATCATACCAGACACTGCACCCTAAAAGGATCCACTCCATACTCAATTTTTCATGGCACTAAATATATTCTTCACATTGATGTCAAGTTACTTTCATTATGAATCTCTTTGAAACATGTCCTAGATGATGAAGACTATAAATTATCTCACATATAATTGCTAGAGTTACTTGATGAGAAATGCATGGATGCATTAAATAACCTTTAAGTACATCATAACTACTTTCATGGCTAATATAATCAACAAGTGAAGCAAATATAATTCAAACTTGGTGATCTTGCCCTCAAAGAAAATGAAAATAAAACCATGACCAAAAAGAAGCATAAAGGCAAGTTCAAACCCAACTAGGCTAGTCCTTTCATCATTGTTGTAGACTATGACATAGGAGAATACATGCTAGGAACACCAAATGGTGATAAACGTTTTGAGCATATGAACATTGTACACCTCAAATGGTATTACACTTCAGTGAGTCAATGTATTTTTTATGAGGAATATTTCAATTTATACCATTTTATTAATATTATTCAGTGTACCAAACCATTCTACCATCATATCATCCTACCATATTACCATTCTACTGGCCTATCACTTTGACATTCAAACTAGTCCATCTTACCATTCAATTATATCAACCAAATCATGTTTTGATCCATTCCACCTATCTCATTTGATCTTCGTTCATCCATTAGTTTCACTCTCATCACAAAGAATCATATCAGTTTTAATAGGTGTTTCAAGCATTCTAAATAGTGTCAATATTTTAGAGTAGTATAATAGAAGTTTTAGAAATTACATCCTTCATTTCTTGTTACCTTCTAATGATGTTTATTTATATGACCTTGATATATCTACCTATAGGGGAAATCAGTGTCTTATTGGTCTTACTACTAATTATAACCACCTATGGTAAAATTAGTATCATTGGTATAATAATTTATATCCTAGTTATAACTACCTATGGGAAAACTAGGTGTAGTATTTTTTTATTTTGCCTTGATATACCAACTTGCCATTCTTATGTCATACTATGCCATCATACCAAATGTGCCTATTTTGTTTAAATTGGATGCTACACTAATCAAATTACTTTTTTATAATGTATAAATCTTAAAAACTAGGGCTATTTTAGAACTATGTGGGCCATGTTCAATTCATGTTGAGGTCAGATCCATCCCCCTTTCTATCATGCTCTTACCATTTTATGAGCAACATTCAAGTTTTCCATGATCTCACCATTTTTTGAGCTTGGAATATTTAGTATATCATTATTTTAGATTAAGTTGAGATATTCAAAAATATAAAAACATTTGAAAATCATTTAGATAAACTAAAAACATTGATCACTTTGTTGACTTAAGGAATCTGTGAACCCTCACTAAGTCACAAGAAACCACTTAAATATTAACTTTCCCATCCTTTTTGGATTTTTATCCCATGAACTTGTCATTTTAAAAGATCATTCCTATTCTTATATCACATCCAACATGTTTATTTTTTGATCATCATCAATTTATTCTATCCCATTTCCAGGGAGAACTACATTTAGCTTGAAGTTTTATTGGATACATCATCCATGGAACTATGTAGGCAACATCTACTTGCCTAGTGAATATGGAGACAAGATAACCACCACCTTCCCTTTATTTAATTCCCACACTTTATTTTTTTGTTAAGTTGTCACCTATTTTATAGGGGTAATGTTTGTCATGTTGTTCTTACTAATAGTGTGACTACCCATTTTTTGTTTTGTTTGTCTTGTTTATGTGTTTGTTTGTATGCCAATTTATTTTCTTTAAGTATTATTGCCTTGATTAAATGTACATGTGTTTATTGGGTGATTTATTTCACATTTATTATTAAATCCATCCATATTCATATGTCAATATTATCATCCTAGTTTATATCAGTGGTGCATCATTTTTAATTGAGTACTAGATCATAGGAGTTAGTCCTTATGCATATTTTGGCCAAGTTGTTATGGTGTTCTATCATGATGCCTACCACCAAGTGTTATATAAAAAATAATATTAGATAAGTCTACACCATCACTACAACATCAAATCTCCTTATCATTGACACCAAAAATAATACTAATCATATCCTAAAAAAAATAATTAAACAATGAAAGAATTTCAGCCTTTGTTAATTTGGATGAGCATCTCCCTACTAGCAAGTTGTCCCAATTCATATTTATCCTCTGTATCAAGTTGTCATCATCATGTTTTCAATCATCAACCACCAATAATTTTTGTCATAATTGGGGTCCAATGATTATAACCACCTATGGGTAAATCATTGTACACCATCCCACCTACATTTTTAGTGATTATAAATTCATTTGGGAAAATCATTTTGTTATCACCAATTCTAAGTCATTTACATTCCTATTCCCACTTGGGGCATTTTTTTACCCTATTTTTCTATCCTAAATAGGGTATCTCTATATTCTCAATTTTTATAACCAACTTTAAGAAAGTCAATGTGCTATCATACCACATTACTACTATCAGGGTACAATGTTTATAACCACATTTGAGTAAACCATTGTACACCATCCCACTTGCATTCTTAGTGATTCTGGTCAACTTTAGATAAATCATTGTTTATCACCCCATCCTTTTCTTTTGTTTGGCCCACTCATTTTCTTATTTTTAGGGACCATTTTCCAACCCTTTTGACAATCATCCCCTGAGGGGGTACCCTGTAGTTCATCCATTTTTTTTGAAGTCATAATCACACAAAATGTTTTTATTCATTGAGAAGACACTATTGTGCTTACAACTTGCAATGCATTCCCAAATAAGTGAAAATTTTAGACACCTAAAATTGGCCACCAATGACTCCATACCTAATTTTTTTTAAAAAATTACCAGCCATTGAATATCTAGCCTAAGAATTTCTAAAGATCTCAAATTTGGATTCATAACATGTAATTAAATCAATTTTCCCCATAAATTAATTAAAAAGACCATATGCCTAAATCATTTAAATCTAAACTTGCACAAATATTCAAAAGACTAACATAGATTAATTAACATTAAAATACTAATAAAATCCTAATTAAATTCATCCATGATAAATTAAATAAATTATAAAAAAGGTAAATTAAAGAATCAATAAATATAATAGGTTTTAATCATTAGCTTTTGTGAGTTTTCCAAAATTCAAAATATCCTACCCATGTTTATTCCAAGATTATCATGAACATTTGACACCTTTTAACCCTAATGGGGTTAACTAAGCCAACCAAGGTTAGGATTTAACTCATTCTAAGTCATTTTAAAGCCTATAAAATCAAGTTTAGAGCTCTTTATTTAGAGAGTTTGGAACATAGATAAGTTATAATGCAAGATTTCATTCATCAAACAAATGCATAGTGTTATAATGCTAAAATTGAGCAAAGCCAAGCTATTTTCAACTAACATCAACCCAAATATAAGCCAACCATGGTGTCAAGAAGATATGGTGATAGTTAAACCCCATTGATGAAGACCTTTTGAGCATAATTTGAGTAAGCCAATGAACACATCATTTGGATCATTTAAGGAAGGTAATGAATTTTATGTTTTCTTGAATTTTAGTCAAGATTTAACATGTTTTGTTTGTTCACTAAGCTCCCCTTATGATTTATGCATGGAGGTGTTATGCTTTGTTACTGTGTTTTTGTCATTTTGATTTCATTTTGAAACTAACACTTGATCTAACCTTCCCTCCATCATCAAATTCTTAGCATCATAGGTCACACCCCTCACATAATCATTCACACTCATTTTAAAGAACTTTAATGACAACCTTACACATAATTCATGCACTTAGTCATATAATTTCATGCATTGATCCCCTAAAATTCCATCTTATGCACCTCATAACTCACAATCCTACTCACCTTAGTATCACTTATTTGTAGACTTGTTTTAGATTTTGGGCCCTACTACAACAAAACCACATGTAAGTATCTAACCACATGGATAATTCAAATCACCCAAATAACTATTACCTATAAAAGAGTATTTTTTGATTAGAAGTAGTTGGAGATAACTTAGATATTAATTTTTGTATCCATTACCAACTACCACACCTAACAGGATTGACACACCACCAACATCATCATTGATAACCACACAATAGTTATCATTACTCTTGTATTACGCATGTTAAATATGTAACATATGAATATAATAACATAAAATAGATAACAATAGACAACTCTTGATATTGTGGTTAGTGCAATACATAGTAATAACATAGATAGCTTAATCTATGTATCTACTATATATACACACACATTGTAAACATTGTACCATGTATTCCCTATTATTTCATTCATGAATAAAAGTTTAATTTCCTACAATGAATATTTCCAATCCATTCAATGTTTTTTTTATTTTTCTTTTCAAATACATCTATGTGTATTCACTCTACATAACCAAACTTGGTTATCCCTTGCACACTCAGTCTTGGGCCTCATGGTGTGGATTAATTAATTCTAGATATTTTATCAAATTTGGAAAAATATAAGATAATTAACTAAATTTTAAAAACTAATTTGAAAAATAATAATCTTATAGATATGAAATAAATGACATAAATTGATTTGGAACTTACTATATATGGAAAAGTGCTAAAAATGGAAATTGTAAGAAAGAGATAACTTAGGTATAAAATAAAATGCAAGACTAAGATATAAACTATGAAATAATTTGGAAGGATTTATGACGATATTATGAATAAATAAAAATGTTTGGCATGCTCTCCAGATAAGGCTACTATATTTAGATAGGATGCATAACATTATTTTAATTAAAGTGTGTTATCATCCCATAGGGGTTTGTGCTCTGTGAGTGACATGGAAAGTTTGACTCACCTATATGACCTTTGTAGTTGTGTGGGAGATATTAATATATTAAAAAAACCATTGTGTGTCATCTTATTCAATTATAATCCAATACTCTTATGAGGGATCGAATTCTATGTAGTTCTCCCATGCCTATGGTGGTATGTGTGATATATTGGTGTAATGTTAGATCTTGGTGTAATTTATATGTGATAAGTGATTCAACCATGGATTGAAACGTTTTATGTGTACTCAAAATTTTGATTAGGGCTAGTAGGGTTATATGTATTCATAATTTAGAGAAGTAGGGTATTTTCTCTCAATGTGTAATTAATTTTTTTTATGCTTTTCAATGTGGATTCCTATTTTGTGCATAATTAATTGAAAATGTGTATTTATAGAGATAAATAAGGAATTAATTGGGATAGATATTACTAAAAAAATTTTATGACTCATTAAATGAATTTTAATTTGAGAAACTAGTCATTATTTAGTGGGAGGATGAAACTAGTGGAATTAGATGGGATCTAGGATTGATCTTGTCCAAATATACATTGTTGTTGAGTTAAAAAAAATAATATATGAGTATGAATAAATCATAGGATATGATTGATATAGTTTTAATGAGTAATGAAGACATTATGAAATGATTAGTTTCTTATAGGAATGGGTCATATGAATAGAAAGTGAAGGAAGGTGGTTAAAAGACTATGTAATGAGGCATGAGATAAATGGGTTAAAAGAGTGGTCACGAGTACACAAATTCAAATTAAATTTTAGTTTATGTGTCTAAATTTTATTCCCTTTTAATTATTAATGAAATAAATTGATATTATTGGAGTAAATAAAAAATGTGTAACTAAACTTACCTATGAATAATAGTCTTGAACATAGGCCATAATGTTGAACTATGCTTCATCCAAACCTAAAATGAAACATGTATCAAATAAGTTCTCAATTAGCATGAAAATCAAGAAGCAAATACAAATAATGTTATAGATATATTAACAAGGAATAATTACACCTAATTGAGTATATGAACTATTATGTGTTATGATGAATATTTGGTAATTAGAGAGGGGATGAACCCTAGATATTTCTTATACATTTAGTAGCTTGGATTTAAATATGAATGACCCAATATATATGGAAAGGTGAGTGAGAATAATAAATAAATTTGTTCTTGACTCCATAATTACATATAAAAAGTAATATTATGGATTGGAATCCTTTTGCGAATTATAATGGATGATTTTTGGTTAAAAAATGGTGTAAAGGTGGTGTAAAAGGATGAACCAACCACTACCAATGTAATAATGCTCATTTATGGTGTAAAACTAGTGAAAATATAGTATTATTTGATTATGGTGTATAAAACATGGATAATGGCATGGATTTCCATTCCATCTACATAACTAGTGAAAAAATGAGCAATAATGTGGTCATGTATAGTAAACATACCCCTGATATGATATATAGTGTATATAGATTATGGAACTGAGCAAAAACAACTATAGTTATAATAAAAACATATATCCTAACATGAAACACATGTAACACATGATTCCCATGAACTGAAGAAATATAAAAAAACTTGAGTATTTTTCTAAAAAATGTAACTAGATACCTATTACAAATTATCTTTTACTATCTATGATTCTAAGACTTTATGAAAAATATTGTTTTTATCCTTCTAGGACAACAAAACATCGTTATAGATATGAGCACCTACACCCTTGTATAAAATCTGAAAATGATTTTTAGGTGATATATGGGTGTGGATTGTGATCAACTATATACAACCTACAAAATTTTATCTATGTGCTATAATGTAGAATCTTAAAATCTAATAAAATCCATTACCTATTCCACATAATTTGACATGAGTTATGGATCCTTAAAAATTACTTAACCCAAAATAATAAATTATGTGAGAGATGTTATGAAAATATGAGTAGTAATGATAAAATGGAGAAGTATAGAATCATCATCATCATCATCATCCTCATCATCATCATCATCATCATCATCATCATCATGATCATCATCATCATCATCATCATCATCATCATCATCATCATCATCATCATCATCATCATACACACACACATACATGTGTATGTATGTATATGTATATGCATATGCATATGTATATGTAATGGTATAAATTTATTAATGTTAGATGTATGTGGAACACAACATGCTCAGTGACATTTTCAAGGTAAATGTCAACAATCAAGAATGTAGATAAATGATCAAACTAATTATGTAAATATGAAATATAAAAACTCATGGATGGATGCATTATATCCATCATGAGATAATAAATGTGGAAGATGCATTATCTCCATAATGACTTTTCAAACTAGGAAAATGTATCAAAAGCGTCACATGTCCATGAAACACGCAAACAAAGAGTAAAATAAAAGAACACAAAATGAACAATATATGGCCAAGATGTTACATACAAGTGACATATTAAAATGTCACTTTATCATAAGTAGAAACATATAAATAAGATTATTTCCCTATGCAAGGAAATGTTGAATTTCCCATAAGACAAATAGAAATTACACACAAGACAGGAATGAGGAAGGAAAACATGCATAAAGATGTGTAATTGATCGATATTATAAATTTATGTTATCATTATATTTAGTAACATAGGTATATAGGAAGATAGCAATGTGAATGTAAGTGAATAATATTTATATATATTATAAAATGTAAATATCCTAGATATGAATAATAAGGGATACCAAAAATTTAATATAACATGTGTAAAAGTATGCCCCAATTGAACTTCCTAAAATAAAAATAAGTTGAAGGAGGTTTGTGACCTATTTGATTATAATAATTATTAGCCTTTGTTCACTAGGGTTATATCCATGGAAATAGAAAATAGTGTAGTATGCTACTATCTAGGTAGATTACTTTTGTCAATTTGTAATTTCTAAGTTTGATTTAATTAAATAACTTACAATTGTGTATGCATATGGTAACCTGTATGTTCTAAATTCACTCATGTACACGGTGTGAAGATTTTTTGATAAAAACTAGATAGAATAGAGAAATAATGAGTATATTGAGCTCAAAATATTGATGCAAGTAACTACACAAATAATTCATAGGGCTTGATTTTTGAATTTTATGGAATATTTTAATTTTTTTTGTATTTTTACATATATGAACTATAAGAAAATAGAGGGAATGATACTAATATATGAGTACTGCAAGGGATTTTTTTGACCCTTTTTTGAAATAATGGTTGGGAGAATAGTGTAATTAACTAAGAAAAAGAGTATTCTATAATGAATTCTAATTAAATAATTCATATTTATAATATATTTTAATATAGTAATGAATTATGTAAATATGTTAAATATAGAAATTAAAATGCCAAACACTACCTTAATTACTTAATAATGAAGAATTAATAATATGTATATTATTTAATGATGCACAGTCATATATTATAAGTGAAAGTGTATAAAAATTAAGATGATTCCTAGTTATGATTTATCAGATTCTATACTTTAACTCTATATTATCTTGGACATTACTATCAAAATAGGGACACTAATGATGATTATTATATACCAAAAATTTATGATTATATTTGAAATGAAGTACATGTTCTTTTTTAAAATTAAAAATGTTCCTACTAGTATTTCATGTTTCTTTGCAGTGTGTTTTTTTAGATCATGTGCATAGGTTATAGATATGATTATGTAGATCAAAACCTTAAGTCCTCCAATTAGGACATGTAACCTTTCAAAACAAGGATTATTGGGCTCAATTTAATTTGATCTAACATAAAATACCCATATATTATTTATCTCTTCCTATATATCCATATACATCAAATAGGGCCTCAAACTAATGTAATTCTCCCCTTATGTGGGCTTATGTGTGTACAATTATAGAATATGTTATATATGAGTGCATATAGTGATATAGATTATAACTTGTAAAATAATACTCATGGGATGATATTTGGATGATTCATACCTATAATAATATTTCTCTTATTACTAATATATAAATAAGGAATAATATGATAATTTTATGAGCTTGATAGGTGATTTTAGATAGATACATGCTTAAAAAGTAGTTAATATTTGTTGATGATAATGAATGATATTTAAATTGAATTTTAAAAAAAAATTGAAATGATAGTTAAAATAAAACTATAGGATAACTCATAAATTTTCAAATATATGGAAAATTGAGTGTTTTCTAGGTACATGCACTAGCATTAGACATGGGATGCTAGTGTCCTAATCTAGATGTTAGTGTCTTGGAGAATAGTAAAATATTAAAGATACATAATTGATAGTGCAGCATATATATCATGTTTTAATCATATTTTGGGATACATGTGATATGGGTGATCATAATATCAAGGTAAAACTATAATATATGCATTTAGGAATATTAAAATTGTGAATGTGAGCCTTGCAGCATAAAAACATATAAACTAAAGGGTTGAGCCATTACTAATATTTTCCAAGTGTAAAAGACTAATTTATCATTTAAAATACAAATTTATCATCTAAATCCCCTACCCCTTAATCTAGTAAAGCATAAGGATGAAATTAGTAGGTTAAAGAATAATAAATGTAGACCTGGGTATGTCGAACACACCTTGTTTCTACTTGAGCCTTATTTGAATTTGTTATTTGTGTACTAAAAGAAACCAAGAGAATGTTAAACTATAATTATTGCATATAATATATATTATTTAAATAATTGAAATGATTGAAATAATAGAAATCAAGGAAGGAATACACTTGTATGTTAATGAAACCATGTTTCCCCTTGGTAGTTTGATTTGGTAATGATACTTCATAGTCGAATCATTAGAGAGAGAGGTTCAAAACTAAACATGTTATGCACTTAACCTCTGTCATGTCTAGGGATATGTGTGGCTAACTTGTGGCTTACATACCTTTTTTATATTCTTGTTACATTTCTCTATGTTCTTAGTTAGTTTAACCTATGGAATAACCATGGGTAAGTAGACTATATATAGGAGGTAGTGTTTAGTCTTTGATCATGAGACTAAGTATTTTTCTCTTAGTGCATTTTTGTGGAGGTTGTCCCCTCAAAGTGACTTTGATATATTATCTAGTATTTTGCTTTATTATCAATTATTGATGTATAATCTCTCATAATTATTTATGCTATTCAATATATAATCATTTTTTGAAAACATAAAAGTAATTTCATTACAAGTGGTATCAAAACTTCAATTTGGGAAAGTTTCTTACAACGTTATTTTTTTGGATTTGGTGAAGAGTGACTTTTGTAAGTGAAAGGAGTGAAAAACATAACTTACAATCTAGGAAGAATTAATTTTTTATAATCACAGTGTTATAGAAACACTTTTTTGAAAAAAATATTTTGTCGGTATATTTTTTTGGTGCTAAAATTTTCTACCCTAGTGCATAAAGGTAGTTGTTGTATTTGTCTTGGTGAGGTGATCACATTGGTACCATCTCTTGGTACATTTTTTGTGGGAAAAAAACACTCCTAGGGTTTATATATGGTAGGTCCTACTAATCAAGGAAGAAAAGGGGGGAAAGAAACTCCTACGACTCCTTATATTAATGGCATGGAATATGGAACTTCAAATCCATTGATTTCTCAAATTTAGCCTAACATAAAGGGATTGGTACAACATGATGACTTTATTGTAGTTCAAACTAATGTTTCAAAGTTGTGCAGAGAGATTAATGGGGTCCACACTCAATTGTTTTAGATCAATTCATAATTGGTTTACCTTACATCATAGTTAAATTCAAACAACCATCCACTTCATCATTAGGGTCCTCCTCCATTCAACACTAAAAACTCTAATTCTAGTTTGAAATTGATGTTTCCAAAATTAGACATACGTAATATTGATGGTAAGGATCCTCTTACTTGGATTACCCAAATTGATAATTTATTTGATATAAGTCAAACTCCTAGTTATCAAATGGTGATAATGGTGTTTCTATATCTGGAACATAAGCAATTCATTTGGTATCATTAGTTGTGTTCTCAAAATAAAAATAATGGTGTTCCTATTACATGGTCTATTTTCATTAATAGGTTGTTGGCTCATTATTGGAATAATGTCTCTAAGAACTAGTTCATCTAATTAGCCAAACTATGGCAAACAAAAACTATGAAGGAATGTATTCATCAATTTCATAATCTATCTTTATTAGTGGAAGACGTCAGTAAGGAAAATTTGATTGATCTTTATTTAGGTGGCCTCAAAGATAACATACAATTAGAGGTTTGGCTGTTCAACTAAACATATGTATCAAGAACTATCTCACAAGCACACATGGTAGAATAAAAAGTGATGGTCAAATGGAAAAAATCCAGTATTGATCATGATCACACTTTTACAACACCATCATTTCTTCAATCCATCAGATTAACACCTTGATAGATTGAGGAAGAGTGAGCCAAAGAGTTGTGCTATGGTTATGATAGAAAATGGAAAAAAGACCATCACTATACTAAAAAGAAGATATTTAACATCAAAGGTGGTAATGAGGATGATAATTATTAGGAGGTAATTGGCATGGTTGAAGGTCTTGAAGAAGAATCTAAAAACTTTCAACCTACTATTTCCTATCATGCCCTTTTAGGTATTAGTACTCCCCAAAATCTTAAGGTGGTGGGTTTACTAAAGAAATATAAGATCACTATATTGATTTATTTTGGGAGGACACACAAATTCATCAATAGTAAGTTGGCTACTCATTTTAACTATTTTTTTATCTTGCTCTAAAATTTTAGGTCATGATTGTAGATGGTGGTCATGTCAGCTACATAGGAAAATTGCATATTAAGCTAGCCATGGGAGAATACTTATTAGATTTTCCTATGTTTTTTATTCCCAGGGGGGAGCTATCATTGTTTTAATAGTATAGTGGCTTACCACTCTAGTCACTATTGAGATGAATTTCCAAGAATTATTCATGCACTTTCATTTTGAGGGAAGGACATTTAACCTAAGGGGATTAATGGCTAAATCTCCACAAATCATTATCTCCCATCAAATGAAAAAGATTATTTATAAGGGTGTTGAAGTATTTGTAGCTCATTTACTTTCCATGGTAGTTTAACCAACTTAGCCATTTAGACCTTCTGATCCACAATAAGCAATTGATTGCCATTCAATTGTTTTTTATGACATGACAAAAGGACTTCCACCTAACCACACACATGATCATGATATCAAACTTAATCCTATTAGTACAACACCCAACATTATGCCATATAAGTACCCCTATGCCCAAAAAAGTGAAATTTAAAAGATGGTATAGGAAATATTGGATACAGTAATCATTCATCATGGCTAAAGTGAATATTATTTGCTAGTTTCCATGGTAATAAAGAAAGATGACACTTGGAGGATGTGCCTTATGTATAGAGAACTCAATAAGTACAATATCAAAGATAATTTATTTATTCCTATCATTGATTATTTTATAGATTAATTAAGTGGTGCCATTTATTTAACCAAGTTAGATATGTGCCCTAGGTATCATCAAATTTGAATCCATGATGAAGACATACCCAAAATAGTTTTCAGGACTCATGAGGACCATTATGTGTTTTTGATTATGCCTTAT
Source organism: Torreya grandis (assembly GCA_037957365.1). Taxonomy (NCBI): domain Eukaryota; kingdom Viridiplantae; phylum Streptophyta; class Pinopsida; order Cupressales; family Taxaceae; genus Torreya; species Torreya grandis. Next base: position 5,905,814 of record JARHVA010000222.1, on the reverse strand, counting down.
AGTCTAATAAATGAACCAGCCACCTTTTAGAGTTTGATTAATATTTTTTTAGGCCATTTTGAGGAAAATTATTTTGGTATTTTTTGATGGTATTACCATTTAAAATTAAAATTGGGAATACCATTTTCACCATGTGAAATGTGTACTATAAATTATGGAACAACATTAGTTGTATGCCAAAACTTTTAAATGTACTTTTAGAGCTTATGATGTTGACTATTTAGGTCATCTAGTTTCACATGAAGTAGTGAAAGTGGATCCTTAAAAAATCCAAGCAATGGTGGACTGGCCAATTCCTAAGACACTCAAACAACTAAGGGGATTTTTAGTGATAACTAGTTACTATTATAGGTTTGTCAAAAAATATTATAATATTGTATCCTGACTCACCTTTATATTAAATAAAGACTCCTTTAAGTGGATTGATATAGCTACCAGGGCATTTGAACAATTACAATTGCCGATGGGCACCACTTTAGTGTTGGACATTCCTAATTTTTTGAAGACTTTTGTGGTTGAATGTGATGTATCTAGGTATGGTATAGGTGTTGTACTCATGTAAGAAGGTAGACAACTTGCATTTAAAAGTTATCAATTAAAGGGTAAAAATCATCACAAGCCTATATATGAGAAGGAAATGTTGGCCATTTTACATGCAGTCAAATAATGGAGACCTTATTTGATGGGTCATCACTTTTAGGTAAATATTGATAATGATAGTCTCAAATATTTTTTGGAACAATGATTTTCATCTAAATAACAACAAAAATGGGTAACTAAGATGTAAGGCTATGATTTTGAAATAGTTTACAAGAAGGAAAGGGATAATGTAGTGGTGGATGTACTATCTAGGAAGGATGAATTAGTTGAGGCATTGTTATGTGTTACGACCATTTTAAAGGTAGATTGTCTAAAAGAAGTATGATTAGAATGGTAAAATGATATTGATACCCATGATTTGATTTATAATCTTCATCAAGGTTTGGGTGAATTTTAAAAATTCATATGGAAGGGTGATGAATTATGGTATAAAGATAGATTATACCTATGTAATAATTTTCTTATTAAACAAAAAATCTTTTAGGAACTTCATGTAACTCCAATCGGGGGTCATTCAATATTTTTGAAAGCCTATCATAGAATCAAGCAAGTTTTTTTTGGGAAGGAATAAAAGGGGATGTCTAAAATTATGTGGCTAAATGTATGATCTATCAACAAAATAAAGGAGAAAACATCAAAACCCTAGGTCTTTTGTAGCCTTTATCCATCCCTAGCCAATGTTAGGAAGAGGTGTCTATGGATTTAATTATAGGGTTACTAAGATCTAATGGTCAAAATGTTATCATGGTTTTGGTTGATTGTATAAATAAGTATTCTCATTTTTTTTCTTTATCACAACCATTTGTTTCTAGTATAGTAGCTTCTATTTTTCTCAATATAGTTTATAAATTTCATGGTACCCCTAAGATCATTATCAGTGATAGAGATCCAATTTTCACTAGCAATTTGTGGACTAAATTATTTTCATGTTTGGGAACCTAAATATATCATATTTCATCCTATCATCCTTAATCATATCAATAAATTGAGGTATTGAAAACATGTCTAGAAGGATATCTCCATTGTTTTGTTTTTGATAAACATGATAAATGGGTTTATTGGTTGCCACTTATTAAATGGTGGTATAATAATTTTGTTCATAGTTCTCCAAAATGTCTAATTTTTTGTCACTATATATTTACCACCTTCCATCCATGTCTTTAACCTTGAAGGTCCATACTAAGGTTTATGTATTTGAATACCATATTCACCATGAATAGGAGATCCTTGAAAGTTTGCATGAAAAATTAGCCATGGCCAAAAATCACATGAAACAACAAATAGATCAACATAGGAGTGAGAAGAATTTTGAGATTGGTGATTGGGTATTTATATTATTTCATCCATATAATAAAATGTCCTTAAAGAAAAAAAAAGGATAACAAGCTATCCCCTAATTATTATGGGCCTTATAAAATCTTGGAAAAAATTGGTACTATGGCCTACAAGAGTTTCCTTCCTCCACTCGCATACATATAGTATTTCATCTATCATGCCTTAAGAAAGTTATTGGACATAGAGTTTTTACTCAAAATGAGTTACCAAAATTGGATGAAGAAGGAAGAGTTATTATTGATCTATAATATTTAAGGAGTACTTGATTAAATGGAAGAATATCCCTTGTGAAGATTCCACTTGGGAGTATGAATCCTTTGTGCAACAACATCTAGATTTTACTCAACATTGAGGACAATGTTGTTTTGAAGGGGAGGGGCATGCTATGCCCTTAACATTTCGTGTATCTAGGGATATGTGTGGCCAAATTGTGGTTTACATACCTCTTTCATATTTGTATTATATTTTTATATGTTATTAGTTAGGTCATAATATGGAATAACCATGGCTAAGTATACTATATGTAAGAGGTAGTGGTCAGTCTTTGATCATGATATGATGTATTCTATTCTTATTGAATTATTGTGAAGGTTTCCCCCTCAAAGTGGCTTTGTTATATTATCCACTATTCTACTCTGTTATCAATTATTGTTGTGTGATCTCTCATATTTGCTTATTTTTTGTGATATATAATCATTTTGTGGGAACATCTAAGTAATTTCATTACAAAACCTTAGAGACGTAAAGAAGATAATTGGAGAGTGATAATGCCAAGATGAGTTATGCCAAGTACATCAAATTTGCTAAATGTTGATCACACATATCAAGTGAATACATAATCTTTCCAAGTTAAATAGTATAATAATATCAAGATACAAAAGGGGAGTAGTGAAAAATCTTTCATGAGAACTAAATCTTGATTTCACTACTCAAAATCGCCAAATGGTATAATAGACAAAATCCCAAATGCTGGATCTTGGTAAGGTTTATGCATAAATGTGTACGTAATCTAAATATTTATCTATGATTTTAATTACTTGGCATGGAATATGCACCTCAAATGTGTCTTAGGATAAAGTATCTATCAAAATGTAACCTCTACTCTATAAAATATGTATAATATCTATAAATTTTAAAAAAAAAAAATTTAAATGTTTGAATTTTTTTTCTGCATGCATAAATTTTTTATCCTAGTGTATATCTGATTCATGTAAACTTCTTAAAATTCTACTAACTATGTATATTTAAACTCATGTCTCTATGAAATTTCCCCATTTTGAGGTGAGGGTAATGCAATGTGAAAATCACCTTATCTCAAAACTATAAGATAACCATGTTTTTGATTATATAAGGTGGCAGACCAGGGGATAAACCCTTACAGAAGTAGAGAAACCATGAAGGCAATCAACATAAAAGATGCCTTACAATAGGAAATGACACGATCAGTGTACCAATAGACATAACAAACTAAAAGAAAGCAAGACCAAGAAAAATGAGAGACAGAGAAATCTCTCCTTACATAACCATATATTTGTTGAGGTCATTTAATTTCTTAGTGTTCTCTGCATTGATAGCAGATGCAATATTACCCAATTCCTGTAGCATAGACATGTTTAGGAGAATAGAATTCTAGAGCCTAGTGGTGAAGTTTTGCTCTAGTTTCTATATATGACCCTTCAGGATATGGATCAATCATGTATTAAATAAAAACATAATTGTATCATGTCTAAGTATATGTATCAATGAAGCTCATAATATCCAAACATAAAAATCCCTATGATGTATGATATGGATCATGGAAACATATGTAAGTAATAATCACAAGCTCAACAAATAATCAAGAACACATAGAGGTACACTCAATGCCATGAAAAAATTGGTTTAAAGAGACTTAAAATAAGGGGCATTTTCAAATGCCTCACACTCAAATGGGATGACATGTTCGAATGTCTAGACACCAAGAAGTAATCAATAATTAGGGCACTGAGACCAAAAAAGTAGGAATATGTCAAAATTTTCCATAATAAACATAAGGTATCAAACAATAATTACCCTCTAGTAAGTGATGTGAAAATATGAATAAGTTAAATATATAAGATACTAACATAGGCATATCATACTAGTCCTTGCATACATGTTTTAGTAGAATTTATTATATCATAACATATAAAATACACTATATAATATGTATACATGAGTGCAGGCATGTGTAATAGCTATTATATAAGTTGAACATGATAATGTAAAGTGATCATAAATAATATATTGTCTATCAATCATGATCAATAGAAGCATATGCCCTCAATGTAGTGTGTCATGTGGGTAGAGGGAACATCCAACATCTATATATGTGTGTATCATGGATCAAATGTATGCTTTTATCACACTCAAGTATCTGTGAAATAGATATGTGGATAAAAAATACTATGATATGATATCTACTAATATCAATTAAATAACATATTCAAAAATATATTAAACATGTAAATGCTGAATATTTTTATATTTTAGATATTTTTGAATGTTTTTGTATTTTTTCAATTTTCATATTTTTTATTTTTATTCTAAATTTTTATATGTGAATGGCTTATCTAAATATCTTATATAAGGGATGCTCAAAATTTTATCTCTAATAAGAGTATGGTATAAAAAATAGGTCATGCTACCAAGGATCATATATATGTGACAAATATAGAGTTATAAATTTTATGATACTTTATGTATGCCTCATAGGACTGTGGTTGTGAATTAGTAGTATAAATTTTCATGGTTCATGGAACCCATTTTTTAGTGATTTGTGACTTATTCAGTTAAATTTTGGGTCTTTTCACCCAGTCTAAAACCTACTGATTTTTTCTCAACAATTGGTAGGGTCATGCAAGTAGACATGGGGACTTCATAGATTCTATTGTGTATCTATTATATAATAACCTATAAATTATTTATATACTATGAAATGGGATTGCATTTTTATTACCCTTTCATTAATTATTAAACTTAGTAGTTTGTATTATTACATGTATTCAAAAAAACTTCTCTTATTGTAGCGTATTTTCATATTGAATTCCTAAAACTATGATTACCTTATTGCCATGAATATACTTGAGCCATCCATGGAATATGGAAGGTAATATTAGAGATTATGAATTCAAGGTCATCTAAATAACATATAAAATACTCTCATATATGGTATAACTATAATGTTTTGGTCACATGTGATGGACCAACCTTTAAAGGTAAATCAATCTCACTAAAAGCCTTTTGTGATTTTCCATCAAATTCTTTGATCATCTTGGTGAAGGGTATAAATCATCATGTTTATATCCCAAATGTGTAAGTAATTTCATGGTACATACATTATTTATAGAACAATTATCAACCATAAAATTAAATATAAGACAATGAATAAAATGTGATATAATAAATAATGAGTGATGATCAGAGTCATCATCCATAATTTAACTATCATCAAATGTAATATAAGGTCTCTAAACCATATGAGGTATCTCATGTGTAAGTGTGAAAATAATCATATCTAATGGGTGAACATAATGTGGTGGAAGGTGATTTTCATTATATGCCATTTTCAATTTTTTTACTTCCTTATAATGACCTTATAATGGATTATTAAACATTTTTTGGTTTTTGTGATCAACATGTTGTGACCCTAAATCCTTTCGAAGACAAAATGTGATATGTTCACTATAAATGATATCATGTATCTTGTATTTAAAATTTAAACATCTATTCATGTAATTCCAAACACATTGGTGATAATAACAATAAGCATTTATATCATATCATTTTGGTGGAGGTTGACTCATATCAAACTCAAAGGGAAGAGGGAGTGATATGAGATGACACTCCACTATCTTCTTAAGGAGTGAAGATAGAAACTCAGGTAATCATGTAAATTTTATAGTAGGTGCATTGTATAAAATGAGTTTATTATGTTTCTATGACACATAATTAACCATTTTTTTTAATTCATTCTTAACTTTTGTATGTTTACCTTATAGCTTGGTTTGATATGAAACTTGGTACTAGATGTAGTCAGTGTGTTTACTACATACTTAAGGTTTTTCAATAAAATGAGTTTCATTTATTTATATTAAACAATATTTTATAGGTCATTAAAATATTTAAAATTCTTGAGGACAATATAATCACATAAGGGGTAAAGTAAGCTTTTCTTGAAGATATCTTGAAGCTCTTTTTTTATTGCAAAAAGATTTTTTTGACATGGAATCTACCCTAATAAAAAGGTAAAATAGGAAATACCTCCATACATAGATAAAATAAGGAAATATATTCTAAAAAAAAAACATACAACAACCAACTCATAGTTAACTCATACTTGTGTCACAACAAAGGCACCATAGAAAAAATAAATAGAATAGAAAAATCAAATGAGAACTATAGTTTTTGCCCTCACAGAGCCTCCTTAAGCATACCTTTTTAAATTTTGTTTTTATTCCTTTATTTATCACCATCTTATTTATTAATAATAATCTAAATAACCACTTACATGTTAGAGACACAATTCCACACTATGACTTTGTTAAATCCAACAAAAACTTATAGATTATTCTTGAGGGAGTTCCTCTCATCTTCTAAATTAGGAAATCAATCCTCAAGTATTCTCATATGAATGACCATCCCATTGAAATAACATATTTCTCTCTTTTAAAACTATGGATGTATTCTTTAAGTATGTTTTGGTCCTTAAGAGACCATCTGAGGAATGCTTTGTGTAGATCTAGTTCTACCCTTAGTTCTTTGAATTTGTCCTAATCCTTGATAGATATTAACAAATCCTTGAAATCCTCTCAAAAATTTATTTTTTACTTTACTAATTTATTTATCTCTATTTTTAAATCAACCTTTCTAATATTATAGTAGGTTTAACCCTTGGACTATTTGATTTAGGGTCATAAAGACCCTCCTCAATACTTAGGCTTTTTATAATAGGGTTAATTTTAGAGTCTTTTTTATCCCTCTTAGGAGGTTATTTACCTCTCAACGATTTTATATTATTGTTATTATAATTATCATTGATAAAAGTATTATGATTCTTGTCCTCATTAACCAAATGTATTGTCCCTATTTTCATATCTCTAACATGATTATAAATTGAAAGAATCATGTCATTATGAAAATGGATTATTTTCTTACCTTTATTTATTCTAAGAACAAGATTTCTTAAGAATTCAAGATGTAAAAAGAGATACATACCATGAATTTATGTCTAAATAAGATAATAAAGATAAAATTATAAGAGATAACATAATTTAATATACCATCCATGGTTATAAATTTCATAACATACTTATAAACCTCATTTAACGTCTAAGGTATCAAATATCTAAGGCAACCATGATGAAACAAAATAAAATCTTCCCCAACTATTTTTAAAAAATATTAATTTTCTCCTTAGTATCCCTACTTGTTTTGTATAATATATACACCTTTATGCTCAATCCCATAAGTAAATAAATTAACTCATCACATATTATAATCTTATCCCCATAAATTGACACCTCTCTATCCTTCCAACCTTTAATAAATTCCTTAGATAGAGTGGGGTCATAACCCTTTATTATTTTAATGAAATAATTGAATGTCCAGCAATGAAGAATCTTCTAAAGATACCCATATTTCTCAAGGATCTTTATAGAAGATAGTTCAACACAACACAAGTATCTTCCCATCTTGATGAACATAGGATTTACCTAATGCTAACATTGGAGAGATAAGACACAACATGAATTGAAAAACACAACATTATGAATAATAATTATCTTCCCATGTAGGTTATCATGAATACCTTGCCACCTCATGTTACTAATAATGAAACTTGCGTAATATTTATCCCAAATCACACTGGCATATTAAAAATCACCTTATATTCATTAAGGATGTTACTCAGTATGCCCAAAATAGACTATAAACTAGTGCTCATGACCCAAATATGGACCTTATGGAAATATTTAAAGAAATGACTCATCTTGAAGCTAATTATTAGTAAATCAATAGGTCTCCCTTCTTGTAACCTCTTTCAAGTCTTCAAATCCATGATGATACTACCTAAATAAAACATAATAATAAATATATTAAGTAAAATAATATGTTTAATGAATTTAACTCTCCCAATATTACTCCTCATACTATGAAATAGAGGCTTATTTACAACTTTTTGAATGATATCATAAAAAAGTATGTATTTTGGAAACCACTTATTAAAACTATTGAATAGAATCCCCAAATTAGAAAACCAATTAGAAACATGGATCCCCTCCCCATAAACATGTTGAATGTACACCCTATATAGATAATTTATAATACTAGTAAATTTTTTGATCATGTTATTGACTGTATATCTCATTGAGTACTTATTAGATAGACATTTAATATAATTTATGGAATTCTAATATAAACACAATATGTTTACCCATATCTCCTTGGATAACTACAATCCACAAAGTGATGATATATATTGATACTACTGTCTAGTTTGGACCCCCATACTCCTAATATAAGTATCCTAATCTTCACACTTACAATTATTTAGAATACCTCACCCTCCAACCAGATTGAGGTTTCCTCTAGAAGACCAACAAAATTTAATTTTACCTGATTAGGAGTGATAAATTTACATTTAAAACAATTTATCAACTCCACTCATGTGCTAATCAATGATGAATCATCAAGGTACAACTCCTAGTTATTGCTAATAACAACCTTTTATCCCCTAAATAAGAATATTTTTTACCAAGCTTATAGCTCCTAAAATTTTCCAAAACCAAGTTATTGTTATCATGATTACCACTCTAAACTCAGATCTTATACATTTTTTGAATAATATATTATTTATTAATTTTTTTATACACCAAAAAATATGAGGAAGAATCCAACCCCATAATTTCTTTAAAATAATTTTTTTGAAAGGGTCATTCCAACCATACTAAAGTTCAATAAAAAAAGAGGGATGGACCCAAGCAACATAAAAGTTTTTAAAAAATGAATCCATAAATCTTAAAGGTAATGGATAAATCCATTAATAAGTGAAATATAGTTTCCTCTTCCACCTAAGCATAGGGAAATCTATTGACAATAGGAAAACCTCTCTTCTTCAGGTTATCCATGGTGAGGAATTTATTTTGAACCACTAACCATATGAAGAAATTAATATTGGGGATTGAGTCCTTAATCAATAAAATACCCCTTAGAAAAATATCAAAGGCCCCCTCTACTAGTAAAGCATAACCAAGTTTGACACTATAACACCCACTAACTGATCTAGCTCACAAGAGCTTATCCTCCATGTGAAGATTTAGGATATGAAAGCCTCTAAGAAGAAAATTTATATAATTTATAATGGCCATACTTCCTATAATAAAACTATCTACTTACAACTTCAACCGTCCCTTGCTTCTATCAAGCACTTTAATGTAATCAACTACTTTTACCCCATAATTATTTAGAAATGAATTATTGATTTGATACCATGGTTCCACATCAATCAAGTGGTAATATAGAATTCATATATCATGTGAAAATATGATATTTTCACTATTTATAACCTTTAAGATGAGCTATCTATTGGTAAAGAGGTAATTATATAAATAAGATCCTCTAACAAAATAGTTATCAACCAATAACATGATATTATCCCTTCCACTTAGATATTTAGATTTTAAAATTATAGTCCACGTATTTTACTCATTGATGAATTTCCATCCAAGTTTAGAGATCATATATTAATTCATATTTTTCATCTTTATAATACCCAAAAAACCCCAGGTTCTTAAGGAGATAGACCTTATCCTAGGAAAAAATATAAAATATACATTTATCCTCTAAGCCTACAAAAAAAAACATTTTTTTAATTTTTTTCAATTTGATTAGAAATGGTATAGGAATTTTTAACATTAACATAATATACACTAGAAGGTAGGCATGTCAATATAACATCAAGAATTTTATCAAAATCAAGATAACATGAATTTTTGAAGAATCAAGATAACATCAAGAAACATCTAAGGAGCATAGGAAGGTATCCTAATAAACCAGACATTTCTCTAGACAAGAAAGGGAATACATGCTAGTCTACTAAGGAATTAATCTTAGTGGAAGAAGATAAGACTAGTAATGAAGCTTGTAATAAAATAGAAGAACTAGGTAGTACTAGTAAGACCCCTCAACCTAAGCATCCTAAAGTAGTAATAAGAAGGAAAAAGATGATGTGAATTACAAAGCTAATGTCTCTCTTAACAATCATTAGAATTGTTTAAATGAGAATTTGATTTCCCTAGTCTATTTTTTTAAGGAAAGGAAAATGTTGTCACAATTACTTAAGAGTTAGATATTCAAAAATCCATCATGTGATAGTTTATGAGTGAATTAATAGACTTAAAAGGTAAGGTTAAGGTTATATAGTAGGATAATGATATGTTGCATCAAGATAAGGTATATAAGGAGGAAAACCAATAGTTTTAGAGTCTGCAGTTCAGGTTTGACATATATGACAATGAGAAGCTCAAAAATAATGTTAGTTTCTTGGCTAATTACAACAATGCTATCAATAAATTAGGGGATTCAAAATGTAGATAATCTTAGGGCTCAATTAGTTAAGTTACTTGACACTAATTCTATTGGTATAGGTAGAAGCAAATAAATCAAGTGTAGCAGATACCACAAGGATCTATAGAAAGACAAATTTCTATTTAAAGTAGATTCAAACCTCAAAAGGATGAAAATATACTAGGAAGCCACCTTAGGAAATATGGATATGGAATATCTTCTTTAGTATTTTCATTATTCTATTGTTGTTTATCAGTTATTTTTGGGCTATCATTTGGCTATATCTATCCTTGTTTTATCTATGTTTTCTCTTAGGTCTTCAATAGATCTTTGGTCATTTTTTTTTACTTCTCCTAGGGTTTGGGGACCTTAGTTTTAAAAAAAACTTTAACCTAAATAAAATACATATACACTATAAGTATTTTAATATTACTTTTCCTAAACATGAGATTTATCACTTGAGAGAGGACCGTACTTTTCCACCCAACTAGTTTCTATGAAACCTATCAAGAAGAGAGTTACATGATTGAATATATGCCAGACCAATGTAAATAGGCATCCAAATATATGATGAAGGCATATCCTTGACTTGTTAGTATTAAAATTATATCAATCTTTTACTACCTCAAAATGTATTGAGTCTCTTTAATATACCATTAGATTTTTCATTTTATTTAACATTATCTTCTACCTTAAAATATATTTTAATTAATAGGCTCATTATTTCCTTGCTTGATATTTTAAATTTATTCATATGACATATTTTGAGTAATGTTGATATAAAAATGTGATATAAATTTATCCATTGGAGGGTTGAATTATTTTACAGATTATACTGGTAGATCATATAACCATCTCAAAGTATATTCCTTGAACCTTCCTAGAAATAATTTGGTCAAAAATTTATCATTGGAAAAATAATAGGGAAATTTTAGATATAAGTAAATAATATTCTATTTAGTATCACCTTTTACATCATAATGTGTGAACATGGGTTCTAAAAAATTGGTTGGTAAAGGGTGCAAAGATATCTCAAGTGTAAGAGGATTATGCAATACATCTTGTGAATCATTAACATGAGTATAATTTGAAGCATTTTTTCCATATTTTTAACCTTATATTAAAAATTTTGAATAAATTACATAAGGTTTTTCACATTAAAATCCATTGGGGTTAATATATTATATTTTGGAATATTTAAAAGGGAAGAAAACATTAGTTGTGTTGATATGGAAATTAAAACTAATAATTGAGTTTAAGTATTGATTGTTCCCATGGATGATGTAAAAATATTTTTTTGATATTTAGGGGGGAATGGAATAACTAAATATCACATACCTCTCCTATATGTTTAAATCGATGGTATACCTGAGGGAATGTATACTCAAAGTGATGTGTGATAGAAATATTAAGTATCCCCAATATTTGTATCAATAGAAAGTAAAGATTTTTCTCTAACACCTTTTATTTTTTTAGTTTATAATATAGTAGGCATGATCTTTTGTATATCTTAAATATTTTCATGAATTTACTCTCTAAAAAATTTAATAGATTTAATTTTCTATTTATCTACTTGTTCATGTTCATTATTCTCACGTGATTCATTATTTTTGTGATCATATTTATCCCCCTTGAGATATTTTTAGTATTTTGATCATTTTCATTATTGGCACTCTAATTATTGGAAGTATTTTAAAAGGTATTAGATTGATACATTTTATGTGGTAAATTAGGAATCTAAAGATGTTCAATATGTACACCAACTAGTCTAACATTATGCCTAGTTTGCATACAAATAATAAAATAGAACTGAATAATTATTGCAAGTACAAATTTTAGAAGAAAAAAACCCTTGAGAAAGATAGGATTTACATAAGAAGACTCATAGGATTGGTTAAAAAATATTTTGACCCTTTTTGGAAATGAGGGTTAGAATAATAGCTTACTTAACCAAAAAAACTATAAATCAGACAAATAATGTAATTCATATTCATGTTATATTTTGATACAATGTTAAATAATGAAAATATGATAAGTATTGAAATTACAATGCCAAATAATACCTTGATTGTTTAATAATGAATAAATAATAATTCTTACATTATTGAATGGTGTGAAAGGAAATTTGATAAGTGTAGGTGTAGAAACAATGAAGGTTATTTTCATTTGTGATTTTTTAGATTCTATAATTAAGCTCTCTATCAACCTGGACACTACCATCGAAATAGGGACACTATCATTAATTATTCTATCTTGAAGCCAATAATCCTATCTATAGTGAATTATGGGTCCCTTTATGTAAATTCCACTTACACTTATTAGGTTTCCATTAGACCTGAATATTATATATTTAGATCATGTGCATAGGTTATTGATATCCATGTGTAGCCCAAAACTATAGGTCCATACATTAGGGAATGCCATATTTAAAAATAGGGGTTAATGAGGATAGGTGGAGTTTAGATGACCTCAAATACCCATGTTTTAGTGATAAATACATATATATCCATTTACATTGAAGAGGGATTCAAAATAATGTAGTTATCCCCCTTATGTGGGTGTGTGGGTGAATAATTATGCAATATACTATGTGTGAGGTCATGTAGTGATCTATCTTGAGACTTGAAAATATTTATCATGGGATGATTTTTGGATTCTTTAGACCTATAATAATATTTAACATATGAATAATATGTAAATATGGAAGAATATGGTAGTTTTAAAATAGTGAAACATTATTTCAGATATGTTTGTGCTTGGAAAGTACTTCATATTACTTGATGATAATAAATTCTCTTTGGATTGTATTTATACAAATAATTTTTAAATTTTACTATATGATGGTTAAAATAACACTATAGTTTGACCCATACATATTAAAAGATATGAAAATTTGAAAGTTTATAAGGTATGAGTACTGATGTTAGATATGGACACTAGTGTCAACACTAGTCTCCTAATCTAGATTGTAGTGTTTGGTAGAAGAGGTAAATGTTGAAAAATATCTAACAATAAAGGATATATATCAAATTTTAATCATATTATGGGATAAAAGTGATCTAGGTAATCAAAATATCAATATCAAACTATAAAATAAGAATTTAGGCATAGTGAGATGGTGTTTACCCTTAAAATAATCTAGGTGATATTATTATTAGCCATAACTTTGATTAAAGGGGTGTATAGAAATAAAATGGTACAAGGGTGATAACTAGATCTATAAAAAGATAATTAGATGGTAGACTTATATATAGACATATGTTAAATTCATAAAACTTAAATAGTCTAAATATATAAAGTATAAATAAGATATATATGGAAATGACAAGGAATTAATATATTTAGTTGAGTCTGATTTTGACATAATTTTGGATATAGAATAGGTAGGAATAATTTTATAAGGCTTTTCTATAATAGTAGTTAGATTCTAGATCTGGCATTTCTAGAGCTTTAGACACTAATATCAGCTTGGGATGGTTGTACAAATGATACTATCTATATAAACACAAGTATCATGTATGGAATATCTGATGGAAAAGGATATAACCACTTGGATGCTTATGGGTTTTACTTCACCTTCACTTTAGTGTATTCATACCTAGGTATTGTAATGTTTATCCTTGTGAAATGGCAAACGCCTAGTTCTCCATATTCATATTGGCCTTGGTAAAAATGGGTTAAAGATCATATGGTGTTGATCTAAACCCAAACACCTCATTTTTAGTGGGTGCTAATGACATATCCAATACTCCATAAGAATGCCTTAGATTTATTTAGTTCTTCCTTATGTTTTGGATTATGTATGGATCATATAATATGTGGAAATAAAGTACAATAGGACCTATATTTTATCTTAGAAAATTATGATCTTAGGTTAATAGTTTAATACTTTATACTTATATATGTGTTTTACCTATGCCTGATATGGAAACAAGGAAGCTTTATTCAATTGAATCCTTATTATAGTGCTTTTGATAAGTTATCTTGGTCATTGGTCTTTTACTAGGTGAGGAATGAATGAGGGTTGATATTATATTTATATCAATCCATTTGGAGTAATAACTCATATTAAATAACTTAGTCCAACCATTAGGATATGCTTGACTTAAAAAAAAATTAATTTAGGGCACTAAATACTTGTGTCAATTTAGGACACTAATTTCAACACTAGTGTCTATCATAGACAGTAATGCCCAAGCAACAAGGAAATAAGTATAATCTTAGAACCTACAAATGTGGAAGATAAGTATATTTTAAGCATTATTGGTATGGGAGAAGGTATGTGTCCTCAACATAAGACTATTAGAACTAAGAGATACTCTAAGGGGAAAAAATAGAGTAGATGTGAGACTTGTAGAAGTGGGAATGGTTTAAAACTAAGAGGAACAACCAATTCTAAGTTTACCAAGTGTAAAAGATTGAGATGTTATATAATCATAAAATGGTATCTAAAGATCATGAATGTGAGCCTTTAAAGATGATAAAGGTCATTAACTAAAGGATTAAGCCATCAATGTAATTTTGTAAGCCTAAAAAAATAGTTTAACATATAAAATCCATATTTATCATCTACAATTCACAATCAATGTGTCATATCTCTATTATTGGCATGTTGTCCTATAAAAAATAAAAAGTGTTATGCTTTTGTAATTGAATTAGGATGAATTCATAATCTATATATTGATTTACATATGTACCATAATTGACATGATCATAATTATGATATATATCATAATGTGTATTTGGTTTAGCATGATGAAATCTATGGATTTTTAAACCCATCATGGAGTGTATGAAATCTATGTTGTTGTCTTATGTGAAACACCCTTAATGTTTAATAAAATAAATTTGGGACACATAATAGTAGACAGGTTCTATTGAATATGTGATGAATCTATGTTGAATTGATCTTTGAAGGATAGGACTCATTGGAAGGGTAGATACATGACTTGCAATTATCTAAGTAGGCTTCACCTTTTTAGGTGGATCAACTTTAATGTGTTGTGTATCAACCATACATATTTGTTATTGGGATTATTCATATGGGATATCTAAAATGATGACCTCCTTAGCATAAATATACTCTAAACATGTTAAAAATATAGAAGGAACTTTTTATATGTGTTGAATCCAAGGGTTCCCCAATAATATATCAAATACCTCTACACTTGGTAATAATATAAACCTAGTGGCTACATATATTGAACCAACCTATAAAGGTAATTTAATCTCAAAAATAAGTTATAAATGTGAAAATTTAATCCTTATATGACCATGATAGTGGGACCTAAATCTTTATCTATGTATCCAATATTATTAATAAGGGTGATTATGCACATACTCACACTTAAACACTTATCGACCATGACTCTCTGACTAGGTAAGTGATCATGTCATCTTGAATAAACAATGAATGAAAATAAAATTCATCATAATCACTTCATGCTATTAAAATTTTGTGAGTTTTGTATATGGAATATAAGTATGATATTTACTCATATATCTATTTAATGGATAATATGCCTATCTAGGAGAATGATATGAAATTCGTAGATGGTGTGCATTCTATACAAAAAGCACTTCTTATGTATCTATTGTCTCATTAGTTATATGTGTAATAAACATATCATTGAACATTTTAGTTTATTTAATTTCAATTGGACATGTTTTTTTATTTTCTATAGGTGTGTCCACATCAATTATATCTACATATATTAAATCCTAATATTTTACCTCAAACTGATATATTTTTTAGTATTATTGTAACAACCCCTCACGTTGTACTTACAATAATGTAGTATTTTTTTAATACTAATTAATTAAAATTCATTCACTCTACCATATTTACACCAAATAACTTTATTCAATCATATAAACAATAACTTATAAAAATAGTAGTTCCAAAATTCTAATACTAAATGCAATATAATATATAATAATTACAAGGAAAGTAAATAAATTAGGACTCAACCATGACTGATACACTAATACAACAACTATTTTTTAAGTAAATATAAATTCCAATCAATTTAGTGATGTAGTAAATCTAGCTTGTATATCTTAGAATCTTAAGTATAGTCTCCAGGTTAGTAACATTGTTGTGGGAAGGGAGAGCATCATCTGAGCCCTTTTCCACACCAACCATAAACTAATGATCCCTGAAAAAATATGCTATCAAGGAATGTAGCTCCCTTCATGGATAGATATATAAAATGGTGTGAGAATATATAGAATAAGAAAGTACTCAAGTGTGTATGATGTCATAAAACTAAACATGTAGTGTATCGTAGAAAACCCATTCTATTTCAAGATATTGCATTGAATCTAATTCATGCATACCAAAAGATATTGTCTCACTATACATTTTTTAACCACAAAATTCATACTAATTACATTCTTGTAGAAATAATATCATATTACATACTAGACATAAGAGTAAGTTAAGTCTACATTTATTCCATCAATGCATGGATGAATCTTACATTATTATCTATCCCAAACTAGAAATAATGCCTATAGTTTACACCACCTGGTTAAAATTAACATTAAACTACAATTTTTGAATTACTATAACAATATCCATATGATTACAACCCATGATATCCCATATTATCATAGTCTAGTGTTTTAAGACATAACTACTAGTTTTTACACAATCAGACATATAAAAAGTCATAAAATACATGGAAACATAACTTCAATTCAATCAACTACATAAATAAAATCAAGTCATAGTTTCCAAAAATAGATAATAAGTCATACCTAACATTTGTTACAATACCAATATTGTATTCATATATACATATTATACTACTAACTACTACAAATAAACTATTCAATACACATACATTTATGTACATGTGGGTCTAGACATAATACTTTTAGTATGTACCATCCGGGCAAACATACTTTATATAATATAGTATTATATGATATCACATACTATCATAGTGTACAACTATATAAATAAAACCAACTCACTATCTCAAGAATTGATTGACCCATATACATAATAAAAATCAACCAAGTATGGGATTATACTGCCTAGGTATACCCTAGATTATATTGCATACCAGTAATTAGAAGAAACATAATCTATAAGCACACAACCTAATGCACTATATATATATATATATATATATATATATATATATATATATATACTAGCACTTTTTAATCTACGCATATTAAGTACCACTCACTACTTCCCATTATTATAAGCATATATGTAACAAAGTCTAACATGTTATTTTAAAATAATTAAATGATTCTCAACCAAATTATTCCATAATTTTTATATTGTAACAATGTAATTCCTCTTTTACATGACTATTTTCACATAGCTAAAACCTCAGGTTCTAGTGATTTGTTTAATAGTCACTAATATTTTAGTTAAAGGCATGCGAGGAATTACCCATTTTATGTTATACATACATACATACATACATATATATATGTATATATGTATATATATATATATATATATATCTATATGTATATATGTGTATATGTATATATATATGTATATATGTATATGTATATATATATATATATATATACATTTATACCTATATGTATATATATATACATATATACATATATATATATATATAAATATACATATATACATATATATATCTATATATACATACATATATATATATATATGTATATATATATATATGTATATAGGTATATATATATATGTATATATGTGTGTGTGTATATATATATATATATACATATACGTATGCATATACATACATACATATATATATATATACTCATGTTAATACATATATACATTTCCATTACATTTGTTATTAACATACTATGAATACAGGTATTCAATAATATAAAATTGTTAACGTCTAGAGTCATCTAAGTTTCAAATCAATAACTCATATAATTTTCAATCACCATTTTAATTTCCCTTATAATAATTTATATTAAAGAATTAATATAAACACATCGAATGTTAGATACCATCATACGCTTCCTATAATAAGACAAAAATTTCCATATCACATATTCACATAATTTAGTCAATAAATCAACATAGATAATTTTCCATGACTTTGTTCCAGATTATGGTATATGATCTACAAAATTAATTAAACAAACTATAACTATGTCTAAGTTTAATGGTTTATGCAAACCCAACATAAATCATAGAAATACCTTATATGTATAAAATTATTTCAATAGATATCAGAATAAAAATAATTCACCTCATTATTCAATGCAAGGTCTCATTTATTTTTAAATGTTATATTTTTATCTCTTTAGTGACTATGATATGAATGTGAAGTAATGGTTTAATTGTGTTATGGCTCATAAGGACTATCATTCTTTAGTATATTTACTATGTCTTTACTAAACTAAGTATATAAAACATTCCAACATTGATTTTGGTTCAAAGTATCAGTTAATAAAGATCTAGTTAATATTTTTCTCTTTTTACTTCCCTCATAAGGATCATATGATAATCATGTTTAATAATTAAAATTAAACTCGATATGGCTACACAATATGACAAACAAAGGCAAATAGTAAATTTATACTATACATCTAATCTTGCATTTAAAATAAGCATATTATTATATTAAATGACTCAATGACTTAACCAAAAGACTCAATGTCTTAACTAAAGACTTTAGCATTTCAATTTATGACTTCAACATTTCATTTTGACAGCTTATCATTTTATAAAAGTGATTGGGCATTTTATCTTAGATACTTGGCATTTTCATTAATATTTAGCATTTTTATTATATAATTTGGTGCTTCAATTAGTGATCTAGATTTTTACAAAAAGATACTCACCTTTCAAAAATTATTACTCTAGTTCTAATTATAAACTCAATCCAAAGTTTATTCTTGATCAAAATATAAGAAAGCATGTTATTGAAAAATATGGGACGCTGGTCAATTTTTAGGTATGACTCAATGTTGTAACCAAATGATTGGGAATAACTATATAACTTAGATCATTAATATATAAGATTTAAAATTTTAACTAAAGGGCTTAATTATTTGCTTTAAGTACACAATGAATCATTATTTAGTGTTCTTATATAGTGACCTAAAAATTCTAATAAAGGGCTTCAATGTTTAACTATATAAATGATGCAGTGTTTTTATTTAAAAAGAATCATTTTTTTCACATCTATGATGCTGCATTTTATCTAAATTATATAATCATGGTCTCAAGACATGGTGATTTCATATATAAATACACAACAATTTTAGATAAATACACAATGATATCCACTATACATGCAACATTTTTAGGTGTATACACATAATAATATAAATTTTAAACTCAATGCTTTATTCAATGCCTTGATGTTTTCTAATAGATTTAGTGTTTTCTACTTTCTCTAATTGTTTCACTTAAACAAATGGACAATGTAAAATATTATGATTAACCAAATATATAATCATTTACAATACAAGCAATATGTTTTCACTATGCTTTATATGGATTATTTTTGTTAAAAGGGTAGAATTCCCACTTAAATAAAGATGGAGGTCTTCAATTATATGCTTCTTATGTGTACCTCTAATGAAAACATGTATAAAGAATGTATTCCTAAATACAAGAGATGTATTCCTATAAGTAGGATGAAGTCACAATTTAATATGCTACCTTCATTAATATTTATGTTTTGGGTAAAATAGTTTGAATATATGATGTCATCCCAAAAGAGTGAAATTTCATTCATTAAAGGGGAATGCATACATAGATAAATTTAAAAAAGAACCAACCTATTAGATTTTATTGTAAAAATAATATTAATGGTATTTTTTGATTTTTCCCACTCTCTTTCTCTAATATTCTTGGCTCTTCAATGTATATGTCCCTATGTATATGGGTATTTCTTTATAATATTTCTTTATTTATTTATAAAACTATCTTCCCATAATTATGTTGTGCCACTCACTTTGCATGCATTTTATCTTCTAGTTTTACATCCATGTGTAGCATTCTTTTTATTAATTTAACTTTCTTAATTAATATTAAATATCTTAATTGTTTTAATAAAAAATAGTACACCTCTTTTCTCAAGCTATCTAAAACAATGGATTAAGATGACCAAACTAAATAAAGATATCTAAATTTATCTTTCAATGCAATCTCATGCATGCTTTAAAATCACTAAATTTAGATCAACTTACTCTAAGTTAGTATTTTAGGATTAGTTCAGCTTACTAAAAATAATTAAATTAAAGGTAGTATTTATTTAATTAATGGATAAATAGGTCTCTAACTATTTCCAATAGTAATACATTTATATAATTAACTACTTTTCACATGTAGCAATAAAATATCTACTTCTTGATTTATTATTGAAAATCAAGACAATTAAATTAAATGAATCTAATGCATATTAAGAACTCAATTTACATACTAATATAATCACGTGCAATATTTCCTTAACTACACACTAGAATTTAAAACATGTTATGCATATAATATTTTGAATCTAATATGCATGTACGTAGAGTCATTGGCAATTCCTCTCATCATCCCCCAATCATCCCATCTACTTTTTCCTCTTTGATGATGCTCTCCTTCATTAAGCTTTGAGGGTAGGAACAATCTTGTATCCACCTCGCAATAAGTGGGTAGTTAGTTTTAATCATCATTTATATCAACCAATTATACAAAACCAATAAATATACATCTTCAATGTATATAATAAGAAAATACAACTGTAATATCGTGTATACTAAAAAGTTTTATCACTATCCCATTATATTATATACCATAAATCTCAAATCAAATTGATATTAATCAGCTAAGAACCATGTTAATCCATGAAATTTAAGATTTAACATCCCCCCTAAAATTGGTCTTCACCTTAATGACTCTTATTCAGACAAAAGTTCTAAATAGAAAATAGAGTTTAATAAAATAAAAACATAGTATCATGTATCAAATCATGTAAATAAATTTGATATTTACCTTAGGAACTCATCATAGTTCACTCAATTAACTCTATTCTTAGAGTATTAGTCCCATAATACCTTTCTTAGTGATGTTTCCTATTATGAAAACAAGTTTTATGAATGTCACTTATGCTAATCAGTTCTATCATGACCAATTTGGGGTCTAGAACTAGAAACATAAGTTTATAATATCTCATTAAAATTTTTAATAACTTCTCAAAAGCATATGTGATCATCACAAAAGCCAAAAATAATTGAAGAATGAGAGTTGCAAAAAACCTTCCAACCCATATGCACATTTCTCTAAACTATAGAGTGTATTTTTCATTCCAGAGAAAATAATTTAGGTAAAATTGTAATAATAATGTGTATAAGTTAATACTATCTCTACTCTAAAGAGATTTAGATAAGTATAATGTCAATATTGTCAGTAATCCATGTAGTTCTAAAAAAGTATGATGATAAATAGGAACTATAACTATTACATCCACAATATATAGAAGAAAATGAAATACCCATTTGAGTATACATGCATATGGCTATATGACTAAATTTGATATGTTCTACTTGTCAAATTCTAGATTTAATAAGTACATATATCATATCCAACTCAGTAAAAATAGAGTCAATGTGAGGCTAAGTAGGATAGCATTGTATTGATTAGAACTCAAGTTTCTTTATTCACCACTCTTCCCTCAGGTCTCCACAACCTAACAATCTCCAAATTGTGTAAAAATTTTAATGAAACACAAATCTATACTAATAGATCATAAAAAGCAACACTATATGCTCAATGATTCTAGATTTACTAAGATACATATAAGAAAAATCATATAATCATACTGTGATTGTATTAAGTTGCCACTAGATAAAGATTACTAGTATCATATTTCAAAGCTTAACCTATAATATTATATTAATATCTAAATGCAAATAATGTCAAAATTAAAGTAACATACAAAGGTTAATGATTATAACATCCTTACAACATTATAAAAGAGAAAGTGAGACAATGTATCCTTGATTGCATGACTTTCACAAAACAAGTTAAAAGTTTATCTCAACAATGTATCCTTGTTCCCTAAGAAAGGTAAATATAAAAATCTTAAAAATAATATGATTTAAAAGAGAATAATATTAGTCTAAACAAAATTATATAATAACATAATAAATATAATGAAAGATAATTAAAATAAATTCATGTTATCCACCCCTGATGGTCACGTAAACAAATTAGATAAAATAGTAATTCTATATAGTCACAATGTGGAAAAATATAAAACTAACATCTCAAAAACAAAAAAACTCCTACATATCCTCACATTGTAAAAGGAAACACCACAATCCATGTTACCAATCGCTATTCACTTACCAAACTAGTAAGTGTATTATTATAACCTATCTCCACAACTAGAAAGAAAATTATAATCTCAAAGATGCATCAATCTATCTAATCCTACAAGTTCTCTCAACAAAAATTAGAAAACACTATCCCATCTGCTCAAGGGAATAAGAACAAATAACATTTTGGAAAAAAAAATTCTTTTTAAGGAAACACTTAGATCAACATTTTGAAAATATGAATCTTCTTAGTAGCTTAAAATGATGTAAGAGGATAGTGAGCATAACAACTCACCTCTAATCTAACTAAGAGAGATGATACTTCTTCTCAAGTCTATCAATATAAGGATTATAATCTACATAACAAACTCCTATCACAAAGGAATATCAACCAAGACATCTACATTAAACTACAAGAAAATTCCCACCACACTAGGTGTTGCCAAACTAGAATGGTCTTATAGGATTTTTCACTCCTAGGATTTATGTAAGTAAAACAAAAAATTGATGCATACATACATAAGTGAGAAACACTTTGTACATAAAACACAAATGATGAAGGTAGTTCGATTACCAAAAAATATGTAATCATACTCAAGGTGTTTAATCTAAAAGATTAAAATATGGTAGGTAAATCTTGTTCACATCTCATGAACTAAGCTATGTACTCTCCTATCCAAACACCTTAAATAACCATCAACAATGAGACACTTGATAAACCAAGCCTTTACCAACTCTTATGGGGTATAAATTCTCTTAGGTTACACAATCAATGTACCATACTTACATTCTAAATTCTCTTTTCTTATAAGCATAAGGATATGAAAATGCTAATGGAATCATTACATCCTAGAGTTTGAGCCACATGTTTGATACCATATGTAACAACCCTTCAAGTTGTACTTAGAATAATGCAATTTTTTATTTTTTAAACTAATGAATTAACATTCATTTACTCTACCATAGTTATACTAAATAAATTTATCAAATAATATAAAATGAAACTTATAAAAATAATAGTTTCAAAATTATAATATAAAATGCAATATAATATAATATGATATGATTTCAAGGAAAGTATATACATTAGGACTTAGCCACGACTAGTCCACTAATACAACTAGTGTTCAAGTAAATATAAATAAAATACAATTGTATTTACATTAAGAATTCAACCTTAATATATAGAAAAATACCAATCCCTATGGTAGTCTAGTCAATCCAACTCATATATCTCAAAATCTTTGAGTATAGTCTCTAGATAAGTAGCACTATTATGGAGAGGGAGATCATCATCTGAGCACTTTTACACACCAACCATGGATCGACAATTTCCTACATGAACCACTATTAGGTAATGGCCCTCCCTTGAAGGATAGGTAGATAGAATGGTGTAGGAATCCAAAAAACAACCAAGTACCCAAGTGTGTATGATATCATAGAAATAAACATGCAGTGGTCATACAAAAACCATTCTATTACAAGATATCACACTAACATGTAATTCATACATCCTAAAAGATAATGTCTCATTATACATTTTTTAACCATAAGATTCATACTAATTACATTCTTCTAGAAATCATATCATATTACATTTTAAACATAGGAGTAAACAAAGTATAAATTTATTCCATCAATGCATGGATGAATCTTACATTATTATCTATCCCAAACTAGAGATAATGCCTATAACTTATAACACCAAGCTAAAATTCACATTAAGCTAAAATTTATCAACTAATATTATAATATTAATAATATTACACCCCATGATATCTCATATTATCATATTCTAGTGTTTTAAGACACAACTACTAGTTTTGTCACAATCAGACATAACAAGTAGTCATAAAATAAATGCAAAGATAACTCTAATTCAATCAACTAGATAAATAAAATAAATTCATAGTTTCCAAAAACACATAATAAGTCTTACCTATCATTCATTACACTCCTAATATTGTATTTATGTATACAGATTATCCTACTAACTGCTACAAACAAATTATTCAACACACATACATTTACATAGGTGTGGGTCTGGACATGATAATTTTTGTACGTACCATCTAGGTAAACATAATTTTTATACTATAGTATTATATGATATCTCATACTATCATAGTTAAAAACTATATAAATAAAACCAACTAATGATTTCAAGAGTTTATTGACCAACATACATAATAACAATAAGAAAAGTATAGTATTATACCACCTGAATATACCATAGATTATATTGAATAAAAATAATTAGAAGAAACATAATCTAAAGGCACACAACCTAATTCACTAATTTACACACACACACACAAGCACATTTTAATCTAATCATATTAAGTACATATGTGATTAACTAATGTAAAGGAATTGTATCTATGTATGAACATGAGTGTGTGTGTGTGTGTCTATATATATATACATATGTGTGTGTGTGTGTGTGTGTGTGTGTGTGTGTGTGTGTGTGTGTGTGTGTGTGTGTGTGTGTGTGTGTGTGTGTGTGTGTGTGTGTGTGTGTGTGTGTGTGTGTGTGTGTGTGTGTGATGTCCCTTACTTAAGGGCTCTTTTTTCTCCTACAAAAGCTCTGAACAACTGTAATATCCCCTTTCAAACAAGGAATATATAAACACATAAAGCTCTGAGCAAGATACAATTTTGTAGAATAGATTCACATATGCATAAACAAATCACAATATAATATCTCAATAGCAAATCAAAGATCTCATCACTTGTTCTTCTGGATGATTACACAATTGATTCTCTATTATATAAATAAAAGAATATGAAAATCTGGTCTTAAAACACTGGCTTTTGCTAATCTAGAAGTGAAATATGGATTCTGGAAGGTCTCTGCTTTTCTGTGTCGACACACAAATGCCGTCGTCAGTCAAGGTCGGTGCCTGAGCAGATCTGTACGGACCTGTACGGACTTAGTATGTCCACTAACCTGTTTGTTCTTAACCCCTGATAGCTAAACAACCTGATCTCAAGGATATATGATTCTAACACAGCAGATCTATATCTGTATAACTTATTGGATCAAAAACTAAATAAGAAATACCTAGAATATCTGTAATAAATTCTATGTGAAGTTATATCTCAACCCTAAAATTTTGTGATAACTTCTGGATGAAGCTACCTCTCAAATCTGTACCTCTGTGATAACTTTTGGATAAAGCTATCTCTCAATTTGGCAATAAATCAGCTGATATTTCACAGCCTCTAAATCGCACACAATGAAGAGTTGACGTTCTCCACTGCAATGGAATCCTGGAACCCTTGGCTCAGTCTTCACAGAAGAATTTTTTCAATTTTCAATAATCAATAGTCTATGCATAATTCCAAACTCTCTCCCATGAGAACTCTTATACCCTTCCAAAGGTGTGCTTGCTAAAATTAGATTTCCTCAAATTAGAACTTGGGGTTCTAAAATTAGAATTCCTCAAATTAGAACTTGGGCTTCTTAAATTAGAATTTGGGTCTTGAAATTAGACCAATTAATTAATAATTAATAAATATCTAATTTAAAATTAGACCAAACAATTAATTAATTAATTAATAATTAATTAATATCTAATTTAAAATTAGACCAAATAATTAATATTTGATTAAATCAATCAAATATTAATATCTCCCTCAATACATGTCGGATCCTTGAACCGTCTGAAGTTGGTGAACCAGGGAGTGATTCTGCACATGACCATATCAAAACAAGGGTGCTCTACTGCATGTCAAATATCCCTAAATAATAGGAGCTCAGGCCCAATGTGTCTAAAATAACTTGAATGAGAGACAACTATAGGAATTCTATAAATCAAAGCCAAGCCAATCTCCATCATGACCCTCTATCCATCCAATCAACCTACGAAGGTCGCATATTAGGCTAATCATCAAGCCTATCAATGTCCACAAAAAAGGGGACATGACAATTTGCCCCTCCAAAAATTGCTTGTCCCCAAGCAATCTCGGAACAATGAACTACTCGATCCACCTGGATCCCAAATGTAGTTATGCTCTTCACTGTTGTGAATCAATGCAAGTACTTGCAACATCAGTAGAAGTAGAACAAAGAGGAACCCATAATCAAATTGGCGAATGCAACTCAACCATACTCTAAGAGCCCAACTACCATAGTCAAGAACACATGAGAACCAAACTCTCGAAGCATCATAACCCAAGTAGAATGGACAACTCAAACTGCCAATTACATCTGCAAGAGATGGTGCCAATCCATCCCATAATGGATGGTAAGAAACTAGAGCTGATCCACACCTATGTGAAATCAAATCTTCTCTCTCTGGATCAAAAGAAGAATAATGAGCATACCCCACCTCAAAATCCTTGTGAGGTAGCATAGTAGATAGGATCCCTATAATCTCCCCACCCAATCTGCTAATAGCAACAGTACCTTGGATGAGAACACCTTCTGCCACCCTATGTGAATCTAGATGAACACCTGCACTATCTAGCAAATACTCCATGAATGACTCCATGCAGTAAAAATTATATGTGGAAGCATCAACGTACTCCCCCACACACCACAATTGATCTCTCTGTAAAGGTGGCACAACCAACTGGACCACACTGTCATCTATGTGAGAAGAATCAATCTAGAGAGGTATCCCAAACTCATCAAAACCAGGTACTCCCAAATCCTCAATCGATGTGTCAGCCTCAACAACATGTTCCTCAGCTACAACTATAGGAACGTACTCACCAACAACACTCAATGTACTAACCTCTAAGTCTGGGGCTGGTGAAGACCGTAAATGCTCTAACTCCATGGTCATCTCAACCAAATGAAATTGTGACTCCTCATAAGCTAATTGTGTAGTCTCAAGAATCTCAGAAGTCACCTCTAGTTGCTGAGTAAGCTCACTCACCTTATCTTCCTTGACCAATAATGCATCTTATGCTGTGAGACCCCACTCCATAAGATAATCTCTGTCGGCAACCAACTGCATATAATCCTATCTCAGAATCTAGATAGCCTCCCATAAAGAGTGGATCTCTGTCAAGGACAAATAACTACCTCCCTGCTCGATGCTAGTAGGAGAACCCCATCCATAAACTGCTAACAATTGATGAGCAGCATCGAAATGCTTACAAGCGGTGGAAATGTCTCACTCACTAACTCTCAGCTGATTAGACACATGATGGCACTGGCTAGATTGTCTCCCACACTCCTCCTCTGATGCATGGTCCAAAAGAATAGACTCAGAATCACTAACCACTGTAATACTACCATCCATACTCTGTGAATCAACTCCAAAGCTCATATCAACATACAGAGTATCAACAACTGTAGCATCACTGTCTAACTCTTCCATACCGAAAGAAACAATCAGTGAAACTAAGTCCTCAAAACTATCCACTGTATTCTCCTGAGTGTCATCTGCAATAATAGGATCATGGGACTCTTCTACAATCTCTGCCATAGCTGAGAGATCATCAACCCTTAGTGCACTAACATCTGAGCACACCTCCACACTCTAA
>JARHVA010000222.1:5602500-5872500 GCA_037957365.1 Torreya grandis | reverse complement strand
TCTAAAAGGGAAGACTTTACTTTTAAAACACGATGCAGGTCTCAAATTAGATGTTGCCTATGTATACCTACAATGCAGACCTATATAAAATAATGTATTCCTAAAAAGAGAAACATATTATTAAATAATTAGGATGCAATCATAATTTTATATGCTACCTTCATTAATATTTTATGTTTTACATAAAATAGTTTGAATATAAAATGTCATCCCAAAAGAGTGAAACATCACTCATTAAAGGAGAACATAGACCTAGATAAATTTTGAATAGAACCAACCTGGTAGATTTAATTGGAAAAGTAATATGTCTATATTTTCTTCCTTTCATCCACTCTCTCCAATCTTCATGCCTCTTAAATGTTTTTGTCTCTATGTATATGAGTATTTCTTTCTAATTTTTCTTTGTTTATTTATAAAACTCTTTTCCCATCACTATGTTATGCCATTCACTTTGCATGAATTTTATTTTCTAGTTTTCCATGCATGTGTCAAATTATTTTATTAATTTAAATTTATTAATTAATATTAAATCTACTAATTTGTTCAATAAAACACATTATGCCTCTTTTCTCAAGTTATCCAAAATAGTAGACTAAGTTGACCAAATTAAATAAAGATATATAAATTTATCTTTTAATGCAATCTCATGCATGATTTAAAATGACTAAATTTATATCCATTTACTCTAAATTAGTACTTTTGGATTAGTTCAACTTTTTGAAAACAATTAAAATAAAGGTAGTTATTTATTTAACTAATGGATAGATAAGTCTCTAACTATTTCCAATAGTAAGATATCTATATAACTAATTAATATTCACATGTAGCAATTAAATATCTATTTCTTGATTTATTTTCAAAAAATAAGATAATTAAATTAAAATAATATAATGCATATTAATAACTAAATTTACATACTAATATAATCATATGCAATACTTCCTTAATTACGCACTAGCATTTTAATTATGTTATACATATAATATTTTAAATATAATTTGTGTGTAAGCTCACTCCTAATTCATCTCATCATCCCCCAATCATCCCATCTAGCCCATCTTCTCTGATTATGCTCTCCTTCATCAATATCTAAGGTTAGGATCAATCTTACATCCACCTCACAACAAATGGGTATTTATTCTGAGTCATCATATATATCAACCAATGACACAAAAGTAATAAATATAAATCCTCAATGTATAGAACAAGAAAATACAAATGTTACATCATGTATACTAATCAACAATATCACTATCACATTAAAATATATGTCATAAATCTCAAATCAAATCAATAATAATCAGCTAATAACCATTTTAATCCATGGATTTAAAGGTTATAAATCATAGGGTGAAATTGGGATGTAACAATTATGGACTAGTTTGTGAAAATTTTAAAATGCATTTTGATCAACATATTTTGGAAGGGGGTTATTCAAATAAACTCATTTAATATAAGGAATAAATATTATATTATAATATAATAGTATTTTAGGACCTTATATGGAGCTTATGATATATTGGTAAATTATCTCCTTTGAGGAGATGCTAATATAATGCACATAGTTGGTTTTAAAACTATATGTACTATTGATATTTAATCATTCTTATTATCATTAGGTCTTACCTTGTATGGTGTCTTTCATGTATTATTTATATTTGAATCTCTATTGGTTACAAACTTGATCTTATTAATTTCCAATAATTTGACTTCTCTTTCCTTTATTGTGTGGCTAATCTATGAATGAAAGAAAAAAAATCAAACATGATGGACTCATGTATGGGTGGAATTAATAATTTTTAAAGATATCATGTAATTCTCTATTTTGCATATGAATTTTAATTTTATAAAATATTATCTTGTACCTTAAGACATATTATGTTATAGTCTTAGTATATTTTTGTTTAAGTTGAGAAATATAAGAATATGAAATATTATCTCTAATGTTGATATAAAAATGTGATAGAAACATATTAGCCAATATATTTAATTCATGTAATGATTGATTAGGTAATATATAAAACCATTTTAAATCAAATTCTCTTAGATTTTTTATAACTAAATTAGGAAAAAACCTATCATTGGACACATATTCAAAACATCCTATATTGAATGATCTCAATATTTGTTTTGGGTCATCCTTTCCATCATATAGTTTAAGCTTGGGTGCCAAGAAAATATATAGGTTTAGGATATAATTCTATTTTAAGATAATCAGGTGTTTAATAAAGTATGTGAATCAAACTCTTTATTATATTTGAAAACACCTCTCTCTAAATATAATACCTTAGTGTGTAAATATTAAATCTTGTGCATTAAGGATTGTACATTAGGAGAAGAATAATGTGTGTTAATCAAATATGGTATTCCTAATGAATGATTAATAATTTTAATAATAATACGTTAAATCCATTGGATTTACCCCATAGTTAAAAATGGTATAAAATTTACATCTTTGGGATTATATGTCTCAAGTGATGTTTTTATACTTACACTTTCTATCTCCAAAAGTTTTTTGAAAATGGTATGATAGTTGTGAGATTGTTCACAAATTATTTGTCAAAAAATATTAATGGCTTACACTTTTTCAAACTCTATTTTTTCATCACCTATAGGTGGGAGTACATCTTAGTTTTCATCTTGAGGACAAAGGTTATATAGATCATACTGCTTATGCTCAGAAGTAGTGTCAATAAACTCTACATGCTCATGCTTTCAATTAACATCTAAACAATTTTATATACCCTTATTCTTATCCATGTTATGTTATTTACAAAAATAACCCTGAGTATGCTCAAATTGAATGCCACTTAATCTAGCACTTCATCTAAGGGATGTAGAAATAACTTTCTTAGACTGCATAAAATATGAAATGAAAACTCAAAATATTACTAAAAATAATACTTTATTAAATATGAAAACCCAAG
Organism: Torreya grandis; assembly: GCA_037957365.1. Classification (NCBI taxonomy): domain Eukaryota; kingdom Viridiplantae; phylum Streptophyta; class Pinopsida; order Cupressales; family Taxaceae; genus Torreya; species Torreya grandis. Next base: position 5,869,573 of record JARHVA010000222.1, on the reverse strand, counting down.
GAAAATAATTCTAAATAAAAAAATATGGATTAAAAACATATCAAAAATTATGGTTAAGGTTTATCAACATTCAAACCATAGGTGGGTTCACCACTATGTTTTATCAAATCTGTAAAAGTTGAAACTATTTACCTAAATTATACAAACTATTGGTGAAAAACTAGAATGTTATAGATATGTAGTAAGTAACAAAAACTAATGAATAACTTACTACATTTGGAAAATGATAAAAATGGAAAGTTCAAGAAAGAGATATGAATGTGTGAAGAGTTAAAAACTATGAAATTATCTTGGAAGCTCTTTGATGATGTTATGAATTGGTAATATTGCTTTTCTTAATATCCTAATAAGGAAACTAGATTTAGATATGGGTGTAGAGAATTTTTTACTTAGGGTGGGTTGGTGTCTTGTATGGTATTATGTGATCCAAAAATTAGAATTTATAGTTGATAAATATCTCAATAACATAGAAATAACATAGTAACAATGAATTCTCTGAGAAGAGATGTAGTATTACTCAAGATCACAATACAAATATATGCTTATCTCTAGGAAGAGATGTTTGTCTTCACCTTTCAGGTTACCTATTCATTTATACACATTTTTAAAGAATTGGGAGGATGTGTAAGGTCAAAAATATTGAGGGAGATCAAGTGGTTCGACTTCCAAGATTTAGAACAATACAGAATTCGAGGAATTGTTATTTTTAAAAACTTATTATTTTTAGACTGAACTGTTAAAATTAAAATTTGAGGCACTTCTATTGGGTTTTCAGGGTTCAAACTTCATGGATCAGAGCTTGATGCCATTTCAAGACATTCTCCTCATTCTTATCTTTCCAATGGTTCAAATGGTGAGTCAATTGGAGCTACGGTGAAAAAGTTATGGCTCTTGAAAGTTCCGTCATCAATTGGGGTGGACTTGTCACCCGAATTGTTGCTTAAATTGTTGCCTGGATCATTATGCTCTATGACTAATCTAGAAATTTTGGTTTACCTACATACCCTATGTATATATTTGAGACATATAAATATATTGAAAAAACCATTATGTTTCATCTTGTTTAATTGTAACCCAATACTTTGAGGAGGGATACAACTTCATTTAGTTATTCCATTCCTATGGTGGTGTGTGTGAAATATTGGTGTAATATTATATGCTTGCACAATTATTTTATGATTAATTACTTAAAATATGATTTTTTGACCTGTTAAGTATACTACAAAGGTTGTATGTATTTAAAATTGGGAGAAATGGTGTATTTTAAGTCAATGTGCAATTAGAATTTTGGTGATTTTCAATGTGGAAGCCTCTTGTGTGAAAAAGTACTTGAAAATGTGTATTTATATTGATTAATAACTAATTCATTCATATATATATATATATATATATATATATATATATATATATATATATATATATATATATATATATATATATATATATATATTAATAAAACTACATGATGACCCATTACATGTATCTAAATTTGAGAAACAAGTTTTTATTTAGTAGGAAGACTTGGTTGATAGAATTGGACATGAACAAGGAGAATCCTTTACAAAATTACACATTATTTCTAGAGTAGTAAAGACAACTGAGCTATGAGTTGAATAAATTATAGGATAGGATTGAGTTATTTTTAATGAGTAATATGGAGATTATGATATCATTAGTTGCTTTTAATAATGCATCATCCATATAGAAAGTTAAAAAAGGAATATGAAAGACCATGAAATGACGTAGAGATAAATGGGTATAAAATTCATCATAATTACATTATTTTATCTCAAATGTTAATCTATGTGTATAAACCAACTTATAAAACTATAGTAGTGGAGACATGAACAATATTCATGTTCCAAATTTAATACAATTGATTCCATCATTTTATAAAATGTTATACATATATATCTCATTTTATCCAAAATCTAAAACATATTGAAAACATATAAATTATATTCTTATAAAGTATGTACAAATGAATTTTTTATGCCCCAAAAATGTGTTCCAATTTGCAAACATTTGTCCCATAACCCAAACCAAATGGATAATCTAAACCAGTATGAAGTCTTTAAATCGTGTAATCTATCCCAAAATATAAATTTTAATTACAAGGAGGCTTAAATATCTATGACATTTGCTCTAATGTGACCAATTTTAAGATGGGGGAAATATATTACAAATTAATCATGTAAAAAATAGAGTTAACTAATCATGTTATATATGAAGATGTAATCATTTATGAGTATTTGGTAACATGTGGAGAATAAATGGTCATAATAAAAAAAATCATTAAATCTTATGTTTAGTGTCATTTAAATATATACCAAAATTAGTAATGCATTATTAAGAAACACTAATATAAAAATTTAATAATAAGATACACATAAAGGTGCATGATATCAATCATGGTACTTCACAAAATTAGGAAAGTGTGTGATATGGTTTACGAGAAATGTTTTTATAAAACATGATATAAATTACTTTAATTATCCACTCATAATAACACAATATCATGGCCATTTTGCATAGGATAATACACACACAATATCACTCATTATCAAATAAAGAAAGTGCCACACATAATATACAATAAAATTCCACTAAAGAAGGGAAAGATCTAAATAAATAGTTATGTCATTAAAACTCATCTTTGTGAAATAAATAATAGAAGGATATTTAAAAATAAAGAGGCATATAATGATGCACTCAAACAAGCAATAGAAAAAAGATAAGGTCAGAGACGAAATAAATAAGCACACAATGATACATTGAGTCAAATGATTCATACACTAAAGTAAGAACTAAATAATAATAATCAATAGTTAACTTATAGGAAATTAAATATAAATAATGAATCATATGGTAAGTGAAACTACTCTTCATTACCAATCTATGTGAATGTCATAGCATAAAAATTTATCTTATGCATGAAATGTAGCATTGTAAATAACAAACAAGAGAAATACATGTGTAAACAATAAATGTAACTCAACATGATAAATTTATAGGTCATACAAACATATATCATGTAACAATGTAATATATATAATGAGATTCCCCTGGCATTGACATATCCCCTAGGTATATGAATGTCCTACATATGTTCATCCATGTATCAAATAAAACCTTATATGTACTACATTTCACTCATCTAAAATGTGAAATGTATGTACATATGAAAAGGGATACGTAATATACCAAACATGTGATAAGTAACATAAATGAAAAATATAAAATATGTGATGCTTATATCTTGATTTTTGAATTTTTGGAAAATTTAGATTTTTTTATTTGTTAAATGTTTTTCATGTGTACAAATGCTAAGAAATTATCCCATCAAGGGGATGTTAATGTGTAGGTCCTATATAAAAATTTCCATGAAAAAATTATTATTATATTTATTTTTATTTGAATCTAAAGAATGATATCCTATTGTATTGTAATCAACATAATAATCATAACTCATAAGATTATTTATATGATAATTGTGTATATCATAATACCCTATATAGTTTGTTGTATAGTAGGATAAGCATGTACTTTTTTCATAGTGAACATGGTGAGTTATCCGCAACACTAGACTATAAGTTTTAAGAGTGGATAATTTCCATCTTAGATCCTGAATAACTCTCTAATATATTATGCATTGAATCTTTGTTCATATAGGAAAGTAACATTCCTTTAAAGTATCTACAAAGGGTGAAACTAATTAGGTTTTATAACTAACTACATAAAATCAACATAAATAGGTAGAAAAGCTAAATACATAGAATGAAAATAAATAAGATAAATAATTTACTATAGTGGTAGTGAGGGATGGGGATAAAATTCCTTTGGATGAATATCATATCCATATGGAACACAGAAAAATGTGACAACCTAACTTCCATGAATATAGTTGACATATCTATTTTATTAAAGGTGGTATAACATGGAGCTTATGTATCAAGTGGAATTATAACAACATTTTAGATGCCCTTGTACTTGGTAAGACTAAGAAAAAAATATCAACTGATGTAGGTCATACCTTAACTAGTAGTAAAATGTGTCTAGGAAAGATCTATTCCTTTCCTTGAAATCCTATGTCTCTCCTTATTATATCCATAAAATACTCATGTGCATATCTAATAGTATGAAGAAGTGTCATTTAACAAACATTTATATTAAATGATTATCTATTGTGACACTATATATATGTTCTAAATAAATTTATGCTCATATGAATAATAATGTATAAGTATGATAATCAATAAAAATATAATTGTCATCAAATGTAATTATAGGTTGTTGTAAACATATGCTTATTAGTGTAACAATAATACCATCTATTGTCTCCAACACACCCCATTTTCTTTGAAATGGGGGACCCATCTAAAAATCTAATGAGCTAGAGCTTCAAGGTCCTTTCTTTTATTCTCATTGGTACCACATGCTTGAATCATTGGAATATACATCAGTCTGATTTACCTAAACAACAATAAGCCTCTTTCAGTTCCTTTTAGGACTAAGGAGAGTTTGTTATTTTTTTAAATCATGGTGCTAACATTGTAGATTGATTTTTTCTATAATTTCCTAGAGTCATATTCCCTTCTTGCAGCAATAGACCCATTTCCATCCATGGTCAAATCAGGATCTCCATAACTGATAAGTAAGTTTTAATGTATCATATTCCTTTTATTTTTTTTACTTGGTCATTTTTTGAGTTTCATAGAGCCTATAAAAATGAGAAATCACCACATCACTAAGTTTTAGAATAGCTAGTACCTTAGAATTATCAGATATGTCAAGAATATCAAAGCCCAAGTGAGTTAAACCAAATGGCAAGGTGCAATGTAACCATGTGTCAAAGTGGCTAATCAAGATCTTAGATCTTGGGAGATACTAGATGAATGGGAAGCTGCCATGTCACCACAAGTTAGAATGGCTAATACCCTAGACCTACTAGAGATGTAATAACTATATGAGCCTAAGAGATCTTATATGAATGGGAAATTACCACCTCACCAAGTGTTAGAATGGCCAACCCTTGGACCTATTAGATATATCGTATTCTAATAAAGCTCGATCAAATGGGAAGGCATGACACTATTAGGTATCACAATGGCTAGCCCTAGAACCTATAATATATGTTAGATCCTATGAAATCCTAACTAAATGGTAAGGTACCATGGCACCATGAGTTTAAGCGGATAGTCCACTAGAGCTATCAGATCCTGAGAGAGCTTTGCCAAATAGGAAGGTTACACATCAGCACAAGTTAGAGTGGCCAATTTTCCAAATATTTTCAAGATGTCAAAACCTAGGAGATATGGTAAATTTTATTTGTAAATATTTGTTAATTCATGAATATTCACTTTTTGTTATATTGTATTTAGCAATTTTTTAGGAGTAGTACATAGAAATCAATCACCTAAATTTTTTGGCTATAATTTTTTTTAGGGGTTAGATTACCAGTCTTTTATAATAATTATGGGGGCATCCATATTATTTTCCTTATATATATATATATATATATATATATATATATATATATATATAGTACATATGTTCATAGGGGGTACCATCAAAGTCTCATTATTTACCTCATTACCATGTTGAATATTGAGGTTTCCCAATAGATAGGTTGTTGGATAAATAAAAAAGACTTTCAAAAAATTTCCTAAACCTTATTATTATTATTATTATTATTATTATTATTATTATTATTATTATTATTATTATTATTATTATTATTATTATTATTATTATATATTTGGATTCTTCTTGAAGAGATATAAAATTAAAAAAAATCATCGGAATCTAAGTCTGTATACAAAATTTATGGCCTTAGAAAGTTTCCATTCAGTGTCATTTGATCTCATCATGATGTTGTTTCCTAGTAACATCATGATGTTGTCACTCAATAGCATGTTGTCACTCAACAACATGCTTTCCTTTGGTAGCATGTTGTCACTTTATGGCATGTTTTGATGCAATTGAACAAGTTCTTGAGGTTTTAACTTTTGCATACATAATTTGTTTTAGGTTTTTTTTAAATATTATATTTTTTGAGAATAATCCAATTTTTACAATACTACTAGGTGACATAGTGCTTCTGGATGACATAGTGCCATCATCTGATGGTATGATGTGATGTAATTGAGCACCAACATCTGAAGTGCATAAATTTTACATATAGACTTGGTTTGAGATTATTTTTAAAAAAAATTATATACCTTTTAAAGAGAAATCTAAGTTTTAGCATGCCACCAGGTGACATATTTATACTTCATGACATATTTCTTCTAAGTGACATAGTGCCATCACTCAATGATATGATGTGATGCAACTGAGCACCAAATTCTAGAGGCTATAACTTATACATACAAAATTTGTTTGATATGATTTTTTTTTTAAATTAAATATATATTCAAGAGGAATCCAAATATGTAATAATATTAATGTTTAGGAAAGTTTTTTATTTTTATTTTAAATTTATCCCACAAGTTATATGTTTTAAATGTGTGGAAGGACATCTATATGGAAAGCTTAAGAAGGTGATTTTTTTTGAAATTTTCATATTCACCAAGGATACAAATCAAATTCATCTAAATAAACCTAATGGGGTTTATGATATGGTCTCCTAAAATGAACCCTAGTAGGAAAGCTCGATCGAATGTGAAGTACCACATTGTTAGGTGTTATAGTGGTTAGTCCCCTAGAACTTTTAGAGTTGTTAGAGCCTATGATAGACCATATAAATGTGAATATTCCATCTTAATAGGTGTCATAGTGACTAGTATCCCAAAATTTTCAAAGTTATTAGATCTCTAAAGATCATAGACATATGGGAAGGTATCATGTCGAAATGATTTAGATCATCTAATCCCTAAAACCTATCAAAGATGTAAGATCTAAGGAGACCTTGACCAAATGGGAAGAGATCATGTCATCATGAGTTAGAGTGGCTAGTCCCCTAAACCTATTAGATCATAGGAAAGCCTGACTAAATGGTAAGGTGCCATATCACCATTGTTTAGATAAACTAGTCCCTCAGACCTATCAGAGTTATTAGTTCTTGAGAGAGCCCACCCAAATGTGAATGTGCCATGTCACATAGTATGTAAAATAATTAGTATCCACCTATGGCCCTGGGAAGGTTTTAATAAATAAATGATAAAACTAGAGATATAATCAAGATGTACCACATGTCCTTAAGTGACACATCACCTAGCCTAGGGGAATAATGTAGAGTATATAGCCATGCCTAGGTGTAAACCATTATTAGGAAGACCAATGAGTAGAAAAAACATGTCATAAAGGAGTTACATTATAATCCTCTAATGATTTCCAAAAAAATCCAACAACTCTATCCATCTCTCATAGGATCTTATAGTGCATCCCACCACCTTCTCCCCCTTGATATCTAGCTCCAACTCTGCTTCCTCTAATAGTTCATGTTACTCATGCTCTAACTCTACCTCATCTTAATCCTAGTTAACCTTTTTCATTATCCCCTCATCTACCTCCTATAATATATCCAATAAATAATCCATTGTAGAGCTAGACTTGGACTACATGATGTTAAGTATCCCAAACATAGCCTACTTAACCATTGACACCACAACCCCTAATATTCGATGTAGACAAAATCCTGATAGTGATCCCAATACAAGACACTCAATAATCACCCATTCAAGTTTCTTCTCTCCCTCCTCCATATCCTCTTGTTTCCATTCGATTCCTCACTCTTGTTTCTTTTAAACTCCTAGTTTTGGTGCCCACTAGTTCTTCTCTTCCCCTATAGGTTTCTTAAGTGGTGCCTCCTTTGTTTCCCATTAGGCCCCCTCCATATTTCAAAAAATTATCTTTGGTCAATCCTTATGAGAATCCTCACTTCACTTTTACCTTATGTTCCTCCCATATCACAACCTAGAATCCTCCTTGTACCTACTTTGGGTATGCCTTTAGAAGCAAGTGAAACTACATCCCTCAAGATCATACCAATTATATTAGAGACCCTCCTTGTGCCTAATTAAACTAATATAATAATCCCCTAAGTATCTCTAAGTCCTCTACCATCAGTGCCTATAACCCATGTCATCTTAGTGAGACCATCCACTATAGTATCTAGAGATGACCTGGGAAAGAAGCTGAAGAAGAAATAGAAGGAGACCCATACTCTAGCTCTAACCCAAACACCTCTTACTCCAAATCTACCTCTTCTTTAGGTCATAATAACTTCTTAGTCCCTAGTAATAGATTTTAGGTGTTTAAATCCTTAGCCCCTTCTCTCCATTACCCAAATATCAATTAGACTCACCTTAAACCATCCCATCTCTTCCATATTATTTCATGACCCATTCTAAGGGGAAATTCCAACTCTAGTGTACCTAACTCAAGAAAATCGATGGGAAAAAAATTTCCCTTGTGCCTCCCATTTTCTTCTCCCTCTTTTCTCTCACATGAATCCTCAACATCGACTAATTTAATCTTTCACTCATTCAAGTTCTTCCATATCCCCTCCACCTTGTCTTTTTCCCTCACTACCATTTTATCCACCCTCATATACCCCCTTTAACCTAATATATGGTCCTAGGGTCACATAAATTACATATGGATATATAGGGTAATCCATACATTCAATGGAGTTTCAACCAAGCCTATGACATCATGAAGAGAACATTCATGCAAAAATTTATCCAGTATGGGAACCTAATGGTGTGACAGACCCATCAAAATAAATTTTCCCTCACAAAGGTGAGGACATTCACTAAGGAGTAAATGATGGTTGTGGATCCACTATCTATCCTCTAAGCCACCCATGATATATCTAAGAATCTCCTAGAGTAAATGTAAATCCAAGTTTTCACTGCAGAATCCCAAGTTAAGAGCACTTCTCTAGTCAAGTTAATCAAGTAGGTCAAAGACACCATCCTATTACTTTTATTAGTCCTTGGGAAAGTAGTGGAGACTCTAACCAATAACAATACACTTAAACAGTAGACTCAATCCTACATGGATAAGATTATAAAGAATAATGGGAAGTGTTGGAAGCTATAGGTGGTTATCAACATGGGAATGCTATCAGAGCTTAAACGTATACCAAGCTCAAATCTAGGGTTATACCAAACATATTTTAGGAACATGAGAGCTATAATGGAGGAATGGTTGGCCATGGCCTACATTGAAATATGACCCTTAGAAAAGGGTGAGAAGAAGATATTGACATACTTAAAAGTGTTCGATATATTTTTACTATTCCACCTTGATGGCATCTTACTTGAACAAGGAGAATTTAGAATCCACCTGGATCAATTCACCCAAGTTATGAGGGAAAATGTGGCTAAGGCAAACTAGGAAAGAGATCGAGTGGTACTTGATCTATCATCTAAGTCCATCATGAGTATCAACTAGGTATCGAAATTCCAAGCATCAATTGAAGCACCCTTTGAAATCTCTTAGAGATTGGTCACATAGACTGAGGTAATCCTTAGTGAGCCCCTAATGTACTTGGCTAAGATGTATAAATAGTTTAACCTCATGGTAGCTACATTAGAATTTAGGAGTGCCTATTCAAAGTAGTTAGGAGTCAATCCTTGTCATCAACCTCCTTGTTTTTATTGAGTGGTCCCTCAGAGATATATTATGTGTTTGTAGGGATTTTTTTGTTTAATTTTTTTAAATATGATTATAAATGTAATGAGTGTCCATCATAGCCGATGATGGGAACCTCATTATTTCTATAGGTTATCCCTAATCTCTATATAAGGAATAATTGTATTTTATTATAGGGTCAACCAAAATTGGTCAAAAGTGTTGTCATATTAATGTTAGGATTTATCCAACTTTTCCTTCATCACTCTAGTCTATAAAATTAGCCCAAATTTATTATTTTAACAACATTTACTATTTTAATGAATATGATCTCTACTTTTATATAAGAGGGTTTATCATGCTTTCTAATTTTTTTTCATATTGATGTTTGAAGGATCATCAATGTTAGGTTAAATGGATTAACACTTTATTTCTTTATGTATGTCATGGTTGCAATGTGCTTAACTATTATAATCACTATGTGAGTTATTTCATTTCCATTTTGGAGTGTTGATAATTTGTGCTAATCTATAAATTCTCATGATTTTTATGTGTTTTCAATAATAACCCACTAGTACTCATCATTAGTGAGAGCTCACATTAAAGGTATACTCCTAGTTCCCTTAGACTCTTCCCACTATATGTTATTATATGTATAACTCTATTAAAAATCAACCTATAGTGGTATAACCTTGGCATAGTTGCTTGGTTCAATAACTAGTGCATTGATTTCATTTTAGACATAGAGGCTTCACTTCTCTTACTTACCCTTCCCTCTCTTTTAATTTTTTTTCATGGGATTAAAATACCCTTCCCCCATGTTTAGAAATAATAATCCTAATACATAATTTTTTATAATAATTTTTAACCTTTGTGAAAGATATTGGATTCAATTTTTGGTCGTGATAGTGCATACCTTGGAGACTATTCAAACATGCACTATATTTGAATTCTAATCCCCATATCCATGACTTGGGATGATATTAGATCATTCATAAAATTGAGGAATAATTTTTTTAGTTTTCCACTTGTCAAGGAATTCCCAACCTCATGGGTGTCTAATGAGAAGGAGCAGATTGGAGTGAGAAACATATGGTTCTATAAGGAGGGATATTAGAATACTTCATGCTTGTTATTGATTTTATATTATGAATATGTTGAGTTTGGATTTTTGGTAATAATGTGATAATTACTATTTGATTGTAAAGCATATTAGAGATTAGTTCGCCTATTACCAAGGCTAGGTTTAATTAATGTAGATTGGTAATTTACCCCTACTTTTCCATATAAAACACATGTCTAAACATCTAAGACATACCATGATTCTTGTTAGTTCATCTCCTCAACCTATCCCAATTTATAGTCCAAGATGGCTTGGTTAGTTATCTCTACCATTAATATCATAGGAATCACCCATGATATACCTAAGGACCCTAAGAGGTATCTTCCTCATTTCACCACTGGCCTGGGATGAACCATGGAGGAACACATAACCCCCTACAAGACTAACCTGAGACTCCTAAATGTATAACATGAGAGTGTGGCATGTATTCTTTCCGCTTTTAACTTAATGGACTCTACATATGATTAGTTCTTAAACCTTATTAAAAACTCCATCCTAATCTAGGACAAATTTAATTCTACTTTCATTGCCCAAATTGGGTAAAAGATAGACTCCAGTGTCCTGTACCAATGGTTTTCTTACATAAAAATTACTAATTTTCCCATTAAGATCTTAAATTATAGGTTTCAAATATGTATAACTAGGAAACCATGCTTTACTAACCCAACTCTCAACTAGAACTTGAAATGTATAAAAATGCATTAGACCCTTAGATAACCATGTTCTTAAAAAGGGATGACACTATAACCAACCTATGATTATCTTATGTAGGGGATATTAAAGTGGATAGGCAACTAAACCCCAAGGGTCACACAATAAACCCCACTCTTGGTATGATACTACATATGTCTACATTCAACTTCTTTCCCAATGTTATTAAGAATGCACATATGCCTCAACGACTCCCTATAATGAATCAACTCATGTTGGGTCATCCCACTTTAAAAAAAAATTGTGTTCCTTAAACCTAGGAAGCTAAGAACTAATTTCCTAAACTCAACATCAATTGTTTTTATTCATAGATAATAACACCTAAACTATGCCTCAAGAGTCCACTAAAACTAAGTTATATTCCATTCAATGGCTGGTATAAAAACTCAATAATGACTTCCAAGGGTTTTAGAGATAGGTGAGTAAATATAATGTAAAAATATCTAATAGAAACTTCAAATATCAAATATCAAAGAGGAGATATAACCATCTTCGCAGTCCCCTAGAACCTTCACCTAATAGGCTCCCTAAGATCAATATCTTTGATATATCCTTACCTAATTGGTGTCGAGTATATAACACACCAACACATAGGGAATTATATTATAGGGATGTTAGTTATACTTTAAATATATTCCAAAAATAAATGGAATAATATGAGGTCATACCCAATCATTTAGAATACTTTAACTCAGGTAAAACCACTAGTATTACCAAGGAGTTGGAAACCATGGATTTTTCTATCTAAGAAGAAAATGAGCCAAAGGAGGGTATTTGTGAGGTGAAACTATTTTATTAGTTTAAAAAGAACAATTATGCCCTTATTAATAATAATCAACAACATCCCCTTACTACCTCAACACACCCAAATAATGGTGCAACCCCACAAAACAAAAACATAAAGAATGATCCTTCACCTCCAAAACCTCAAGAGCCTAAGGAACCTATGGAAACCCTACTAGTTCAAGGAAAAGGATATTAGAACATAGACAAGGATATGAATAATGTTAAGGATAACATCACCCTTCATTATCTTGATGAAGTCACAAAATAATGAGATTTCTTATTAAAATATTTGACTCAAAATCCAACCCCACAAGCCTAGCCAAAACTAAGATAAATACACATCAATGTGACCATTCAAAAGAATAAGATGTATGTACTCCTATTAATTTTAACCACCTGATAGTTTTCAAATAATCTATATAATTTTATACTACATTTAGGATCTTTCACCATTTATTAATAGGCATGTTTCTAAACATCCACATCCATTTAGAATTTGAGCCTAAGATTCAACACTTTATAAACATTCGAGTGGTGGATATATTAAAATCCTATGATATTCTCCTCAATAGAGATTGTTTAAAATCCATAAATGGGTATATGGACATAGATTTCTCCCATATGTGCTTTCCATGGAGAGTAGTCAAACAAAAAATAGTAGATAGATAACCACACATGAAACATGTGATTATTGAATATAGCACCATTAATTAGAAGATAAACTTTGATTCCTTAGACCTAGGCATCTACACGCTAAGCATTAGGCCTCAAAAAAACCAAACCAACCATATCCTAGGTTTTTTGGGCCTATGTTATCTTTATATATATGGATCTCACTCCAAATGAGGCATTGAATCCTTTTTTATACTTACATACCCTTATGGTGAAAACATCTAGCATCATATAGGTTGTAGTTTCCTTGCACAAATAACTTGACAAAGTATGAAGCTCTAATCTTGGGATTATAATTTCCATTAAGATATAAGCTAAATGAACTAAGATTATTTAATGACTCTGAACTAGGTGTCAACCATATAAAAACTAAGCTTCAATGAAAACTATCATACCTCAGAATGTGTAAGCACCGATCTTAGAGCCTAATCAAATTATTCAATGCATTAAATATAATCCCTATTCCTTAGGAGGAAAATCAAGTAACATACTCAATAAAATATATGATGTTGAACCTAACCCATTTATATGACACTAAGATTCAATATTTCTTTGTGGAACTTGTCCCATATCTTTATATCTTGGACAATATGACAAAGTTCAAAGTCTTCAAAGATGACCACCAAATCATCTAATTCCTTAGCAATGATGAGATATTTGAGGCCTAAATCATAGATAATAAAGATAGATACAAACCTAAGAATGAGATAGATAAGGATGGGATATTGAATATTCAAGGAAATTTTGGAAGCACAATGACTAATATGAGGGGGGGTGAATCAATGTTTAAATCTTTTGCAACTTTACTTTATCATTCATGAACTATCAAAATAATAAAGTGAAATAGTAATACATTGAACATTTATTTTAATGGGAAAAAATCAAAGGGAATAAAACCCATATATTATGAAAATTTAATAGATTCTTATAAGATAAATATAAAGATTTAGTGAACAACAACTTCACTTGTAGTACCAACCCTAACAAGCTAAGATTTAATAAACACCAACTTAAAAGGAAGTACCAACCCCCTAGATGAATCATAACCAACTCAACAACCTCAACCCATTGATTATTTGAATAACACTTTATTTATCATACAATAGATGATGATCACCTTCTTCAATTCTTCACACACTCTTATCTTTCTTAAACTGGTCTCTAGCTTTCTTCACTCAATTAACCCTCTTCTTGACCTTGTTAGGTCATATGAACTTGATAATAATATATATTACCCCTATAATATATTAATAATTATTTATATAAACTATTATAATGGTCTGTAATACCTCCTCCATCTCTTAAAAGTTCTATCTCATTCACTTCAACTCTCTCAATCTCTGATTAGATAATTAATCCTATTAGGCCTTATTCTTATACTAGGTTCTTGCTCATACACTCCTTGGTTAGAAATACACACTTGTACATTTATATTTACCAAAAATTATGTCTTATTAAATTCAAAAAATATTAATCGAACATTAAACTAGGTTGGTCATAGTATATAGGACCAAAACCCCTTTTAGGCCTTAAAGATACCTAATTCAATTAGGCCTTCATTAGTACATCTTACCCTTTGAACATATTAAAACACTCTCAAACTCATAAAATGGTAGTAACATATCATATTTCACATAAATATACCCATAAAAATATTATATTATGTTAATGACACCTATTATCCCCAACCACTACTTGAAGCATGACATTGGCACTATTCACAATTAGGCTTATGTATACCCCAAAAAGTTGTCTTAAATAATTGAAGAAAAAACATAATATTATTAAAAAATACATGGAAAAAAATAATATAAATAGAAACTTAAATAACTTAAAAACATCACCAAGTTTCTTATAATTTATTACATAGGGAAAAATGACTCAAACCCTTTTTTGCAAGTAGCCCACTCAGAACAACCACTAGCCTAAAAACATAGTCATTGAAACAATGACCTAAAACACTTGTAAAACCAAATTTATAAACTTTTAATGAATTTATATGATCTTAATAGGTCAATAAACCATTATCATATACATATATAATATTGTCACATGGTAATATTAGTCTTGAAGTCCAATCTCATAGTCTTGTACCTCACTATCTCATTTGAACAAGATAGGTCAACCTATGAGCAACATTTTTATCATATACACTAACATCCAAAAAATATATCCAACATGAACATTTATTAAATGTATTGAAAAAATTATACATGAACTTGTAATCACCCCTAATCCATGATAACATATCCCTAATCAACTTCTCACTTCTACCTCAATTTTTCACTATCTACACCATTAGACCTATTAGGGACTTGTCAAATTGTAAGACCATTTTAGCCATCCTAAGGGATATAACCTAATTAAATACCACCATGGGAATAAAATAAAAGTCTCATTATATATCTTCCATCCATTTATCAAATTTGACTTGGTCAACTTTGACAACTACAACAAATCTCTGAGAAACAAGTGATTTCTTGTAGGGTCCACTCAATCACATGAAAAAAATTGTACATGAAGGTTCTTGGGAGAGTTTAATAAAACATAAAATCAATTAATTATCCAAATCACTCCATTATAATCACTTTATAATAATATCTTTCACATCAATTCATTTTTTAGGTTCTTTGAGGGTTTAAACCTTCCTCCAGTCTTAATGATCATTCATAAAACTTAGATCCTTATTCTAGAAAAAAAATATTGGAACTTTTATATATGAACCTTTATCATCTACCATTAATATCTTATGTTCCCATGTATAGGTTATAAATTCCAATGAACACTTGAAATTTATTCTTGGGTTGAGAACACTTCATTCTATGCACAAGATAGACCTCAAAACACTTTCTTGTCTTAACCTTCAAGTTTTGACTTGAAACTTGGTAAACATAATTGAAAAAACATGACATACCTTTTTTAATGAACACATACTCACACCTAACTTGTAAATTGATCCTAATACTCAATCTAGCCACCACCTCTCTCTTTGCTCTTTAGGCCGTCTACTTTCAAGTCAAACTAGGCCTTTAAACTAGCCTTATACCCACTATCCAAGATATAAAAACATCATATACATGTCATAAAACCTCTTACCATGATCAAACACTTCCATACATTATTCATATACCTTGAAATTACCTCATGACACCTCATTAGGTCAAGAAAGGTCTAGAACTAGTTCAAATGCATGCTAGATCTATAGGTCCTACACCTATAGGCTCACTTTAAAACTCACTTTAGTGAACTAATGACTCATATTCATGCTCAAATAACTCTATATATCCTCTTATGTCCCTTTGTATCCATCTTACTAGGCCACCATTCTCTTTCATGCATAAGACTAGGCATCCTATATACAAGCCTTCTCAAGTCTCTTTCTAGGTTCAAAAACTTGATAACTTTGTCAATTAATCTTGAAATACTATTTGATATAGTTATTAAGACCATTCCCAGCTACACATTCTTGCACTATATAAAATATCTTAATTTATATGTGGCTATTATGATCTAATCCATGGGAGGAAACACTCTACTAGAGGCTTATGAAGTAGCCATCAGGGATGATAATTAATTAATATAAGTAGGTAAATTATCTCTAAGACCACATATGCCTTTGTTTCCATAGATTCATCCTCTTTCTCTTTATCCATTTCTAGATTCATCAAATCTTTATCAAATAGAGGGTAATTAAATTGATATATTATGGAAGATAGAGAGTCTACTCAAGGCTCATAACAACAAGTTGGTGGTAATATAAAGGAATCAAGATCCACCTTATAGGCCTTACAATAATCCTAATCAAAATTATCAATAAAAGAGGCATCCCTATCAGTAAAACAAGTAAGGAGAAGGGCATAATTCTTAATCAAGGCATTACAATCCTAATACTCTAAGAAATTATAGAGTTACAGTTACAACTTAGAGAAATTATTCTCAAGAAGGAAAGTGTAATAATCAGTGGGATCAAATAAATCAATGGAAATCACTCCAACTAGTGAGATTTATCAAAGATCTTATATGCAACAAATTTCATCTCCTCCTCCACATGAAAATCAACCACCTCTTCAACACAAGGAAGCTTCTCTACCACAAAAACACATTCCTTATTTCACTCAAGCTAAGGTGTAAAACTAGAAAGGAGATGGTAGTATTAAATCACCTACTAAAACTAAATTTGTTTACTTCTAATAAGGTGAGAATATATTTAATCACATGGTAGCAAATCAAGTCTAGAATATGTCCAATGTTGATAATTTTGTTGAAACCCATACTAGATCTAATAAAAGGGTAATTATTGAAGGTTTAGGTCCTAAAAATGTATATCCCCTTACTTCTCAACCACCCAAAAATTCCACCACTTAACAAGTGCCTAAGAAAACATCAAACTAGTAAGTACAAGATGGTAAGGGGTACAATATTAAGGGTACTTTAATTACATAATTTACACAACATTTAGGTAACACTTCATCTCATAAATTTCACCCTATGATATAAATTTATCTACTTATTATTTTGGATAAAATGAATAAGGATTTTGTGTCAATTTATATGTGGGATAAACTACTGATCCTAGGTCAAAAGGACCTCTTGCAAGAAGAACATTCAAAGATTAATGTTTCAGAAAGATAACTAGAAATAGAAAGAGAAAGTGTTTTTATAATAAAATTATTGAGTCTCAAACTACAAATGTGACTAATACTCTTCCCTTTTAACTTTTAGTTATCATAGGATATTATTTGGTTCATAATTGTATGATTAAAAGTGGGGTTACTAACTCTGTCATCCCCAAGTTAATAGCTGACAAAATAGGACTTCAATATGAGTCTCATGAGAAAGGATTATTTTAATTATATGTGTCTCCTACAAATATTTTAGGTGTTTTGAGATATATTAAAGTCATACTTACTACTTCTCCAAATTCTACCATTACACAAGATGTAATAGTTGTTGATCTACCTCCTTACTTTGCACTCTGCTTATCAAGAGAATTCTCTGATAAAATAGGAGGATAAATTTTTTATGATTGGTAATACATGTTTTTTATGACTATTCATGGAAATAAATTCAAAATAATGTCTGAGCCTATTTCTAGATTCTATTTAGAACCTTATATGCTAAACATGTCAAATGTGAATTGTAGTATCTTAGAAGAAGATGCAAATATCAGTAATCAAGAACCTTCTAAATCATTTTAAGATATATAATATCTACTCCTTGATGAGTGGTATGATGATAAACATGGATATGAACCATATAAAATTATTAAAGTATCATTTTTTAGTGTCCATTATATACATGAATAAGGTGACTTAACGCCTAGTCTCACTAGCTCAACGCAATATCAAGGAGTGTGGAATTTATACTTTGATGGATTTAGGTCAAGTAATATAAGTGTGGATAGTGTCATATTGGTTTATATTTAAAATCCAAGGTATTACTCTTCTATTATAATTCAATTCATTTATACATCAAATACTATAGAGTATGAAGCTCTGAGTCATGGTCTATAGTGGGTAAGAAAGACTGGTATTAAGCTTCTACAAGTGAAAGGTGATAGTAAATTTGTATTGTAAAATGTTAGAGTTCTGAGTGAAGAAAATAATCATCTTCTAAATTATTACAAACACAAAGTTCTGGACCTTATGTAAGACTTCTAGGAATTTGATATTCGCTCCATTCCTAGAGAAGCCAATCAACATGTAGATAGACTAATTTCCATAGGAGCATAATATGACATTATGGATAAGCTCAAGGACACTAAATATTAGTCCAAAATAAAGTTTTTATGTATATATTCATTTATAAAAAATTATTTAAGATGTGAAGTTTTTGACAATGATAAACAGATGGCTTTTTTCTTATAGAATGAGTTAGAATTCTATCCAAAGAATTATGATAAATTGCAAAGCCAATATGAAGATTAGATTGTGAAATTAATATTAAAAAAATATTACTAAAGGTTTAGTGAGTTCATAAATCATTTTTAATGAATATTATCAGCTAATAAAAGATAAGGTAATCATCTCTTCTGAAAAAGAACATTATGAGAAAATTGTTATAGTTGAAAGTAAGTAGCTTAAGTTGGGAAAAGTGAACATTATTACTAAGAGATAAATTTCAATATCATTATGTAAGGATTTAATTGATGTTTTTTCATGAGAATATCATGATTTTAATTTTTTTTTCCTAGGTGAGCACATCATACTATTAATCTTGAAGAAGATGCAAAACTAGTGAGATAGAAACAAATGCCAATCAACCCCAGTGTTGAAATTATCATGAGAAAGTAACTCACAAAGATAATTGAATACAATATAATATTTCCTATCAAACACTCTACATATGTTTCAAATATTTTACCTATGAGAAATAATAATGGAGAGATAAGGCTATATGTATATTTTATAGATCTAAATAGGATATCATTGAAATATCACTATCCTCTTCCCTACATGAATCATATTTTATAGAGAGTTTCAAGTTCACAAAGGTTATCTCTACTAGATGGGTAGTTAGGTGACAACCAGATATTGGTAAAGGATAGGTACCAATAAAAAAAAAAATTACCACCAAATGGGGTACTTATCCATATAATAAGATTCCCTTTAGACTCTCTAATGTTGGAGCTACTTTCCAAAGGGAAATGGATGTTATTTTTAATGGAATTTTGATTGAAATGGTTCTTGTTTATCTTTATTATTTTAATATATTTTAAAATTATTATAATGATCATCTAACATACTTTATATTATTTTTTGATAGATGTAGACAATTTAGACTTTCCTTGAATCCAAACAAGTGCATCTTTGTAATGCATGAAGGAAGACTTCTTGAAAATGTTGTGTCCAAATATAGACTTTCCATATCCAAAAAGAGTGTAATAAATAATTTATCTATCATTTCATAAACATAATAAATGATTTCAAATCTTCTTTGGAAAGTTAAATTTCATCAGAAGGTTCGATCTTGGATTTGAATAATTGGTAAGGCCATAAACTGATATGCTTAAGAAACATCAAGAGTTCACATAGAATAAGGAAGGTAATAAAATTTTTGAGGACATAAAATAGGAAATTATCCAAGATCCTAATTTTCTCAATAATTATTTCACTAAGGATTTATTTATGTATGATTTGTCTACATGTATCACAATTTCTTCCATGTTTATGTAATAAAACAATGAAGTTTTGGAGAAGCCCATTATTTTTTTTAGTCAAAAATTGGAGGTATATGATGAGAGGTATTCATTTGTTGAAGATAATATTATCCTTTTATATGAGATTTTAAAAAATTTAGACATTTCATTTCCAATAATAAGATCATCTTGATGGTAGCTCATCCTAGTGTGAAGGATTCTATCCTTAATAGAGACTTAAGTGAAAAGTGGTATGGATGGGACACCAAGTTCATGGAATATGACATTGAAGTTAATTTTCAAATTTGGTTAGAGTTAAATGAATTTGTGAACATATTATAGTATATGTGAAACAATAAAAAGAGATAATTTTTATAGTATAATACATTCAACATGCAGTTGTAACTATCTCTCCTTCTAGCTAGAAACATGACATTGATAGATTCCTCCAAATAGGAGAGTTTCATATGGGATTAAATGCATCAAAGAGGAAATTATATAGGATTAAATAAATACATTTCATCCTAATTTATTATGTTGTCTTTAATAATGACATTGGAGGTATGTTTTTAATATGTCTTGATAGTAGTCAAATTGATAAGCTTTTCGCGTAATTTCATGATATTCCTTTAGGAGGCCACTTTGAATCCAAGACTAAAACATAAAAAATCATAATATATGTTTATTTTTGGCCTTATTTTTTCAAAGAGGCACATATATGGGTTATAAAATGTGCCAAGTGTGCAATGTTTATAGGAAAATAGAGACTAGTTATTATGCCTTTAAAGCCTATTCAATTTGAGGAGCCCTTCATGAAATGGGGTTTAGAATTCATTGGAATGATTAATCTTCCTTAAAATTCTAGTAATAAGTGGTTTTTTATGATAAATATTAATATACCAGGTGGGTGGAGGTGGTCCCACTGAAGGAGGTAAATAAAAACTTAGTTCTGGAGTTTTATGATAGCCTACTCACTCATTTTGGATCCCTTCAACTATCATATTAGATAATGATTTGGCATTAAGCCACGAAAATATATGTGAATGGTATTTGTATCATGTTATTTATCTTAAATATTCATCAATTTATAATCCATAGGGTAATGGACTAGCAGAGTCCACCAATAAGAACGTATTTAGGATCATCAAGAGAACAATGGAAGACAATCAAAGATTATGGAATATAAATTTGAAGACTATCTAATGGGTAGATAGAATAACTTAAAATAATGACATTTTTAACTCTCCTTATCTTCTATTTTATGTAAGAGAATCAATGCTACTTATTTCTTTGTAACTTATAGATTTTGAACTTGCATATCAGCTAGTGCTTATGGAAAATGATGCAATGGAGGTAAGAATGAATGAATTGAAAGAATTTGAGGAAAAAAGATACAATTAAATTCATATAATGTGTTCTATCTATAATAAATTAAATAAATACTTTTACAAAAGATATTAATCCAAAAAAAATTGTCAAGGTGACATAGTAATCAAGTGGGATGAAGAACATGATAAACTGAGTAAACACTCCAAGTTTGACAACCTTCAAAATGCCCCATATGTTATTACTAATTGTAAGTAAACTAATGCTTTCTAATTATAAAACACTAGGGGAGAGTAATTCCATATTCCTATTATTTGGATGTTCCCTAGGTACTTCTATTCAAAGAGTCACTCCTTTGTATGTCATTTTAGTTGCATTCCTCTAAGTGCATATGTTGCACATGCTTATTAGTTATTGTTTTACTTTAGTAGTCAATTTTTATTTTTAATGCATGTCCTATTGGTTTTTTTTGTGTCAAGTCTACAATTTTTCATAGTTTTATAGTATATACAAAGTTATTATATAGCACATAGATTCTAAATTTTCTTCACCAACAAGCTAGTTAACCCTTGTGAGTCACCAAAAATGTTGACAATTTGACCTATCAAGGCCAAATTCTAACCCCTATAATAAAAAAAAATTCATTTTCATCATAGTGTATTATTTCTTCATGTTAAGAGTGAGTGTTTAGTGTCATGTTCATTATTTCAAGCATCTTTCTGAGGTTTTGATAGACTTTCAAGTGGTTATGTGATCTAAAAGTTCTTTGAAGAAGATGGTGAAAAGAGGATCATTCATAACTTGTCATGAAGTTTTCCAGCATATTTTGGTATATAGAAGGTTTTAAATGATAAATAAAATCTAAAATATGATTAAAATTCATTTAAATTTCATTTAAATCCTTTTATATGGCTATGATATGCTTATATGAGTTTCAGTGGCAGTTCTCCTATGTAAAACTATGATTATTTTGCCATAGGATAAATTTTGGTGTTAAAATGTAACATATGGTGATAAAAGTCCATTAAATTGATCAATTTACCTATTAAAACATATATATATATGAATTTATATTATTTATAAAGTTTCATATTTGGAAAAAGTCACTTTATGCAAGTTGAAGTGTGAAAAAGGTCTTTTTAGGTTCCCATGTACCAATTTTTCCCATTTAAAGGTGTAAAATGACTAAATATTTTTGTGTTGCAGGTCTTAATTTAGGAATAAAATGAAAAAGAGCCATTTTCATGCATATTTACAAGGAAAAGTATGTAATTATATAGCCATCCATATACTTGAGCCATGAGCAGGAGAAGAAGAACATAATAGGGGTACCATAAGAATTTAATGGAAATAAAATGCCAAAAGGGCCTATAACCAGTCTCTTCCATTCACCTTGCTAGTTTGTATACAAGGAGAGATATTCATATTTATAAGTGGTATGGTAAGGAGATAGAAAATAAAGGTCTAAGATTTTGATGAAATAAAATAGATTTCAAGAGCTTCCTACTCTAGTAAGTGGTTCTCAAATTGGTAATCTCTCCTTCTTGAATCATCCATTTGAATTCAGGGCATACATCAATAGTCTTAAATCTAGGAAAGTAGAGAGTTTTCTAAATTTTCTCCTCATTAAGGCATCATATAAAAAAAATAAAGTTTTTAGGGCTTCTCAAGGACATGACTCACCCTTTCAAGGAAACCCTAAATCCTTTTCTAGACATGTTAGGTCCAAATTAATCTCAATAATAAAAAATACTACAATATATAGTTTAACATGCTTCTAAAGGATAATTATACCATTCAAGAGAGAGAAAGAGTTTGAAGATTTCTTAATTTATTCTTGGTAGGGATATCCATCATATCCATATGTCCCTCATGAATGTTTCTCAAGATATTATTAAAAATATTCATAATAAATTCCCATATTTATGTTCTCAAGCATCTCAAAAATACCTGCTTATTAAATATTAAGGTTTGTTAGCATTTGTTAAGGTACTTAGAATATTCCTAGGTTTCAAATTCAATCTCTTATCCTCCTTGTGTGGCCTCCAAATTGATATATGTGTTAACATATATGCTAATGCTTACATAGGAATCTTATAGTTGGTATTAACAAGATCCTCATGTCATTTTACACCTCCATTTGGTTCATCTCCATATACATTATCATACATAGCCATGTTTCGATGTGTTCATTCTCTCATCACACTTAATTCATGGTTTTTCATCTATCATCTATCATTCTACCTCCCATTCATCATGATCCCCTCATCCATCACAAGGAGGAAAGAATAAGTGAAGGTTGTCATGGTCATTCAAGATGAATATATGCACACCAAGAATGTAAGTTATCACCATGAAGGTGACCTACATTCATGGAGACTATAGTCATGATATTTTTTCATGAAGTACATAAGCCAAGGAAAATAAAGATGTTGTATTTTGAATATATTTGATCAAACTGCCTCCTTAGTATGCAAGATATGGAAGAAAAATGATCATATCCATGATTGATAAATTACATAAAGCAAGAATAATCTTTGTATATATAATGAAGCATAGTGAAATCATCCTATAATTGAAGAAAGGCATAGTCTTTATGAAGGTTTGGTCATTAAATGAGTGTGTGATGAGAATAGGAAATCAATGAAGGATTATTAATCATAATGAAACCCATTTCATGTCATAAACCATTAAGAGACACTCATATTCTTACTTTCAAGGTTCCCTAATCACATACAAGCATGTGTTAATACAAGTCAAACCTACTTGGTTGTTTGAGGACTTTTGTAGGATTGTCGAGACTATTTGGATGATAAAATTAATGAGCTATTGAGATGAATAACCTAAATAAATATCTTATGAGGGGTACATGTTAAAATTATTGAAATGAATTGAGATGCATAAAAAAAATATACCAACAGTCAGCCTAGATCGAGTTAGGAATGAGCATATATAGTTAGTGAGATGAAAACTACTATGTAAGAGGTTCTCAAGGTTTGAAAAATTCAAGAGAGGTTGTTGAGATTTTATATATCATTTTACAAGTGAGGGATTTTTTAATCTTTTGATACTTATTTTCAAACTCTCTAAGATTTCTCAAATCATGACTCTATCCATACAAGGACATCACAGTCATCATGTTATCATTTGGTATGAAGTTCATAAGGTTATATCCATGATGAGGTTCTCACAAAAAATTTCAAGAATGTTCCAAGACATATATGTCCTAAAACACTCAACACTCATTCATTCTCCTTGAAATAAATACCTAAAACCATTTAAGGACATAAACTTTCCTTCAGTGTAGTCCATACAATAGATGGTATAATGATATGAAAGGATGTTTCATGTTCAATTTAGTTTTAAAGTGAAGGATCTAGAATAAATTATTGTTTCCCATTGGAATATGAAGATTTTTTATTTAAAACATGCTACAATAAAGATTCAAGAAGCTTAAAACTACACCTACAACCATCATCTACAAGCTTTCCTCAAGTGATCAATGGAGAATAATTTCATGGTTTAATACTGAAGTTTTGTATTCAAGGGATAATTCATGGAATAAAAATGATGAAATGGATTAAATAGGATGTGATTAACTTCACATGAAATTGAAATATAACTATTTTCAACTTTAAAACTACATCTATAGGCATCATGAGAATACAATCTTTCCTTCAAGTTGGTATGAACATTGATGAAGGCATAGTGGCTAATTTTGTAGAGTTTCATGATGGTATGGAGTATACATATTAAGAGATGAAATTTAAATAACTAAATTCATGTTAGATAGGACTCTCAAAGGTAAACTACAGTCATATCACCTTATTAATGTACACCTATAGCCACATAAACCTAAAGGCCTACCTCTAAAATCAATCAAGTTATTTGCATACTAGTATATGAGGAGTTTAATATCTAATGAAAAGATATGGTTAAATATAATCGATGTTAATGAATTAAAGACATAATGAGGGGACTCAAATAACATTAACATGGTCAAGGTTAATTGAAACCATCACCTACAATGATATAAATGTTACTTTCTCATACAGTCATATGCCCTAAGGTGAAAGAGCTAAAGACCATCTACTCAAGCCAAGTGATTTTTATGAGATATTAATAAATTAAAAGTGATATTTTTAAATATCCAACACCTTGATCAAGATACAAAATCATTGACATGATCTTGAAGATGAATATATAATAGTTTTATAGATTTTGACTGTGTAGAGGCCTAATAACATAGTTTGAAGTGTCAAATGTCTAGAAGCAAAATATAAGGGAGGTTATAAATGGTATAAAAATATATATATAAACCAATTAATGATGATATGAACACTAAACACTTCTTCACCTCAAAAAATGTACACCTACAACACTATTGCTATAAGTAAGAAGGCTTTTTGAGAAGATAAGGTCTTGAGAAAGGTTATATAGGTATGTAAGTTGAAAAAGAGAGGGTGAAATAAATGAAATGAGGAGTTTAATGGAATTTTAAATTAATATTAACCATTTTATATATAAATACAAGGTGTAAAATATAAAAACATAGTCATAGGCCTAGTCACACTAGACCAAGCAAGTAACTCAAACTAGCTTTTAGTAGCCTCAAGGCCAATGTATGCATCATTTAAGAATGGGAATTGGTAGGATTTATCACCATGAATTTTTATACATATAAAACATAATTTTTATGAAAATTTATGAGGATAACCATTCACTATTTTTACATAGTCAATAGCTTGCCTAATCACAGTCAACATGCAAGCAAACAAGCCTCTTAAGGTGTTTCAAGGTACAATAGAGGGTTAAAAGTTAATTAAAGTGTTAAATAAACATGGTTGGATGTTTTAATATCTTAAAAAACCTTTCATATATCATTAAAACTCCCTGATCTATGCAAACCATGCCCTTGAGGGCTAAAGCAACTAGCCAAGTACCAAACCCTCAAGGCACCCAATCTTCCTTTTTGACTCTTTCATGATCTAGTTCTTAATTTTATGGAATTTGAGACTTGGTGGAGGGATTTTTGAAGCTTGGAGAAGTTTTTGGAGTGAATAATTTGGATAAACCTTATTTTAACACCATTTATCAAGATTTTTCCTTGCACAAACAGTTTTGGCAGCCTCTCAAAGCTCATTTTCACTATGTAGAGAACTTGAAGAGCCTTTTACATGGTAGGTCATAATTTTAAATTATTATGAGGGTGTAAGTGTAATTAATTTTCATGGAAATTATTTTCTCAATAGGGATATATATGTTATGAACCATCCTTAAGAAGATCTAGACCTCTAAAACCCTTGAAAAACCCTCATATCCACATGATAGATAAAAGGAGCTAAATTTTTAATCTAGTTGATGAGTTTGAGCCATAAAATGAAGTTGAAGTTATTATCAACTACCCTAAACATATCCATGACTATTTGTTTGGCATGTGTAGTACCTTAGTTGTATAGACTGGGTAAAAAGAGTTAATTTAAAATCTAAAATCAAGGGAAGAACGGGTAATTTCACATTAGAAGGATTTTATAATAAATATAGGCTCATGAATATCTAAATAAAACTTATAAACCCATAAAAAAGGGTCATTTGGTTCATTTCCATGGGCAAATAGGTTAGCAGGTTAAGGCAAAGAATTATTTCTATGCAACGTGAAGAGCAATAGCTTGATAAATCCTATATCATGACTCCAAATAATCATATATAATTAATTATTGTTGGAAAAAATACTCATGATCCTTTAAACTCATCATAAAGTCAAGATATTCAGCAAACTATGTAGACACTTATGTTTGTCCTTGACAACACAAGGCAAGGCCATTGGAAGGAGGTAGAAGGAGCTAAATAAACTTCATGAGGACACTCAAAATAATCAAAAAATATCATAATTAGTTCCTAAGATACATTTATGATAAGTTTGATCTATAGATAGGTAGTATAATTTATTATCTTGGCCAAAGAGTACCAAATACTACTTGAAGAGCTTATTTTCCACTCTAAGATGAGATCTCACATGCTCACCCTGATACACACCTTTTACATGGGAATAAGAGAAATTTGAGGGATTTAAATGGACTAATACACTAACATTTTGTGGAATTCTTTAATAGTTTTAGTGCCCAGGATTTATGAGAAATCATTAAGAGCCTAGAGCACTCTTAAACCCTTCTAAAACCCTACTAGCATACTTATTTTTAGAAATTTGAAGAATTATGCATCAAAATTCATGAAGCCTATTTATTTCCACCTTGAAAATTAATTAGACTCTCATATATTAATTTACATAGATATTATTTGTATGAATGTTGTACGAATTTGGAATAAATCATGTTTTTGAGAGAAAAATGCATAAAATATGAGGTGTAAGTTAGTTTAAAATAATTCCAATCCATCAAAAGTGATGTATGATAATTTTTATTCATCCTAAAATCAGTATTTTATTAGGATTTTACCTGAAATTTTCCTTGGGAGCTCATCTAAAATAGCCACTTTGTAAGAAATGAAGGAAAAGTTAGCCTAGTCGACCTATTTGACTAAACTATAGATGTTTCAGGCCATAAATGACCTATTTCATGACATAAATAAGTTTTTCATGTCTTTAATTCATCCTTTTTCAGGTTTTCAAGATAGTTTTTAGGTTCTAATCACCACCAAGAATAAAAATTAGGCTCCTAGGTTAATTTTGGATTAGTAGGCTTATCTAATCAATCAAGTGAAGAATAATGGCATACAATTTTGGTGATAAGAGCTAATGTGGAGTTTTCATGTATACTCATCTAGTAAAAATCATTAAAATCTAGTACTTTATGTCAACTAAAAGATTAAATAGTCCTTGGGATGAGTTAACTAGTCTTCAATTGGTCCAATTGCATGCACAACTTATCTTGAGTTCTAACTCATTAGATAAATCACTGACATAATATTTATCTATGTAAATAATGGCATATAATGTTGGATAAGGAGATTGGATAATTAAACTGGTCACACCACTTTGTTTCCATTTCTAAAGATCATGTAATCATCATGCAAGACACTAAATATAAGGAGATGTCTAGAAAGACTATTATTTGTAAATTGTAAATGAAAATTGACTTGAGTTAATTCTAATTGACTTATCCTTATTTCCTATATGCCACTTTGTCTATATATTCTCAAAATTTCTATATATTTAGGTCTTGAGGCCATTTTCTTAGATCCCTTAGGCTAGAATAGAAAGTCTATATAGAAATTGTAACTTGGACAAAAAGCCAATAAAGAGAGTTGTTAAAAATTCATTATTGGTGGTAGTGTGTACTTTTGAATGTTGATTTTCATATAAGTTTGATAATTATCTCCTTTTTTATTTCCTTTCATCACATAATACTATTATTTCACCCTTTATAGGTCACTTGAAGAGTTAAAAATAGAAATTGTGTTGAATAATGTTAGTATGTAGTCATTTTTAGAGACCTTCATTCCTCATCTTTCAATTTTTAGACCTTGTTTCAAACATTTATTATAAAAATTGATGTTTAGGATTTATCTAAAAAATTAGTGTTGACAAATTGTTCCATTTTTATTCATATTTATTCATAAGTTTAAATGTTTACAGAAGATCAATCACTATTCAGGTACATCACCATCATAACATAGATTTCACTTTTAGTTTATTCCTTACTCTTTTCATCCCAACATCAAATATGTTTAGTAATTAAAAATAAATTCACATATTCAAAGAATCTAGAATCAAAACTAGAGGTCTAGTCTATATACAGGTACCCCATAACCTTAGACCATTCCAACATTAGTCTAAATATGAATCAGATTTGAGCAGTCTAATTTCAATTGGGTGATATTTGGGTTGCTAATAGTTATATCATGCCTAGTGGGACTACTTATTAATATGAATTGATGGGTATATCTTCATATATGAGTAAATTAGCAAGATTCAAGGTGTTAGTTTCAGATTTACATACATTTCATGCCACCAAGAGTGGTTAAAATATCCTCCTCCAAAGGGAAAGAGATAGTTTTTTGAGTTTTATTTCTAATTTAGAAAGAAAAAAAAGCTTATTAGTCCAATCCAAATCCTACACCACCAGCTTCTACTATTATTTTCTAGAGATATCTTTCTATTTAGAGAAATATGATTTAGCCAAATATTAATATAAATCCCATTCCCTAGATGGTCATTCCAGAAGGTAATCTTTTATGCCTTTCAATGGTTGTATCCCCTATAATATTAATCAGTTTGATGATATTCCACCTGCTACCTTGAAGTCTCTTCCTTATTTTATAAGATAAAATGTAGTTACTCCTATAGAACATATAACATATATAGCTAACCTGTGTTTAGTGCATAATTTGATTTAGTTAAATGTAGTTATGAGGTTGTCAACAACTTCAATCAAAAGTAAGGAACTTTAATGGTGTAAAGGATTAACAACCACATATATTAATAGCTATGATGCATTTGGAGAAGTCGTATTTAATATATTTGAGGAAAAAAGTGGTCATCTTTCATTGGTAGAGGAACTTAAAATAGTAAAGATGTTTCTTCATGATTTCATGATGGATTTTAACTACAAGTTTTAGAAAGCCTAGAATAGAATCCCTATAATTATCAAGACCACTCCAAAACATGCATCCTTGTACTATCTAAAATATTTTAATTTATATGTGGTTTTTTTGATCCAATCCATGTGAGGAAACACTTTACCAAAGGATTATGAATTAGCCACAAGGGATAAAAACTACTTAATAGAAGTAGGCATATTATTTCCAAGACCACCTATGCCTTTATTTCTAGATATTTATCCTCTTGCTCCTTGTATTTCTCTAGTTCTATGTTTAGGAAGCCTTTATCAAATAGAGGGTAATCAAATTGATATATTTGGAAGATAGAAAGTCTACTCAAGGCTTAGAAAAACAAGTTGGTGGAAATTAAAAGGTATCATGATCTACCTTATAGACCTTACCAGAATCCCAATCAAAATTATCAGTACAATAGGCCTTGCTATCAGTCTAATAAGAAAGGAAAAGGGAAGAATTCTCAATCAAGGTAATATAATCCTAATACTCAAAGAAATTCCAAAGCTATAGTTCTAACTTAGAGCAATTATGCTTAGAAAGGCTAATGGAATAATCAGTGGGATCAAATAAATAATATGGAAAGGGATCCAACTAGCTAGAGTTCTCAACAATATTATATGAAATAAATTTCATCTCCTCCTCCACATGATAACCAACCACCTTCTCAACATACAAAATATTCTCTAGTACATAGACATATTCCTTCTTTCACTCAAGGTGAGGTGGTAAATCAAAAAGGAGAAGGTATTACTAAAGTACCTAATAAAACTATATTTTTTAACTTCTAAAAAGGTCAGAATTCATTTGATCACATGGTAAAAAATCAAGGCCAAAGCATGTCCAATGTTGATAATTCTATAACAGCCCATACTAGATCCAAGAAAAGGTTAATTGTGTAAGGTTTAGTTCCTAAAAAGGCATCTCCTCTTCCTTTTTATCCATCCTAAAATAACACCACTCAAAAAGTACCTCAAAATACATCAAACCAATAAGTACAAAATGGTAAGGGGTAGAATTTGAAGGGTTCTTTCATTACACAATTCACACAACATTTAGGTAGAACTTTTGGTCCTAAATTTCACCCTAGGACAGCCATTTTCCACTTAGTATTGTGTATCAAATGAATAAGGATTTTGTGTCAATTTATATGTAGGATAAAATACTAATCCTATATTTAAAGGACCTCTTTTAAGGAGAAATTTCAAAGATAATTATTTTAAAAAGACAACTGGAAATACAAAGAGTAAGTTTTGTTATAATAAATTCTAATCAATTTATTGAGACTCAAGCTCCAAAGGTGAATAATCCTCCTCCCTTATATCATTATTTTTTCATAGGAAAGTGTCTATTTCATAATTATTAGATTGATAGTGGGGATAGTTCCTCTATCATGCCCAACTCAATAGCTAAAAAACTAGGAATCCTATATGAGACTCATGAGAAAGGATTATTTCAATTAGATGGGTCTCCTAAAAATACTATATTTTTTTTAGAGATCCTAAATTCATATTTTATTCTTTTCCAAATTTAAACATTACACATGATGTAGTAGTTATTGATATACCTCCTTACTTTGCACTAGGCTTATCCAAATATTTCACTGCTAAAATAGGAGTATAATTTTCATCTGATTGGTTGTACATGTTTTTAAGGACCATTTATGGAACTAAATTCATAATAAGGTCTGAGCCTATTTCTTGATTCCATCTAGAACCTAATATTCCAAACATGTCAAATGTGAATTATAGTATCTCAAAAGAAGATGAAAATATTAGTGATCAAGAACCTTCTAAATCACTTTAATACATACCAAATATATTCCTTGATGAGTGGAATGATGATAACCATGGATATGAACCCTAAAAATGTATTTAAATATTAGGTTTTGGTGTCTACTTTATGTATGAAGAAGGTTACATAATTCCTAGTCTCATTGACTCAATCCAAGATCACAGAGTGTAGAATTTGTACTTTGATGAATCTAGGTAAAATAATATAACTGGGGTTATTGTAATATTATTTTCTCCTAAAAATAAAATCTATTACTCTTATGTTATATTTAAATTTATTTGTAAATAAAATACTATAAAGTATGAATCTCTTATTCATGGTCTACAATGGGCAAGAAAGAGGGGTACTATGCTTCTACAAGTGAAAGGTGATAGTGAATTGGTAGTGAAACAAGTTGGAGGTTTGAGTGAATAAAATAATCCTATTATAAATGCTTAAAAACACATATTTTTGGACTGTATGGAAGACTTCCAGTAATTTGATATTTGCTTCATTCTTAGAGGAGATAATTAGCATGCAGATAGACTAGCTTCTATAAGAGCACAATATGACATTGTGGATCAGATCAAGGAAACTAAAAAATTGTCAAAAATCAAGGTTATATGTAAGTATTCAGTTAAAAATAATTATTTAATATGGTAAGTTTTTGATAATGATAAACACATAGCTTGTTTCTTATATAATGAGTCAGAATTCTACCAAAAGAATCATTATAAATTGGAAAGCCAATATCAAGATCATATTTTGTAATTAATATCAAACAAGTTACATAATTTTTTTTTGACTTTATAAATATTTTTTAATTAATATGTTCATCTAAGTGAAAACAAGGCAAACGTCTCTTATAGAAAATAATATTATGACAAAATTGTCATACCTGAAGGTAAGTAACTCAAGTTCAGAAAAGTGAACACTAATACTAAGATAAAATATTTCATATCATTATTTAAGGAGTTAATAGATGTTTTTTCATGGGAATATAATGATTTTAAATTTTTTTATCCTAGGTTATCACATCATAATATTGAGCTTGAAGACTATGGAAAACTAGTGAGAGAAAAGTAAAGGCCAATCAACCCCAAGGCTGAAATTATCATGAGAAAGGAAGTCAAAAATATGATTTAATCCAATATAATATTTCCTATCAATAATTATACATTGGTTTCAAATATTATACCTATGGTAAATAATAATGGATAGATAAGGCTATGTGTAAATTTTACATATCTAAATAGAGTATCATTGATAGATCACTACCCTCTTCCCTCCATGGATTAGATTTTTTAGAGAGTTTTAGGTTTAAAAAGGATTTATCTATTGGTTGGGTACTCAAGTTACAACTATATATTGTTTAAGGATTAATACTAATAAAAAATATCCTTAACCACCAAATGGGGTACTTATGCATATAGGAATATGCCCTTTAGAGTATTTAAAGGTTGATCTACTTTTCAAATGAAAATGGATGTTTATTTCAATGGAATTTTGAATTAATATTATTTTTTATATATATGATATTAATATATTTTAAAAATATCCTAATTATCATATTTAACACTTGAGATTTTTTTTTATAGATGTAGTTAATTTGAAGTTTCCTTGAATCCAAAAAAGTGCATCTTTGTAGTGCATGAGGGAAGACTTTTTGGACATGTTTTATCCAAAGATGGGATTTCCATTCATCCAAAAATAATATATTAAATAATTTCTATATAATTTCCTAAATGAAATAAATGATTACAAATCTTCTTGGGAAAGATCAATTTCATCAGAATGTTCATTCTTAGATTTGAAGAATTAGTAAGGCCATTCACTCATATGTTTAAGAAACATAAAGAGTTCACATGGATCAACGAATGTAATAGAATTTTTTAGGACATAAAATAAGACATTATAAAATATCATACTTTAATCAATATTAATTTCACTAAGGATTTCTTTATGTATGATTTCTCTACATGCAACATAATTTCTACCATGATTATACAACATAACAATGAAGGTTTAGAGTAACCCATTACTTTTTTCGATCAAGCATTGGAAGGATATGAAGAGAGGAATTATTTTGTTTAAAATCATGTTATTTTTTTTATAATAGGTTTGAAATTTTTTATAAATTTGGTTTCCAATAATAATAGAATCTTGATGATAGTTCATCCTAGTGTGAAGGTTTTTATCCTTGATAGAGACTTAAGTGAAAAGAGGGATGGATGGGTCACCAAGTGCATTGAGTATGACATGGAAGTGAAGGTTAAAAATATGGTAAGAGGTGTTTTAATATTTGAACATCTTGAATCATATGTGAAATAATAATAAAAGGTTATTTTGATAGTACAAGACACTCAACATGCAGTTATAACTATCTCTCCTTCTAGATAGATACAGAATATTAGTCAATTTATCCAAATAGGAGATTTTATTATGGGATTAAATTAATAAAAGAGGAAATAATTTATTATTTAACCAATACCTTACATCTAGATTGATGGGGTTCTTTTCAATAAGGATACTGGAGGTATATTTTTAAGATGTGTTGAAACTAGTCAAATTGATAATATTTTGGAGTAATTTCATGATAGTCCTCCATAAGGCCACTTTTTAGCCAAGAATAAAATATAAAAAATCATAATATATAGTTATTTTTGGATTTATCATTTAAAATATGTACATACATTGGTTAGAAAATGTACCAAGTGTGCAATGTTTACAAGAAAATAAAGACTAGTTGTAATTACTTTGAATCCTATTTAGGTTAAACATCCCTTAAGGAATGGGGTTTACACTTAATTTTCATGAATCATCCTCCATAAATTATTGGTAATATGTGTTTTTTGAAAGCCACAAATTACTTTACCAAGTTGGTGAAGGTATTTCCACTAAAGGAGGCAAATGAGAACTCAGTTATGGAGTTATATGATAGCTTGGTCACTTATTTTAGAGTCCCTTTAACTATCATATCAGATAATAATTTGGAATTAATAAATGCAAAGGTATTCTAATGGGATATTGATCATGGTATTTATCTTAAATCTTCATCAAATTATGATCCACAAGGTAATAGACTAGAAGAGTCCACCAAGAACAACCTATTCAGGATCATCAAGAGAGTAATAAAAGATAATCAGAGATCATGTCATATAAATTTAAATACTACCTTATGGGTAGATAGAATCAATCCAAATAAATTCATTGGTCACTCTCCTTATCTTCTAGTTTATGGGAGAAAATCAAGGCTACCTATTTATATGAAACTTCTAGCTTTGGAGATTGTACTATTGGAGAGTTATCATGATGATATAATTGTGGTGTCATGGAGATGATTTGGTGAGTGGATGAAGTGGCTTAATAGTCTACGTGATAATGAAAAAGTGTGTAATGTGCCCATTTTAAGTATGCTTGAAGGTAGCTTAGTTGATCTTTAGAGTTTGAATAATCAGAGGTGTTCATGGTTGAGTATGGTTATTGTAGCATGTGAAATAGGTCCCTATGATGTTTTTAATGCTTTGAGAACTTGTGTTCATGAGTGTAATTCATTTGGTAGTTCATTGTTCTCATCTAGACACTTTGGGTCTAGTAGTAAAAAAATTGTGTAGGAAGCTTGATGATGTCACCATTGTCATGTGATAATGAGTCAAGGGGATATGGTCATATGGTTGTGATCACTTTAGTCCTTAGTTTTTAATGCTAAATCTCAAGTAATGCATCAAATAATGGTTAAAGATATGAGGGTTCAAAGTTCGCTTCTTAGATAGATTTCATTGTTTTCCCATACTTTGCCAAATTAGCAAAGTGTCTAGAAATAACTAAGTAAGCATGTTGATGAGGTCAATACTCACACATGTGGATGATTCAAGAAAAGGTGATCATATAGGTTAGTTTAGTTTTATACCTAGTTTATTTTTGTTAATTTTTAGATCAAACAATATATCAGATTAAAAGATACTCATATACAAAGTTGGGCTCCTAGGTAGATTGACTATGTTTTCCCATACTTAGCTAATTTTGTAGTGTGGTAGAAATAACTACGTGATCATATTGATGGTGATATATCTTGCACATGTGAATGTTTAAATATAATATTATCATATGAGTTTATTTAGTTTTGAGCATAAATGATTTGTGCTAAATTTTATTTCATGCGTTAAAGCATGACAAAAGTTATGGATGTTCAAATATAGCCTCTTAAGTAAATTTGGACATATTTGGAGCTATGATAGAAGTTTTTGAGAATTCACTTTAATTTTATTATATCTCACATACACAAGAATTCTTGGAGTTATTTGTTACTTAGTTAGATTCTCCTATGTGAGAAAGTAATTTAGTCCAATTTTGAGATCATGTCAGTAAGCATATAAGAAGTTATTAAGGTGAAAAAATGGCTACTAATGCATATTCAAAGGGTCCCCATATTCATTTTTGAAAGCTTTAAATTTTGAGAAGGATCGATGGTGCATGATTGCTCCAAAGAGTCAAGAGGTAGTGAGATGAAGATAGATGCACGAAATTTAAATTTGATCAAACATATAGGATAAGGATGCAATGGTAAGTGGGTATTCATAAAGATGATCTAATGGTGAGCATTGATCATTGAAGTCCTAACTGATCCATATAAATTGATGGAGTGCATTGAGTTAAAGTTCCTAGATTACATGATATAACATCAAAGTAATAGAGGTTTAACATTTGTCTTTGGTGGTCTATGCATTAAATCTTGGACAAGATATATGGTGTGTATTTGATCTAAGTTGAGATTTCATGAGATTAAAGAATTGTGTTTGAAGGTTAACTGTGACCATTTGCATTTGAATATTTGAATTTGTAAAGGAAAGATGAGTGTCTATTTTATTAGGCCATAGATTTTGATATAAGTTGAATTTACTATTGTAATAAAAATTAAAGTGGTAGAGGAATCTAAGGAACATCTAGCTGTATAGATTAAAAGATCTTAAAGTATGTATAGACATAGATATTGAGCTCCAAAGTTGATTATGGTTCCATATATGTTCTAAAAATGACCCAAGAAGGATATTCAAGCTCATGTGGTTTCTATTTTGATGTTTC
This sequence comes from Torreya grandis, assembly GCA_037957365.1. Taxonomy (NCBI): domain Eukaryota; kingdom Viridiplantae; phylum Streptophyta; class Pinopsida; order Cupressales; family Taxaceae; genus Torreya; species Torreya grandis. The sequence continues at coordinate 5,832,809 of JARHVA010000222.1, read as the reverse complement.
ATTATAAATTGGATATTGGGGAGTGTTTTAGTCTCTATATAGATTATTTATGAGTGTTTTAGAGGTGTGATGAATATATCTTGAGTATGAACATTGCATAAAAAGTTGATTGTATGTTCAATAATATCATTCCTGTGTATAAGGTCTCTGTTTAAGTTATATATGCATATATAAAGATGAGCTAAAGTGACTATAATAATTTGAGGATGTCCTAAAGGTCACAAGGAGTGGACCTATGTATTTTAATTATTCATGTGTTATTAATTTTATTGAATATCTATCAAACAGGTTAATGGGTCTCCATAAGACTTAAAATTGACTTAGACATATTTTTGAAAGGGGACTATGATCAAGTGTGAAGTCATGATTTATGGATAATAATTAAATATTTTTATATTATTAAATCATGATATATATATATATATATATATATATAGTCTCTATATAGATTATTTATGAGTGTTTTAGAGGTGTGATGAATATATCTTGAGTATGAAAATTGTATAAAAAGTTGATTGTATGTTCAATAATATCATTCCTATGTATAAGGTCTTTGTTTAAGTTATATATGCATATAGAAAGATGAGCTAAAGTGACTATAATAATTTGAGGATGTCCTAAAGGTCACAAGGAGTGGACCTATGTATTTTAATTAGTCATGTGTTATTAATTTTATTGAATATTTATCAAAATGGTTAATGGGTCTCCGTAAGACTTAAAATTGACTTAGACATATTTTTAAAAGGGGACTATGATCAAGTGTGACCCATATGAGATGACTCAAGGGTAAATTCATGATTTATGTATAATAAGTAAATATTTTTATATTATTAAATCGTGACTTATACTTATATATATATATATATATACTTATATATATATATATATATATATATATATATATATATATATATATATATATATATTGAAACCAAATGTGTCAAGTTCTAGACTTGTAAGGGAGAGATTTAAGATAGGGTTGTGTGTGCTTTGTGGACCAAAGGATAGGTAGTGTGCTTGTTGGTGGAGTTGATGAACGTAACATTTATTTGACTATGTGTATGCCTTGTAATTAATGATTCTAATTATATTATAGTGTTATTGTAGTATTAAGTTAGTTAGAGAGATCTGAGTATGAATATGAGGACTATTTAAGGGAAGAAGAGAGAGTGTGGAAGGCTTGTGTGAGATGCTTGTTTGAGAAAGAGAGTTTGTTTAGTTGTCAGATAATATAAATATCTATCATTGGGTGTTGAATAAATTAGCCCTAAGGTGGAATTATTCTTATCAAATGAGGGCTTGAAGGAGTTGGTCTTCCTTAGGGGTAGTTGTTCCTTATAAAATAGTTTTTAACTAAAGGTAGGTGGTCTAAAGGAGTTGATCATCATAAACCCCATTGTTTTTATTTAGTTAAATATAATTCATGTCCTTTATGAATATGTAATTTTTTTTAAAAAAATTCCTTCTTAAGTGTTTTGTACACCCATCCATCTAAACAGTTAAAATATATAGGTTGTGGGATAAATTTAAAAAGAATATAAAAACTCTCCTAAAATTTAATATTATTTAATATTTGAATTCCTCTTTAAGATCTATACAATTTCAAAAAACAAATCATCTCAAAACAGGTTTTTGTGTAATAGTTATGGCCTCTAAAATTTTGTGCTCAGTTGTATCACATCATGTCATTAGGCAATGATACTATGTCACCTAGTAGCACTATTTCATGTGACAACAATCTGTTACTTAGTATCATTACAAAATTTGGATTCTTATTTAAAATATATACAATTTCAAAATAAAATCATCTCAAACTAAGTCTGTATGCAAAATTTATGGCCTTTGGAAGTTGGTACGTAGTTGCATCTTATCATGTCATCTGATGATGACACTATGTCACTTGGTAACATTATTTCATATAGCAACACTATGTCACCCAACATCAATCTAAAATTTTGATTCTTATAAAAAAATATACAATAAAAAAGATTCCTCAAACTAAGTATATATGCAAAAGTTATGACCTCCATAAGTTGTTTAGTTGCATTGTAGCATGCCACTGAGTGACAACATACTATTGAGAAATGACATGATGTTAAGTGGCAACATGCTACTGAGTGATAGCATGATACTAAGTATTAACATTATAATTAGTGATAGCATGATTCTTAGTAATATCATGCTATTGATAGATAACATTCTATTAAGTGACAACATCATGATGTTATTGGGTGACAATACCATGATGTAGTCAGGAAACACCAAATGCCAAATTTCCAAATCCATAACTTTTGTATATAGACTCAAATTGAGATGATATTTTTTAAATTACATTTATCTTCAATATGAATTCAAATATGCAATAATATTAAGGTTTATTAAAGTTTTTGAAACTCTTTTTTATTTATCCCACAACTTATATGTCGAGTGACCTCAATATTCAACATGGCAATGTGGTAAAGAATGAGACATAGATGATAACCCTTTTGAATATATATACTATATACATACATACATATATATATAAGTAAAATCATATGGATGCCCCCATAATTATTATAAATTATTGATGAGCCAACCCATAAAAGTTTTACATTTTGAAAATTTAGGTGAATGGGTCTTATGTATTACTCCAAAAATATTACCAAATATAATTTACCAAAAATTAAATATTTATGAATTATTGAAAATTCACCACTAAAATTTACCTTTCTTTAGTTAGGAGGACATAATCAAGGTTTTCTAGTTTAAAGGAGTTGATTAGTATCTTATTTTTAATCATCTTATATGACATTAGTATATGTGTTTTTAGGCTTCAGAGTGGGTTGTATTCCCCAAGAGGGTTTCCCACATAGATATTTTCTTGTGTACATGATCTTACATTATGTTTATTATTAACTTATATGAATGATTTGTATGCTTCTTAAATGGTTGTGTTTAATGCTTAAGTATTTTCAATACTTTTTAAATTGAGTTGGATTATTTGCCATCACTGATTCACCCTCCATCCCAATGGATTATATTTATATAAATTCATATCATATCCAAGTCCTTTGCTAAAAGCTTGATAAATTTAAGGTAATCCAAGGTATAATGGGTAGTTATAATGTGCAAGGTGGTTTCTCTAATTAGCAAGCACTGACATTTAATGGATCCAATTATGTTTTTTGGAGTGTTAGGATGAAGACATACATTATGTCCCTACGGTTTGATGTATGACAATATATTTTGGATGGTTATGTTTTTCCTACTATTCCTCTATCTAGTGTTGTAGACAAGAATATATTTGAGAAAAACTCTATGGAAATGAATGCCATCACTTGTGGTATTAATATAATTGAGTTTACCATAGTAATTAATTCATTACACATCTACCAAGGAAATATGGGATAAGTTGAAGACTATTTTTTAAGGAGATTCAAAGGTTAAGTTGGCAAAGTTTTAGAATCATAGAAGGAAATTTTAAAGTCTCAAGATGAATGAAGGAGATATAATGGCATCCTTTATATAGAGAGTTGATAAGTTTGTGAACATCATCAAAGGTCTTGGAGAGAATCTTGAAGATACTACTATTATTCAAAAGGTATTAAGGTCTCTATCCTCAAAGTTTGATCTAAAAGTATTTGCTATTAAAGAGAGCCATGATATTACTCAACTAAAGATGGATCAATTTCATGGCACCCTTACTACCTATGAAATGAGGAATAATGATGATACACCACCAAAGAAGGAATCATCTTTCAAGACTGAAATGAAGATAAAGAATAAGTTACAAGGTAATAAACTCAATGAGGATGACATTCTTGATATATATTAGGATGAAATAATTTATTTGATTTTAAGTAAATTGAAAACAAGTTCAATTAAGTATAAAGGTAAGATACCCATCAAATGTTTTAACTATGGTGAGATGGGACATATTCCTAGTAAGTACCTTCATAAGTATAAAAAGGACGATGATAAAGACCATGATCAAGTTAATGATGATAAAATATATCTTTAAATTCTAATAAAATCAAAAAGGGATTAAGAAGGTTTGATAATAAGAAGTACATCAAGACCAAGAAGAGTCTATACACCAAATAAGATTACAACTGATCAGAAGAGAGTGAAGATAGTGTCATAGAATATAATCATGAAGATGATGGTTATACTAAATATGAAGCTCTATTCATGTCTAAGGAAATAATTTGCTCACATCAGAAGGTGTCTACTTGGGGTGATTTACATGATGATGAATATGAGGTTGACTATGAGATTGCATTGGCTAATACTCATGAAGAACTGAAGATTGAGAAGAAGATCAATAAGAAGATGAGATCTAAGCTCAAGGAATTTGAGGAGAAATATAATGTGTTCTAGGAAATAATGGATAAAGATTCCAAGGATTATGAAGATATGGTCAAACATATCAATTTTCAATTGGAAATCCTGTGTACTAACCTAGAATCTAAACAAGATGACTGTGCAACAAATGTTATTGAAAACGAGTCATTAAAATCTAAGTTAAATAAGGTATCTAGTAAATTAATGTCATTTGTGAGATTTGAAAAGTGCTTAAGTGATTTAGATAACATTTTGAAAGTGATAAGATTGGTCTTGGAGGTAAATAAAAACTAGAAACTATAACTCAAGATAAGATGAAGACTAATGTGAACAAGGTGGATCAACCTTTTAAGATAAATCATTGGATAAGGAATGAAGGTTATTGAATAATGAATACAAAATAGATCAGACAATCAAATGCCATGAGGTATACAAATTTTAATTGTAACTGATATACTTGTAATTAGTCAAAAAAGTGTAAGCAAGGTTGAGTGCATCAACTATCATGATATTGGACACTTTTCAAAATGTTGTCCATTTAAGACAAGACAAGTTGAGTTTCCTTTAATAGATATTGAGTGATATAGTTGTTATGAGCTAGGACACATTGCAAGATATTGTCCAAATCTAGAAAGGCATAAATAATTTTTTGAAAAAATTATGGTATGCTTGAATTATGAATAGAGAGGTCATATTTATAGAATTTTTAATCAAAGGCCTACAAGACAAAATAGTTTTTATCAAGCCCTTAGAGTGAAAGATAGAAGACAAGTTAATATATGGAAACTAAAGGTGGTAAGTATGAGTCATGATGAGACTATAGGTCCAAGTCATCTATTTTCTATTGTCGATAATTCTTTTAAAGTTTAATATTCCAAAGAGCTCTCATTGTCTGCTCATGTTGACAATGAAGAGACTAAGCTCAAGGAGAAGATCAAAGTGCTGGTTGAAGTTAATTCTAAGGTATGTATGGATCCAAGTGAACGTCCTATTATTTTTCAAAAATTTCCTAGTGATGAGAATAAAAAATAAAAAGAATATTCTTCAAATGAAAAATTATGCCATGAATCTGTGTTATCTTCATGTATTGATAATCTAATCATAGAAGAAAAGGGGAATGTTATAGTAGTTAAGGAAGTTGTTTCTATAATTCCAAAGAAGAATAATAAGAACTATAAGTATCATCTAAGAAAGGAGGAAGAGGAATATTAGGATTTGTATTTATTTTATAGCATTGAGGTATCGATGGTGTCTCTATCTATGAGTCTTAAGAGACTCCTTTCAAGTGGAGAAATAAGTATTATTGTGGTGTTTTTTCTGTTGGAATAGTCTACAAGGTTAGACTGAAGGTTTCCAGATGGAAAAGGTGGTTTTGTGATTTGACAAGGTAATATTTTTTCATATAAATGTCTATTGAACTTATTCTTGCATGGTCCAAGTGGTTTGTGATCTAAAGGTATGTTAAAGACTTTTTGGAGATTTTTGTTTGCTCTCAGGTTTCCCATTTTGTGCTTAAGAACTTACAGGTCCTAAAATGGGTTATAAGAAGTCAAGGTTTCTAATTGTGTAAAATCTCTAATATTTGTCCCAAAGTATATAATGGCTATCTATAGGTGTAAAAGAAGTTTTAGAGGTGGACGTTCACTAGAAGGTGTTATGTTGACTTTGTTTGTTTTGAGATTTTAGTGTTTTGGGATCTACTAAAAAAGTGGTCTACCCAATGAGTTGAGATTTGAGGTTTCTTAATTTATTGAATGGGCCAAATGGGGGGTCAAATCAAGATTCACATAAATTTGAAGGTTTGTGGTTCTCAAGTCATTATTGTTTATGTCAAAATGGAAGGTTAATTAGCTAGTAGGTTTGTGAAGGAAGTATGTTGCAGACGATGATATTATTGTTGAAAATTAGTGTGCTTAAGGGGTCATATGAGATTGATATAAATATGAATTTTTAATTCTTTAATTTGTCTACTAAAATTTTTGGACTCTGCAAGTTCCAAGTAGGGCTACAAGAGGACTAAATTGGCCTAGTGAGAAGAAGAGTGATTTTTGTTCAATTTCTCTAAAAGAGCAAACCATAAATGTATTGAAGGTGAGTTATAAAATTAATTTATAATATGTTTCTAGATTTTTGAATGGTATGATGCTCTATTTATGGTCATGGTAGTGTCTTGAGAAACAAGGTTGTTAATACTATGTGGTGGTTCTTCATGGTGTGTGGAGATTTGAAGATGCTCATGTAGTGCAATTTATCAAAAATATTAGGAGAAATCCCTCTCAGGTGTGTCTTGGTAAGTTACATCAATTTTTAGTATTTTGTGTGTTCAGTCTTCATTAGTTGTTGTGTTTATGAAGAAGAGTGTTGGCATGGAGCAAGAGGAAGTTTTCAAGACAAAAAAAGGTTGGCTCAAAGTAAGGGGGAGTTTGTATCATCTTTTTAAGATGGTCATTTCCTATTTGATATTATTTTAAGTTCCTCAAGATTATATTATGACCACTTTATCATTGTATCAAAGGTGGAGAAAGTTCTTGTTGGGGATAGAGTTCCTATTTGTGGGGATACTTTGAAGATAGAGAAGGTGAGCTATATATTTGTATATTGATGGGTGTTGACATCAATGATAAAGGAGGATATTATTGAAGATTTTTCTTGATGATGTCATGGAGGCATCATGTATATGCTCTGGTGAGTGGATGAATTTAATTTATAGTCAATGTGATAATGACAAAGAGTGCAATGTGCCTTTTCAAAGTATGCTTGAAGGTGGCTTAGTTGATCTTCAGAGTTTGACTAATCATAGGTGTTTAGGGTTGAGTATGGTGATAATATAATGTGTAATAGGTCCCTAAAATTATATCTATACTTTGAGAGCCTATCTTCATGAGTTCATTTGTTATCTCATTATTCTCATCTAGACATGTTCGATTTAGTAGTAGAAAATATGAGTAGGCAATTTGATGACATCACCATTTCCAAGTGGGAATGAGTAAAGGGGATCTAGTCATATGGTTGTGATAAATTTATTCCCTATTTTTTTTTGCAAAATCGCAATTCAAGCATCAAATTTTAGTTAAATATATGAGGGTGTAAGTTGGCTTCTCAAAAAGATTTCATTATTTTCCCATACCTAGCCAAATTTGTAAAGAAGCTAGAAAGAGATGAGTAAGCATGTCGACAAGGTTAGTGCTCGCACATGTGGATTATTCAAGAGAAGATGATCATATTGGTTTTTTTTAATTATGGACCTAGTTTATATGCACTAATTTTTAAATCATGTAATGTAGCACATTAGAAGTATACATATGCAAAGTTTGGCTCCCAAGTAGATTTACCGTGTTCTCTCATACTTAGACAATTTTTTCAATGTGGTAGAAAGAGCCGAGTTAGAATTTTTGTGGTGATATATATTTCACATGTGTAGGTGTTAATATATTCTGATCATATGGGTTTCTTTAGTTTTGAGCAGAGATTATTTCCACTAAATATGAGTTCATGCACTAAAGTGGAAATAATGTTATGGATGCTCAAAGACGGCTTCTCAAGTAGATTTAGACATAGTTGTCTATGTGATAGAATTTTGAGAAGTTAACTTAATGGAATTATATATCACACATGTGAGATTTTTATTATCTATTTATTACATGCTTAGATTCTCCTATGTGAGGAGATCATTTGGTTGAAATTGAAGATCATGCCAATAAACATAGAAGTTATAGAAGTGAAAAAATGGATACTCATGCATATTGAAAGGGTCCCCATGCTTAGTCATTTTTTAAAGTGTTAAATCTCAAACAAGATAAATGGTGAAAAATTGAACCAATGAGTTAGGAGGTAGAGATATGAGGATAAATTCATGATGTTTAATGTCTGAACAAAGGTATAGGATAAGGCTCCAATGATGAGAAAATATTTATGTAGATGATCAAATGTTTATATAGATGATCAAATGATGAGCATTGATTGTTAAAGTCTTAAATAATCTAGAAAGATAAATGGATCACATTGATTCAAAGTTCCTAGATTCCATGATATGAGGTCAATGTGACAAAATTTTAACATTTGGATTAAGTGGTCTATGTATTAAATCTCAAATAAGATCAATGGTGTGCATTTGATCTAATCTGAGAATTCATGAGATTTGAGCACTATGTTCAAATGTTAACTATGACCATTTACATTTAAATATTTGAATTTTTTAAGTAAAGACCAATGTCTAGTTTTGTAGACCATAGATTTTGATAGAAGTCAAATTTGATATTGCAGTAATAAGCAAAGTGGTAGAGGATTCCAAGGCACATCTAGTTGTATCGATATTGTTAGTTGACTATGTTTCTGTATTATTTTGCAAATGACCCAATAAGGATATTTGAGCTCATGTGGTTGTTGTTTCGATGGTTCATTATTAATTAGCTATTTGGGATTGTTGTAGACTCCATAGGGATACTTTATGGGTATTTTGGAGGTGTGATCAAACTATCTTGAGTATGAACATTGATTAAAATTTTGACTATGTGTTCATTAATGGCATTCCTATGTATAAGGTCTCCATTTAATTTGTTTGTACATACACATAGGTGAGATAAACTAATTATGATAATTTGAGGATGTCTTAGAGAACATAAGAGTGGACCTATGTATTTGTAATTAGTATTATGTTATTAATTTTCTTAGAGATGTATACAAAATGTGAATGGGTCTCGATAGGACCTAAAAATGACTTAGGCCTATTTTTTAAAGGGGATTATGGTTAAGTGTGACCCATATGAGATGATTTAAGTGTGAAGGCATGTTTTATGGCTGACAAGGAAATATTGTGATCTTGTTAAATCATTATTACTCTCTATATAATGGAACCATATGTGTTGGGTTTTATACTTATAAGGGAGATATTTGGGAAAAATTGAAGTGAGGCTTGTATATTCTTTATGTAGTAAAGGATAGGTAGTGTACCTATTGGTGGAGTTAATGAAAAGAACATTTGGTTGAATATGTGTATGACTTTTAGGTCATGTTTCTAATGATAATATAGTGTTATTGTAGTATAAAGCTATGTAGAGAGATCTAAGTATTTATATGAGGACTATTTGAGTGAAGAAGGAGAAAGAGTGTGCCATTCCTATGTGAGAGGCTTGTTTGAGAGATAAAGAGAGTTTATGCAGTTGTCTTATAATTTTTATATCCATCATTAGGTGTTTAAGATGTCAACCCTAAGGTGGAAGTGTTCTTATCAAAGGAGGGTCTGCAGGAGTTGGTTTTCCTTAGGGGTAACTACTCCTTGTAAAATATTAGTTTCACTAAAGGTAGGTGGTATAAAGGAGTTGATTATCTTAGGGGTTGCTGTTCCTTGTGGAACAAGTGCTTCACTAAATACATTTGCTTAAGAGGACACGATCAAGGTTTTTTGGTCTAAAGGAGTTGACCATTATCTTGTTTTTTAATCATCTTATAGGATAGTAGTCCATGTGTTTGTATGGCTAAGAGTGGATTTTATTCCCCAAAAGGGTTTCCCATGTATAACTTGTGTCGTGTATGTGATCTTAATTTATGGCTATTTTTCACTACTATGAATTATCTGTATTCCTCTTAAATGCTTGTATTAAATTATTAAGTAGTTACAAAGTTTTAGAAATTGAATTATATTATTTAACATCAATGATTCACCACCCCCCTTTCATTGGATTATACCTCTAACATGTACATCAACTAGGGCTTATGTAAAATGATGTAATGGAGATAAGAATGAATGAATTGAGATATTTAGAGGAAACAAGAGATAATGTCATGCATATATTGTGGCATAATTGACAACAAGTCAAGAAATACTTTGAAAAAATATCTTCATCCAAAACATTTCAACAATGTGACATAGTACTAAAGTAAAATAGGTAAACACTCTTAATTTGATAGCCTTTAGAGTGGCTCATATATTATTACTAATTGTAAGGAAATTAATCCGTTCTAATTATCCAAACTAAGTAGAGAGGAACTTCCTATTTTTATTAATGGGATATTCCTCAACTAATTATATTAAGAGAGTCACTCCTTTTTACATATTTTTTGTTTCATTATTCTATGTGCACATGTTGCACATGATTATTAGTTATTTTGATTTAGTAGTCAATTGATGTTTTTAGTTCAGTTCATGTTTATTTTTGCTTGTTGATTCTAAAAGTTTTAATAGTTTTAGAGTATAATCTAAGGTCTAATTCAGCATAAATATTCTTAATTTTCTTGACCATCAAGTTTTTTAACCCTTATAAGTCTATCGAAAATGTTGATAATTTGGCCTATCAAGGATAAATTCCAACTCCAATAATAGAAATTTTTTTAATTATCATCATAGTGTCTTATTTTTTCAAGTGAAGAGTGAGTGTTCAGTGTTATGTTGATTGTGTCAAGCATATTTATGAGGTTATGATATATTTTTAAGTAGTTATGTGATCTAAAAGTGCTCTAAAGAAGATGACAATAAGAGGATAGTTCATGACTTGTCATGAAGTTTTATAGCATATTTTAGTATATGGAACGTATGAAATGAGATATAAACTTGAAAATATGATAAAAAAATCATTAAAATTTCTTTTTAATCCTTTTATAGGGCTATGATATGCTTATATGACTTTCAATGGTAGTTGTCTTGTGTAAACTATGATTATTTTTCCAAAAAGGACAATTTGTGGTCTTTAAATGTAAAATATAATGATAAAAGGCCATTAAATTAGTCAAATTACCTTTTAAAACATATTTATATATTAATTTATATTATTCATAAAGTTTCATATTTTGAAAAAGTCACTTTATGCAAGTTCAAGTGTGAAAAGAGTCTTTTTAAGGCTCCCACGTGCCAATTTTGGCCATTTAAAGATGTAAAATGACAAAATATTTATCCTAACATAATTTTTTACTCTTTTATCTGTATATAATGTTCTATTTTTGGTGTTAGAGGTCTTAATTTAGGAATAAAGGCAAAAAAGAGCCATTTTCAGGCATATTTACAAGGAAAAGTATGGAATTGTATAACCATTTGTATAGCTAAGGTCATGAGTAGGAGCATAAGGGAATAATAGGGTTTAAATAATAATTTCATGGAAATATGATTCAAAATACGACCAAAAATATTCTCTTCCATTCACCTTGCTAGTATATACATAAGGAGAGCTCTTTAGGTCTATAAGTGGTATGACTAGGAGAGAGAAAATCTAGGTCTGTAATTTTTGCCAAATAAATTAAATTCAGAGAGATTCCTATTAGATCAAGTGGTTATAAAAATTTTCATATATCCTTCATGAATCATCCATTTGAGTTCAAGGCATATATCAATAGTCTTTCATCTAGAAAGGCAGTTGGTTTTCTACATTTTTTCCTTATCAAGGCATCATATCAAGAAAATTCATGTTTACATGGATTTTCAAGGACATGAATCACTCTTCCATCGAATACATCATTAATTTTACACATGTTTGAGGGAAAAATTGGGATAAAAAAGATAAGAGAGTTAAATCTATAGTTTAGCATGCTTCTAAAGGAGAATTGATAGAGAAAGTGTTTCAAGATTTCTTGATTTCTTATTAGCAAGGATATCCATCATATTCATATGTTCCTCATGCATTTTTATCAAGATATTATTCAAAATATCCATATAAAATTCCAATATTTGTGTTAAAAAACATCTTAAAAATCCATGTTTAGTAAAATTTAAGGTTTCTTAGCATTTGTTAAGGTACTTAAAATTTCCTAGGTTTCAAATTCATCCTCTTTTCCTCCTTGAATGGCCTCCAATTGATATATGTGTTCAAGGATATCCTCATGCTTACATAAAGATATAAAATTTGGTCTTAACATGTTACTCTTGTCATTTTCCACCTCCATTTGGTTTATCTCCATATACATTGTCATACATAACCATTTTTCACTATGTTCATGCTCCCTTTACACTTCATTCATGGTTTTCCATCTCTCATCCATCATTCCCCCTTCCATTCATCTCCATCCCATCATACATACCAAGGAGGAATAAAATAAAAGTTAGTGTTTTCATGGTCATTCAAGATGAAGATATGCACACCAAGAAATTAATCTATAGCCAAGAAGGTGACCTATAGTCAATGGAATGTATAATCATGAGCATTTTTCATGAAGTAAATAAGCCTAGGTATATAAAGAATGTGTATTTTTAAGGTATTTGATCAAAATAACTCATAAAGATGCAATATATGGAATAAATTTCATCATATCCATGAGTGATAACTTTTTTGAGGCCAAGAATAGTATCTATCCATATAATGGAGCATAGTACAATCATCCTATAGTTGAAGAAGGGCATAATCTTTGTAAAGGTTTGGTCATGACATGAGTGTGTGATGAGGATAAGAAATAAATGAAGGATTTTTAATCCCAATGAGAATAATTTTATGTCATAAACCCTTAAGATTCACTCATATTCTTATAGTAAATATTCCCTAATCACCTACATGCTTGTATTAATTCAAGTCAAGCCCACTTGGTAGTTTGAGGACTTTTCTACGCTTATGGATGTTGTTTGCACCATAAAATTCATGAGCTATTGAGATGAATAACCTAAATAAAAATATTAAAATTGATACATGTTCAAATTATTTAAATGACTTGAGAGGGATAAGAAAAGGAGATCTACAATAAGCTTAAAGACATTTAAGAATGAGAACCTACAGTTAATGAGATGAATAATACTATGGAAGAGATTTTCAAGGTTTGCAACCTTTAAGAGAGGTTGTTGAGTCATTATATATCATTATAAAAGTGAGGGAATTTTTATAATTTTTATAATTGTTTTCAAACTCTCCAAGATTTCTCAAATCATGACTCTATCTGTATAAAGACATCACAGTCATCATGTATAGTCAAGAAGGATTAAGGAGAAGGTTGTGAGGTGTTATCATTTGGTATGAATTTCACAAGGTTTTGACCATGATGAGGGTATCATAAAAGTTTTAAATAATTTTATAGGCCATATTCTTCCTAAAATACTCATAATTTAGTCAATCTTCTTGAAATCAACACCTAAAATCACTTAAGGACATATAATTTTTTTTCAAGTTAGTCCATGCAAGTAGATGGTACAATCATATTAAAGGAGGTTTCATGTGTAATTTAATTTTATAGTTAAGGATTCATTAATAAATTATGGTTTTCCATTATAATATTAAGAGGTTTTATCTAAAACATGATACAATCAAGATTCAATAAGCTTAAAACAAGACTTACGGCCATCATCTACAAACTTTCCTCAAGTGGTCAATGGAGAATGATTTTCATGGTTAAATAATGAATTTTTGTATTCAAGAGACAATTAATATAATAAAAATTATGAAATTTATTAAATAATATGTTATTAACTTCACATGACATTGAACTACATCTAGTTTCAACCTTAAAACTACATCTACAACCATCATGAGAATAAAATATCCCCTTTAAGTTGGTATGCACATTGATGAAGGCAAAATGGTTCATTTTATGGAGTTTAATGATGGTATGGAGTAAAAATAGTAATAAATGGACTTAAAAAATGTCAACGTATGTTAGAGAGGACTCTCAAATACAAAATATAGTCATATCACCTTACTAAAGTACAACTACAACCAGATCAGGTTAAAGGCCTACCTCTAAGATCATTCAAGTTGTTGGCATATAAGTGTATGAGTGGTTTCCTATCCAATGCAATGACATGGTTAAAAATTATGGATGGTAATGAAGTCAAAACATCATGATGATGGTAATGAAGTCAAAACATCATGATGGGCCTCAAATAACTTTAGCATGATTAAGGTCTGTTAAAACCATCACCTATAGCCATATAAACATTACCTTCTCATTCAGTCATATGCCCTAAGGTGAAAGAGATAAACATCATATATTAAAGTAAATTGAGGTTTTGGAGATATTTAAAAATTAAAATTGATAGGTTTAAATATCCAACACCTTGATCAAGATACTAAATCACTAACATGTTCTTGAAGATGAAGGTACAACAGTTGTATGGATTATGGTTGTGTAGAGGCCTAATAACATGGTTTGAGGTGCTGAATGGATAGAAGGAGAATATAAAGTAGGTTTCACATGCCCTAAATAATATATATGAAAAAATTCATGATGAAATAAACACTAAATACTTCTTCACCTCAAAACATTTACACCTAAAACACTATTGGTATAAATAGTTAGGCTTCTTAAAAAGATATGGCCTTGAGAAAGGTTACATAGGTATGAAAGTTGACAAATGGATGGTGAGATAAATTTAAGGAGTGTCATGGAATTTTAAATACATGTTAATCATGTTCTATCTCAATCAAAGGTGAAAATGATTAAAAAAATTTAGTCATAGGCCTAGTGAGACTAGACCAAATAGGCAACTCAAACTAGCTTTTAGTAAAAAGAGCCTTAAGGCCAAAGTATGCATCATTTAAGCATGAGGATAGGTAGGATTGATCATCATGAATTTATATAAATATGAAATATTTTATTGTTTTTTATAATAAATTGAGTTTTATTCTTAATTAATAAATAGGTCTAGAGTAAATTAAATCAATAAATAATGTGCAATAATTAAGCCACTAATTTATTTATATAGATTGTATTTTTGCCTTTTATAAAAATAGTAATAAACAAGAAAAAAATATGACTTATCTTATTTTTAACTATCTATTTTGAGATAGGTTTTGAGAATTCATGTATATAATTGGAACAATGTCAAAAATAGGTTCTTGAATTTCATTTTTTGATTAGAAAGGAGTGTCAAAAGTGGGACACCCTATTGTTCGCTGTTATAGTCCTTTTCTAGTGCTATTGTATAGGTGGCATGAGTTTTCTAGGTTCTAATTGGTATGTCTATTACCATGTTAGTGAAATATTGAAGCCCAAACGTTTGTGGAGCTTGGTCTATGTCTATTTTAATCTTCAAAGGCCCTATGAGATCTTTGTGCTTGAACTTGAAAGGAAATTTTGGGAAGGAGAGATAAGGGATTAGTATGTAAAGGATACATTAGATGCACCTCACACCCCATGTGTGGGCATGCTACCTACATACAAATCCTCTGAGGAGGGATCAAGCCAATGTAGTTCTCCCATTGAAGGTCTTGGTGTAATTGTGTATGAAAATACAACTAGATGCAAAACTAGGTGTACTTTAGATGGCTAGGGTCTAGTGTAAGGGTTTGAATAAGATTAGAAGGTTGTATATAGAGAATAGGGAAAAGTTCTTGAATACACTTGCTTGTATTATTTTTTCCCCCTTGTAAATGAGTGTCAAAAATTCTAAATGGACTTTTAAAGGCCTTTTATAGGGGATTTAGTGGTCATGGGTTAAATGAATTCACATTAGGCCAACATGAATTAGGATAAGTATCTGGGAGGAAATGATTGTTACAACCAATTTTTCACTTGGACAAAAGCACTAGAAATAAGACACCCTAGGTTTCAACACTTCTATCTAAGTTGGGAACAATTATCCAAAGGGAATGAGGCCTAGGGGGATGGATCTAAGCCTAAAAGAGCTACCTAGGTCTTTAAGGGTTAAGTCTAGAATGTTGTGGATGACTAAGAATTGGTGAAATAAAAGACTATGAGGGTTTTTCAAGAAAATAGGACTTATGGATTGGGTGTCATTAGCCATACTCAAGTAACCAAATTTTCCATTTTAGATGACTACATTTCCCCCTCCCCCTTTATTATGGTGATGTAGAAAAGTGAAATACAAGGATAAAGAAAAAAATAGAAATCATACCTAAGATTACCTATAAAGGTGAAGCCCATGAATCTTGTGTGATGTTGAGTAATGTTGGATAGTGCATAGATAACACATTATGCAAGTGTGAATCTATGAAATAAATAAAGAGTAGATCAGTTATTATTATATGTGATATAAAAAAGAACATATAAAAGCTGAGTAAAAGAAAAAGGAAGAGAAAGGAATGAATACACATCATCAATTATGTGAACAAATACAAAACCTATTTTGATCTTGAGTAAGTTTGAGTAATGTTGGACTATGTTGCATGATGCTATACCAAAAGTTATATCACAAATGGAGCTGAGTGCTCAATTCCCCAAAAAGTGGCTAAAGAATACAAGGGTTGGCCCTTTAGATCCCTCAATGCCTACAAAATGAATCTATATAATCATATGCATGATAATAAATGTCTAAACTATGTGTCCAATCCCTTTGAATAAGTGGCTCAAGAAATAAAGGCTATCTAGTCCTTTGAATCCATCATTTCCCCATGAAGTAAACCTATGAAGGGATATTGATATATAACATATGTCATATGAGATGGCTCATGGAGCCCATGGATGCTCTGAAAATATCATAATGTGGTGTGGATAGTTGAATGTATGTTGGAAACTAGGCCACTCTTAGCCATTTTGACAGATGAAGGTTAGGATTATTTAAAAGCTACTCTAAAACTAATGCAATATGATTATGTGAAAGCTAACTCTGTAAATCATGTAATCAAGAAGTTAAAATTGTATGAATTTCAATGTTTAAAATGATACCAACCACCTACAAATGGAGTAAGGTACACAACTATTGAGAATGCATGGGTAATAAACTAAATTCAAAAATAAAAGAAGACCAATGTGTCATGCTCACTCACCATAATCAATAGTGTTTTGAACATGAATTCTGATCTACAAGTTATGTAAATTGCCTAATCTAAAACTAGAAGTGAGATCCATCATGCCACATATGATACCCCCCAATATTTGGATTCCCTGAGAAAACTATACTAAAAATATTGATTCTAACTGATCTGGATGTGCGAAAAATGTAACTGAGCTAAACCTTTTGCTTGTTACTAGAAAACATGGGTATTTTTATACTTATATAAGAGTCCCAAAATGAGGACACACTTGTGTTTGGCATTGCTATCCATTTATAGTGTTATTATCCTGTATTGAAACTAGTTGTTGATCTAGAATTATCACTACTTTCTATTTTGTTCTGATTGGTTTGAACTCTGGATTTTAAACTAGGTGATTTGAATTTTATTATTTTTAACATAAGGAGATTTGATCTCTATGAAAAAAATCTCATTTATTTCCCCCTCTTTTGAGGGTAGGAATGATGAACTTGTAATGACTACCCTCAAAAGAAAAGAGTCCTGCAAGTGTGTTATGTTGCATGGATACATGATATATCAATGATATTTGACAAGATATCTCTAGATATAACAATGTTTGTATTGAGAGATTTGTTAGATCAGTATGGGTATACCTAGATATGTATAATAATGTAAAATCATGTGCAATATACTAAACTAGAATTAGAAATGTTATATGTTAGTTTTTAAGGAGGGATGGAGCATGATGTCCATTATGGCATTTGAGAAGGCAAAGTAAATGAATGATATGGATCATGACATTTAAAACAAGGAAATCATAGACACCATGATCCATACCTCTTTGAAAATTAATAATCAATAAAGAAAGAAGCATATAAATCAAGAAAAAATAATTAATTAGCATACAAAATTGGCCAAGGGGCCACACAAACAAGGGACATGGACACATGTCACTTAAACTAGAAAGAAATAATACAAGTCATATTAAAATGCCACATACACATACAATTTTAAATAAGAAAATATTGGCACAAGGGTCATATGCACATAAAATATTATAAGGAACATTGGCAAATATCCAAAGGTACACACACAAAAATAAGTAAAGGACATTGGTAGATGTCCTAAGGCACACATAAGAAACAAAACTAGAATTAGAAATGCAATCACACAACATACACTAAGAAAGAATTAAATGAATTAAACTAGAAATAAAAATGCATCTAACTAGTTAAATAAATAAGTGAAAGTATGCAAGACATGTTAATACAAGACTAGGTATATTCTAAGAGATATAAAAGTGCTAGATACTAGTGAAATGTCAATATAGTAATCTATGTAATCCGGTAACTAATGTAAATTAATATGATAACTCAGAGTGTGTAGTATAATATTAACATAACCTAGATGGTCTTATCATGTATAATATTCCCCCAATGGGTATGCATATTGATGTGTGTCTCAAATGTAAAAGTAAGAATGCCCCCTCAATGGGTAGAGTGAAGCAATCAAGTAGCTGGATGTCATTACACACACTCAAAGGAGATCAAGTGAAGAATGGTAATGTAGGTAAATTTACATATTATAGCATGAAAAAAAATATAAGTCTTATCATGATAGTAAGAATGTGAAGCATGGATGATGCATACAATCGAAATATTTTTGGTTTTTTCAAATTATTTAAATGTTTTTATATTTTGATATTATTTTGTATTATTTTTGTATTTTTTTTAAAAGCTCCGTATAATAAATAAAAAAGTTATTATGTAAAAGTAGGCTAGGATAGGATGATACTAACTAATTAATCTCATGGGAGACTCCCTATCATGTTGTCTTATATCAATGAGTGGAATCATGTGTGAATGTGAAGCATAATGAAAATGCTAAGACTATGGCTCTAAAAGATGTATATGCTATAAATTATCTAAAATATCTAAAGTAGAAACCAATTTTGGGGTCTTGATATAATTATAAGAAGTGGATGTAACTATAAGTCTCTTAGAGACCCATATGGAAGTAGGATATGCTCTATGAATATGTGTTTTATGTGTAGACCCATGAGATCTCAATGAAACTACTATGGGTGTAAAAATTGTATCTAGAAGCTATCCAAAATCCCAAATTCATGGTGTTTTATGAACCTTATGTACTGGAAATGGAAGTGTCAATTGTGTTTGAATATATATCAAAGGAAGAACTATAACTAGTAGGTAAATTGGAACTAGTGGAGAAGCTAGAACTAGTGACTACAAAGTAGATGGCTCTAAAGTGGGTAGTGGTAACTCATACGGAACTCCTCAAAATATATTAACCTAATTATCATGAGTTCATTTCATGCATCTATTAGATCTAGACGGTACTACTCAAATTTTTTAAATCCATGGGTGACCAAGTAACATATCAAAAACTCATGCACTAGGAACTATTGTGAAATGTGTGGTCACATGTGTTGGACCAGTTTGTAAAAGAAGTACAATCTCACCCAATGAACTCTATATGTACCCATTGAATCTATTTATAACTATATCTATTAGGGTGATATCCTAATTTTAATAGCCCAAATGTTATAATAATTTAATGGTGCACATGTTGACACTAGAACCATTATCAATGAGAACACTATGAATGGGTTGATTATAAATATGTGCTCTGATAAACAATACATTATAATATAAATTATCCTCCACAATATCCTAATCTGAGAAGGATATGTAAGGTCTATCTATATCTCTAGACTCATACACAATGATCATACCACTTAAAGTATGTGACTCAACTGAAGGTGCCTGGTATGTAACTAGTGGTAGATGTGAATGGTATGCATTGTGAAACCTTGATGTGTCCCCTATATCTTATTTTAAATGTTGTGGAAATGGATCTAAGAATATTTTCAAAGCTTTATCCAATGGTTGTTTTTCCTATGGAGGATCAACTCAAGTATCAAGATCAAGTAGGTTTTCAACTATCAAGTCTTATATCTTATGTTTCAAATTGATGTATCTATTTGTAGTGTGTCTTGGTGCCCTATGGTAATCACAAAATTCCTATTGATCATATCCCTTGGGAAGAGGTCTAGTTGGATCAACCTCTTGAATAGGAGAGAGTTATGATATTACAATCCAATAGCTTCTATAGAACCCTAGCTGGAGTAACTAAAAGATGTGAGAAATTACACCAAGGGGGTGTTGATAAAACTATATGATGAGGAGGCTATAAAGCTGCATTTACTATAGGTTGATTCTACCCTTTTGTATCATTGAATTTGACCTTGTATGGGAATTTATTGTTACTCTTATTAGATGTGTCTAGAATGCTTTTATACTTGAGTTTGCCAATTGAAATGAGTTTCAATTCTCTTTCCTTTAGTGTGTGACATACTTAAGTAAATGAAGAGAATTTATTTAACATAATTTATTCATAAAGTGCTGGTAGAAGACTCTATTTGAAGAATTCTTATAAATCTTGATCTATCATGGGACTAGTCATCTTAACCAAGATGGTCTTATGTGAAAGAACATAGTTTGTGAGATGCTCATTTGGTCATTATTTCTTTTGATAAATTTGAGAATATGAAACCTTATCACCAATGTCAATGTTGAAGTGTAATAATAACATGTTAGTTAAAGGATTAAACGCATGAATTGACTGATTTGGTAGACTATAGAACCGTTGTAAAGCATAATCCTTTAGGCTTAGTGGAAATAAATTGGTAAGTAGCCAGTCATTGAGTACATAGTCAAAGCATTCTATGTGAAATTATCTCAAGTGTGTTTCTAGGTCACCCTTACCATCATAAAGAGTAAGCTTGGATTGAACAAAACCTTGTGGTAAGGGTGTAGAAGTAATATTATGTGTTAATGTTTTATGTAAAAGAGAAAAATAATCCAAATCCTACTTAGATATAGTGGTACCTTTCTCAAGATGTATCACATTGGATTGAAGAGATATTATCTCTTTCACAAGGGTTTGCACATCAGGAGAGAGGGATGTACTAGTTCTAACTATTGGCATAGAGGTAGGTTGGGTTGTTATAGGGGTTGTTGAGACATAGCTCCCCCATAGTGTCATTTTCAATTGGTTAATATATGGTTTGAGAATATTTACCATGATTAACTTTTTTTGTTCCTATTTTATAATTCTAATCATGTCATCTTATATATCTAAATGTTTTGTTAAGAGCTCTTGAAGTTCTCTTTAATCAACTTCATCAAAACTAGTATATTGGGCAATTGTGAAAGTAGGAAAATAATGTATAATGTGTTTGAATGTTTTGCTCTAAGTTTTAATTGGAAATGTGATATAAAATTAAAGTATTGAAAATTAGAAATTTAAATTCCTAAAAATAGCTAATTAGAATTTGTTTAAAAAGGATACGGAACTCCTAAACATGTAAGGTGATACCGCAAGAAGCAAAGAGGTCCTAGTCTATGAAATTAAGGATTTTATAGAAATATTTATGCAAAATAATAAGAATTTTTTAATTTAAAATTGATTTTTTTAGTTAGATATGCAACTAAAATTTGAGAAAATGATTGGAAAAGTACTGGAAAAGAATTGGGAGCTAGTTAATACAACTAGGGATTTTTGAATGAATTTTTAAAATTAGTATGATAGTTTTAAAATTTTGACATGAATTTATAGAATTTTTTTATAATTTTTATTTAAAATATTAAGAAAAATTAGAAATATATTTTTCCTAGTGTTTGGAATGTTTCTATATGCAAAAAGGACATAGTATTTGAAAACTAGGGGTTTTAATAAAATATATGATAATTTTGAAATTAATTTTTAGAATTTTTATTTTTAAATATAATAAAAATAAATAAATTATAGAAAAATATTATAAATAATTTACCCTACATTTTTTATGGTTTTTTTCATACTTTGAAGTAAGTCAGGTTTACCAAAGATTTTATTATTTTTTAAAATAATGGAGTTTTATTTATAATTAATAAATAGGTGTAGACTAAAGTAAATAAATAAATAATTTTAAATAATTAATCCAATTATTTATGTTAATATAGTTTATTTTACCTTTTCTAGAAATAGAAGTAAATAAGAGAAAATATGACTTATCTTATTCTAAGCTATTTGGTCTGAGAATTTAGTTACAGGACTAGGACAGTGTTGAAAATAGGTTCCTAAACTTCATTTTTTGATTGGAAAGGAGAAATAAAAGTGTGACATCCTAATATTTAGTGTTTTAGTCCTTATCTGTTGTTATTCTCTATGTGATTTGAGTTTTCTAGGTTCTAATCGAAAGGTCTGTGTCACCCTGCCAATGAAAATCAAATCCTTAAAGTCTATAGAGCTTTCTATGCATATATTTTAATCTTCAAAAGCCCTAGGAGATATTTTTACTTGAATGAGAAAGTAAAATTTAGGAAATAGAGAGAAGGGGTTAGGTTTTAATGGATATGCTAGACACACATTACACCCCATATGTGGGCAAGTTGTCTACATACAAATACTCTAAGGGGGGATCAAGCTAATTTAGTTCTCCCATTGAAGTGCTTGGTGAAATTATGTATGAAAATGAAAATATATGTTAAAATAAGTGTAATTTAGATGTATAGGGACTAGTGAAAGGGCTTAAATAGGCTTGGAATAATATTGGAATGTTGTATTTAGATAATATGGAAAAGTGATTTAGTGTACTTGTATTCTTGTAAATGAGTGCCAACCCTTATAAATGGACTTTGGATGGAATTTTATAAGGTATTTAATTATCATGGTTTAAATTAATTTTCATTAGGCTAACATGAATGAGGATAAGGATCCAAGAGAAAATGACTGTTAGAACTTATTTTGCACTTGGACAACAGTGCAAAAAATAGGACACCCTGGATTTCAACATCCCTATCCAAGTTGGGCACTATTTTATAGAGGGAATTAGACCTAGAGGGATGGATATCAGATTGAAATAGATAATTATATCTATAAGGGTTATGTTTGAAAGGTTTTGGATGAGTAGGAATCAGTGAAAGAAAAGCCTATGAGGTTTGTGTAAGCAAGTAGAAGGTCCTATGGATTGGATGTCATTAGCCACACTCAAGTATCCATATTTCAAATTTTACATGACTACATAAGACATATTTTTTAGGTAAATTTATGAGGTTAACCATTCACTTTTTTTACATAGTAAACAACCTCTCGAATCACAGTGAAAATGGAAGCAAGTAGGCCTCTTGAGGTGTTTCAAGGTGTAGAGGAGGGTTCCAAGTTCATTAAAGTGTTAGATAATAGTAGAAGAATACTTTTATATACTAAAAAAACCTTTATTGGGTAGTTAAAATCTGTAATATATGAAAACCATAACCTTTAAGGCTAAAATAAGTAGACATACACCAAACCTTCAAGGCACACAGTCCTTCTTTTTACTCTTTCATTAACTAGTTCTTCATTTGATAGACTTTGAGACTTGGTGGAGGGTCATTTTAAACTTGTATAACCTAGTGGAGTGAATAATTTGGTGAAAACGTTTTTTGACACCATTTATCAAGCTCCTTCCTTGCACACATAGTCTTGGCAACCTCCCAAAGCCCATTTTCACTACGTAGAGAACATGAAGATTCTTTTACATAAGAGTGCAAGCTTTTAACTAATGATTAGTGGGTTAGTCTATTTAGTTTTCATGGAAAGTGGTTTTTAATTAGTGTTGGAATAATTAATGGTTATGTGGTGTTATTTATGTACCCTTACTACATTAAATAACATTGATTAAATAATAATATATTTTATTATTTATCATGATTTTATCCTCATGTAAATAAATAATAAAATATATTAAATAACCTTTGGAAAGGTTGGAATAATTAATGTGGTGTTTATTATAGGTCATTTATAATGGGAATATCACCTTGCCTATATAATAAAAATTATATATTGTAAAATGCTATGAAAAAAGAGAGAAGAGAAAGCTTATATTGGGTACTTTTTGTTTCTCAAATGATGAATAATCTTGGTGGGTTTGTTAGCTCTTCATGAGTTTTTCCCATGGTATATTTTTTTTATGGTGTGTTAAGCTTTACTCTCATTATTTCATGGTGAATGTCTTTTTTATTTTTCTCACATCTAAATCTAGTGTTCGTATACAATCATATTGCTTATTTTGTCATGGTATCAAAGTTGATTGATTCAAGATCAAGTGGAAAGATCATAGATCAAATTTTTGGCTTGTTTTCAAGCATATATTCATCCATTTCTCAAGCCATGATATGTTCATGAAATAATTTGAATCTTCCTCTTTAGTCAAAGTAAGTTCTTTCATTTATTTCTCCTCTTAGAGAGCCTAGAGAATTCAGATCTAAGCATTTTATCAGAGTTCAAGCTTATTTTAATTTCAAAAATCTAACTAAAAGTCTTAAAAATTGGCTAAAAATACTTCCTTGATCATTAAAAATCTTTAAAATTTCCTTTTTAGACTAACGGATTATATGAAAGTTTTTTTAAATCTCTCTATTTTTAGATCTATAACTTAAAGGCACTTGTAATCATAATTAGAGCCAACAAGTGAGAAAATAATCCCATAATTGTATTTTTAAGACCTATTTATGACCTTTAAAAGTGAAAATTTTTAAGATAAACTCCTATTTGAAATTATTTTGCTCATTTAGTTTTTGAAAGGTGAAATCTTCACTCTTTGAACCTGCAAATCACCTTTCAAGAATCTAATTAGAGTCTAACGTTATTTTTTTAAAATCAAACTAACCTCAAAAATCACCATATTATGGACTTTCACAACTTCTTTGATTAAAATTTAATAAAATTTTTATTGAGATCCTTTTCTCACTAGTTTTGGTCCTTGAAGGGTGTATTATCAATTTCTAAGCCTTCCCAACCTTGCAAATTGATATTTGAGATTTTTTATTTATTTTTTAATCCTCCTTTGGCATATATTTATGGCTTGGTATTTCTCCTTGATGAAACAAAAATATAAAAAACTGTATTCTTAATCTTTTTCTGATCTATGAAGGCTCTAACTACTTAGTTTTGAGATTTTAAGGAGATTGGCAAATTTTTAGACCTTAAGATGGTCATTTCATGCTCCTTTGAGTTTTTTAATTCTATCTAGGAACCATTGTATCCCATAGTATAAATATTATCATTAAAAATTCAATTTCCAATTAGAAAAATGTATATCTAGATATCTTAGATGCTTCTAAAGGCATTTTCAAGGTGGTTTCAAGCTTTAAAACTTGAAAAATAGTTACTAGAAACTCATTTTATGCTTCCATCTCCTCCATATGTGTCATTCCTATCCTCTATGCATGTTACTTCATATTTTTAATATTTACTAACATTTTAAAAAATATATATATTTATTAAATATTTTATTTAATAATTAGCCAATTTTTTATGCAAGCACATGGTGGGCCCATGTGTGTTGACTTATATTCTCCAAAAAGATTAAAAAAACATTTAATTTTTTTAATTTATATAGTCAAGATATATTTATTTTAAATTAATTTAATATTTTTATTTATAAAAATAATAATTAATTAAACAATCTTTAAATCTTGTAGATTACATGTGAAGTCTTGTATTGGACAAAAGGAAGTTTACTAGTGTTTTTTTAGAAAACACGTATCCAAGGTCCTTAAATAAAATATCAATCCCAATATTTTTTTTATTCAAAATTATTTATTTTATTTTAAAATAATTATTTAATAATTTTGGTTATTATACTTTCAAAATCTCACGTGTGAAGCTTACAACACTCTCGACACTATCGACACCCTTGACTTGTCATATTCTTTATCAAAGATGGTCATGTGAATAGTCAATATTTAGGTTTTTACACCTTATAGACACATTAATATGGTATTTTATTTGATTTTAAACCTCCTAATATTTAGTAAACAATAATTTATTCAAATAGTAAAATTTATGACACTTACGACCACTTTTATGACACTTACAACTCTCACCCTTGTTCCAATTATTTGTGATTTTAAATTGTTTTGTAATTAAATAAAGTGTATAGTATTGTTTAATCACTATAATATGTGTTTTTTATTTCAAAATAGAGTATAAAACATGTTAAAATTTTTTCTTTATAAACCTTTTTTTTTTATCTAATATAAAATGCAAACTTGTAGTGTCAAATCTAAAAAGAAGAAAAAAATATTCATGACTCAAAATATAATATGAATTATTATTAATAATATATTTAATTTTGGTTAAATTCATATAAAATTATTAGTGACTTTATTATATGTACATCACATAAACTTCTTGTTAAATTTAACATGCTTGATTGCAATCTTGCATATAGTCCTATTAAAAATTGTGTTCAAGCTTGATCCAAAAATTGTGTGTAATAAAGTTAACCCCTATTTACAAATATATTTTTGGTATTTTTATTTATCTCATTATTAATAGGATATATATTTCATAAGATGTGGGTGTTTTTTCCATATTCATGTAGGATCCATACTTGGATTATTAGAAATTAGAAATGCAAATACTTCAGTATATAAAAGGAACTGTAAACTTTGGTTTATATTATTTTTCATTTGATTATGCCAATTTATTTTTTTGTTTTAATGCTAACCATAATATGATTATTCTACTTCTGGATATGTGTTTATGTTTGGTGTAGATGTTATCACTTATAGCATTTCATGTGAAATTTGTTAAAGATGCCTTGTGGTTATGAAGGATGATTGAAGAACATCATGTGGAAGTTCCTCATTATAAAAACCTTATTGGTGATAGTCAAATATATATAACTTTGGTAAAAAATCCACTATAGCACCAACATACTAAATCTAATTAAATTTCATTCAATATTGGTCTTATCAAAGTTTCCATTGAGGATGAATGTGCATGACAATGTCACTTATTAAAAGTTGTATGGGTCATGTGTTTATTTATATCTCTCTATACTTATTCTCATTGTAAATAATTTTAATATATCACTTTATGTGATTTTGGTAAACTTCATATGGAATTCTACATTGTACCCAACACATAATATCATGGAGATATTTATGTTATAAAATTCTCCAATATGTTTGGTTGATTATTCATGAGAAATTATGGGATTTTTTCTCACTATGGGATTTAGTCTCACAATCACGATACCCTAAACTCACTTTATGTGTTTTAGTGTAACATAGTGTAATTCATTTAAAGGTGCCTATGGGGACATAGTGTAAACCTTTAGGTATCTATGGGTGTATAGTGTAATTCCATTAAAGGTGACTCTATGATTTTGGTTACATAGTGTAATACCTTTGGGTATCTATATTTGTATAGTGTAATTCTTTTAAATCTAACTATGTGATTGTGGTTATATAGTGTAATAACTTTGGGTGTCTATAGTTAAATATTTTAATACCTTTTGGTGACTATTTTTACATAGAATAATTACTTTAAATGTGTATATTGAATGATGATGGATGTTTCCTTCAATTATTACCTCCTAAAACTCATCATTGGAGGTTTCATGGAGTGTAAGTTCATTATGTTGTTACCTCAGAAAAATCACCATGTATACCCACGTAAAATTAAGGTGAAGTATTAGAACAATTAATGGCTAATTGGTGATATTTATGTACCATTTTTACCTCATAAAAACCACCATTTATATCCACATAAAATTAAGGTGGAGTATTATAACAATTAATGGCTATGTGGTGATATTTATGTACCCTTAATACATTAAATAGCATTAGTTAAATAATAATATATTTTATTATTTGTCATCAGTTTTTCCTCATGTAAATAAATAATAAAATATAATAAATTACCTTTGGAGAGGTTAGATCCATTAATTTGGTGGTTGTAAAAGGTCATTTATAATGGGAATATTACCTTGACTATATAATAAAAATTTATATTATAATATGCAATGAAAAAAAGATAGAAAAGAAAGCTTTTATGGGGTACATTTTGTTTCTCAAATAATGAATAATCTTGGTGAGTTTTTTACCTTTTCATGAGGTTTTCCCATGGTATATTTTTGTTACAGTGTGTTCAAAATTTATCTCATTATTTCATGCCGAATGCCTTTTCTATTTATCTCACATCTATATCTAGTGTTCATATGCAATTTTATTTCTTATTTTGTCAATTAGAGGTCTATACATTGTTAACAGTCCTTAAGAAGATCTGGGCCTTTAAAACCCTTAAAAAACCATCATATCCACTTGATGGATAAAAGGAGATAATATTTTAATCTAATTCATGAGTTTTATCTATCAATTAAACTTTAAGGTCTTATTAACTCCCCTAAGCACCTATGTGACTAGTTGATTGGCACGTGCAGTACCTTAGCTATATGAACCAGTGAAAAAGAGTCAAAATTTGAGTCTAAAAACAAGGGAATAATTGGTAATTACACATTAAAATTATTTTATAAGTAATATAGGCTCCTAATATATCTCAGTAACACTTATAAATCCATTAACAAGTGTCATTTTATTTATTTCCATGGTTAGATTGTTCAGCGGGTCTAGATAAAGAGTTGTTTCTATGCAGGGTGAAGATGAATGGCTTGATAAAGCCTATATCATGACTCAAAATAATAATATATAGGTAATTAATGTTTAAAATAATTCATATGATCCTTTAAACTCATCATTAAGTCAATATATTTAACAAACTATGGAGACACCTATGTTTTTTTTTGACAACACAATACAAGGGCATTAGAAGGGGTAAAAGGAGATAAACCAAGTTTATGATGTCACTAAACATCATAATTAGGAAATAATAGACATTTATTCTAATTTTTGTCCATAAGGAGTCATTATAATTGACCATCTTGGCAAAGGAGTACCAGATACTACTCGAAGAGCTTGTTTTCCACTCTAAGATGAGATTTCACATGCTCACCCTAATAAAAAAATGTAATGGAAATATTATTAATTTATTATATTTAAAGTTCCTAATCCACTAAATTTTTATGGCATTGTTTTATAGTTTTGGGGCCCAAGATTTATGAACAATCATTAAGATCCCATAGCACTCTTAAACCCTTACAAAATCCCACTAGTAGACCTTTTTGTAGAGATTTGAATAATTATGCATCCAAAATCATTGAAATATATTTAATATCACTTGGATAATTAATTAAAATCTCATACATTCATGTCCATGGCCATTGATTCTACATATGTTGCACAAATTTGGTAGAAATCAAGTTTTTGAGAGAAAAATCATAAAAGATGAGGTACAAAGAAGTTTAAAGGAGTTAAAATACATGGAAAGTGAATATTGGTACTTTTATTCATACAAGAATCATCACTTCATCAATAATATACCTAAAATTTCCTTTCGAAAAATAGCCACTCTATAGAAAATAAAGGAAAAGTTAGCCTTGTCAACCTATTTGACTAATTTACAGATGTTTCAAGCCAAAAAGTACCCAATTCATGACATAATGATTTTATTCATGTCTTTAATTTGTCTATTTTTTAGTTTTTTAGGATATTTTTTATGTTCTAATGGTACCAATCATAATAAGTTAGGCAACCAGGTCAATTTTGGCCTGGTAGGCATATCTAATCAATCAAGTGAAGAATAATGACATATTAGTTTGGTAATAAGAACTAAGGTATAATTTTCATGCATATTCATCTATTCCACATCATAAAAATCTGGTCCTTTATTTCATCTACAAGCTTAACTAGTCCTTGGGATGAGGTAACAAGTCTTTAATTGGTTTAATTACATGCACAACTCATCTTGAGTTCCAAATCGAGAGCCAACTCACTTCCACAAGATTTCTCTAAATTAATAATAAAATATCATGTTGGATAAGTATCTTGAAAAATTAAAAGTGTTCAACCTAGGATGTGTCTAAAAAGACTATTGTTTGTAAATTGTAAATGGAAATTGACTTGAGTTAATGCTAGTTGACTTGTCCTTATCTATTATATTTCATAATGGCTAGAGTTTTTGAATTTTTATATATGTTTAGGACTTTATGCCATTTTTTACAATCCCCTAGGTTGATATAGAGAGACTATACAGAAATTGTAACTTACACCAAAATTCAATAAAGAGAGTTATTCCAGATTCATTCTTGGTGGTAGTGTGTAAATTTTATTGTTTATTTTCATATAAGTGTGATAATTATCTCCATTTTTAGGCCCTTTCCTCAACTATTATTATTATTCCACCCTTTATAGGTCACTTGAAGAGTTAAGAATAGAAATTGTGTTGAAGAATGTTAGTATGTAGTATATTTAGAGATCTTCATTCCTCATCTTTTAATTTTTAAACCTTCATTTGAAAAACTTATGTTTAATAATAATATAATAAATTACTAATTAAAAATTATTCCATTTTTATTCATATATGTTCCCAAGTTTCAAAGTTTACAAACGATTAATCACTATTCAGGTGCATCACCATCATAGCATACATTTCCCTCTTAGTTTCTTCCTTAATCTATTCATATTAACATCAAATATGTTTAGTAAATTATCCTTAATTCACATATTTATAGGATATAGACTCATAACTATAGGTATTTTCTAGATATAGTTACCTCACATCCTTAGACCATTCTAACATTAGTCTAGATATGAACTAGATTTGAGTAGTCCAATTTCAATTTGGTGATGTCTGGGTTTTTTAACACTTAGGCATGTTCTTCATAAACTTATTAATGATGATCCTAAATATGTTGAAAAATTTTAGGTAACCTATCCTTCTATTCCATATCTAGCTTTCATCTATCTTTCTCATGAAACATCTCTCCTTCTTGATCTCATTCAGTGCATATAGGTTGTTCTCAGTCCTCTTAACACTGATAATTAGCATTCCTAATTTGGCTCTCCTTATCTCACACCCTATATCATGAAAGGTTAGTTTGAGTCCTTAATTTGTAATTTGACTCACAATAAAAATTTTATGTTTAAAACCTTCCACATATAACACATTTTTTGTCTTGGTCTTTCCATTATCCAAACTCAGAACACCTTGCAAATTATATTGGTAATTATGTTCTCTCCAAACCTCACGATTCCTACATAATTCTTATTTAATGAGATTAACTTGTTTCTATCTACATTCATGTGGATTGACCACCCAATATCTATATACCTTTTCATTCCTTCATCTTTAATGTGAAAGGTATTATAAGTTAACATAGAGTCTTTATTGGTCTTCTATTCTTCCTTGGCAAATAGTCAATCTTGCTTCTTGAGCTCAATCTAATCTATCCTATCTTGCTTTAGATTACATAAAAAATGTTGATCCTTCTTATTCATTTTAGGATCTTCATGTATTTTCAAATCTTATGGACCTTATAATTTTATTAGATCATAATCTTACAATGTGTCTTATATTATGACATATGTAGCAAATAATATTTATGTACTTACCATGGTTCCAAGATGACTTATCCTTTATAGAATTAGATTTCCTAGTTTTTTTTTCATTTTATCACTCTTTAATTGTTTGGAATTATCATTCTCTCTCTCAAAATTTCTCACTTTGTTTATGAGTTGTTTATGCTCAGCCTTCAAATAATCTAGCTTTATCTTCAATTGGTCATACTCAACTTCCTTTAACTTACACCTTGTGCTGACTTTTAATTGACTCATAAGATCCTTGATAGTCTTATTTTCATGTTTCAAATAATAATTTATACTTATGATCCCAAATTCAATATCTATTTCAGCTTTCCCTTCTTCATTGTCATAGTAGACTTCTTCATCATACATGTTATCTTCTTCTTACTGATCACAAGACATTATTGTGATTCTTAGGACCACATTCAAGTTTTTGGACTTAACTCAAAGGACAAAGATCTGATACAAATTATTAGAATAATAATGATTAATATGGGGGTGAATCATTCTTCAAAACTTTTTCAAAGTTACTTTATCATTCATTAACTATCAAAATAATAGATTGAACTAGTAACACATTAAGAGCCATGAGCATGAAACAAAATCATAACACATATAACACTTATATGATTGTGAAAAAATAAATTGTAATTAAAACCACTGAGTATTCAAATTTACTATAGTAATATAAGAGAAACATTAAGGTTTAATGAAGCACCAACTTCACTTGGAGCACTAACCCCAACTATAAAATCACCAACTCAGCTAGGCTTTAGTAAGCACCCACTTGCAAGGAGGAACTAAACCCTAAATAAATCAACATAAATTAAGCCACCCAAAATCCTTGATCATATTTATAACACTTTTTTATCATAAAATATATGATTATCACATTATTAATCTCTTCATACACTCATATCTTTCTTAAATTGGTCTTTAGCCTTCTTTACTCAATCATCGCTCATCTTGACTTGGTTTGGTGATATGACCTTGATAATTATCTATAATACCCATTTTATATATTCATAATGGTTTATATTCAATCTTTTGATATTATATAATACCTATTCTATCTTTTTAAAGTTTTATCTCATTCACTTCAACTCTTTAAATCTCTGACTTGATAATTGGGCCTATTAGTTCTTGTTGTTATACCAAGTTCTTCCTCATACACTACTTATAAGGACATACATAATTATAAATTTGGATTTCCTAAAAAATATGACTTATTAAATTTCACAAACATGAATAAAAAATTGCAATAGGTTAGTCATAGTATATATGACAAAAACTCATTTTAGGCCTTAAGGAGATATAATTCAATTAGGCCTTCATTAGCACATGTCATGATTTTCACACCTTGGAACACTCTTAGAATTATCAAATAGTATTAAAATATCATATTCCACTTAAATATACCCATAAAAATATTATATTATGTCCTTTACACATTTTAGGTCCAACCACTACTTGAAGCATGTGATTAGCACTATTCACAATTAAGCCTGTGCAAACCCATAAAATCTATCTTAAACAACTGAATAAAAAACATAATCTTGTCAAAAAACCATGGAAAAAAATCATATAAATATAACCTTAAATATATCCACAACTTCAACAAGTTAATTATACTTCATTACTTATTGAAAAAGGACTTACACCCTCTTCTGCAAGTAACCAACTCAGAACTACCAACTAGCATCAAAACATAGTCATGGAGACAATAACCTAAAACTCTTATAGAATAAATTTAATAAACATAAAATTAATTTATATGATCTAATTATTTAATTATATGATTATAAAATAGATATATAATATGGTAACATGGTAATATTGGTCTTACAGACCATTCTCATAGTTTTATACCTCACTATCTCATATGAATAACACAGGTCAGCTTATAAGCAATTGTTTTATCATATCCACTAGCCTAAAAAACATAAATCCAACATTAAAATGTATTAAAGGTATTGAAAAACTTATATATGAACTAGGATTCATCCCTAATCCATGATAACACATCCCTAATCAACTTTTCACTTTTGCCTAGTTTTCTCACTATCTACACCATTGGCCTATTAATAATTGGTCAAATTATAATAACAATGTATAAATATATAGGCATGTAACATACTTATAAAACACCATGTAAATAATATAAAATAATAAACATTTATCCTCTATCAATTTATTTACTATGATTGCTACAATAAATCTCTAATAAATAAGGCCTTTCTTGTAGGGTACACTCACTCACTTGACAAAATAATCATACCTGGAGGTGCATAGGAGAGTTAAATATAATCTATAATAACTGAACTACCCATACCACTCCATTATGATAACTTTAAAACAAGATTTTTCACATCAGGTCATTCTTATTGTTCTTTGAGGGTTTAAACCATCTTACAGTCTTAATGATCATTCATAAATATTAGCTCTTTATTACAAAAACCAACATTTTTAAATTTTAGGTAGAACCCTTACCAATATACCATGAATATATTAGGTTACCATTTATAGGTTACACATGCAAATGAACGCTTGAATGTTATTCTTAGGTTGAGAACCAATCATTCTCTACACATGACCGACCTTAAAACACTTTTTATTTCTTTAACCTTAAATTTTTGACCTAAAAATTGGTCAACATACTTGAAAAAACCCTAAATAACTATGTAAATACACACATACTCACACTTACCTAGGAAAATAGTCCTAATACTCGATCTAGCCACCATCTCTATTTTTTTACATTCTAAGCCTTTAACTTATAAGTCACATTAGGCCTTTACAATAACATTCTATCCATTTTTAAGCTCTAAACACATCATATACATGTCATAAATCCAATTACCATGAACAAAAACTACTTTAAATTCTTCATATGTGTCGATAATACCTAACAACACCTTATTAGGTCAGGCATGGTCAGAATTAGTCTATATACATACTAGGTTTGTATATCCTACCATTATAGGATCACCTTAAAAATCACCTGAGTAATCCAATTACCTCATATTCATAATAAAAAAACTCTATATAGCCACTTTTTCCTTTGTGCATCCATCTAACGAGGCCACCATGCTCCATCATGTACAAGACTAGGCATCCTATGCATAAACCTTCTCAAGTCTCTTGTTAGGTTTGAATAATTGAAAACTTTGGTAACTGATCTTGAAACACTCTTTGATGATTATACACCTTTCTCACATGCCTTATATTTTTATAAACTAATGTCATACCTCTCAAGTATTCAATCAAACAAAATCATTATTCAATGACCTCATGAATAACCTTTCACATCAATGATAATTTCAATGCCAAAACTCAACAAAAGAAATAATGCTCACTAGGAAATTGGATCATGAAGGGGATGATTTCACTAGAAAGATAATTTTATATGTAAGACCCAACTTTATAGGTTAAAAAATGAAAGTTGTAAGATCAAAAGTTTTGACTAGATAATCTCAACAATATGGAGAATCCCTAAATGGTTAATGTGGGTCTGGATTGGGCATACCACATATTAGATCAGTTATAGAGGTTACTACTGAGATACAAGGATGTGATTTTATTGACCTATGGAGACCTTAAATTATCTTAACTAAGATAAATTAATCATATTATCCCCTTAAAAATTACCCAAAAACCCTTTAGGTAAAGGCAGAGGATGGTAAACCCAATATTAGATCCCTTGATTCATAAGGAAGTCCATAGGTTACTCTCTACAAGGATAATTTTCCTCATTTTCCACTCTACTTGGGTGGATAACTTGGTCGTAATGTGAAATAAGAATGGATAAATCTACCTATGTGTGGACTTATAGAACTTGTATTGGGCCTCAGATAAATACAACTACTCATTGCCCTCACTAGATGATGTGATCCAAATGGTGAGTGGGTCTCAGATGATGTCCTTATTAAATGTCTTCTCAGGATACAACTAATTCTTAGTCAATCCTGAAGATAAAACTAAGACTAAATTCACCACCAAGTGGGGCACATCCTCTCATACATGGATGCATTTCAAGTTAATCAATGATTATGCCACTTTCTAAAAGGAAATAGATCTCACTTTTGAGGGCTTGATAGGTAAGTTCATAATAGTATATATGGATAACCTAACTATGTTTTCAAAATACAAGTTAGATCATGTGCACCACTTGGAAATTATATTTGAAATATTTATAAGGTATGGAATTTCCTTAAACCCAAAGAAGAGCATGTTTATTGTCATGAAAGGCACGATTCTCAGTCACATTGTCACAAAATAAGGTATTGTTATAAACCCAAAAATGGCATATGTAATTTATAAACTAAATTTACCTAATAAAAATAGGGAATTAAAATCTTTCTTTGGGAAAATCAAATTTTTATGTAAGTTTAAATATGTATTTGTTGAAACAGTGAATCACTTGAATACAATGTTGAAATATGACACTATAGTGGAGTGGCACATAGAATCAAACAAATCTTTCTATGATATTAAAGATGGAATCATACAATCCCTCATTTTCATCATCTAGGACTAGACATAAGACTTATATATTTATCCCTTCATTTTAAAACACACCATTTCCAATTACTTCACCAAAAAGGTTAAAAGGAGAAGAATAACCCATGGTTTTCATGAGAATAATCTTAAATATTTCAAGTTCTAGTATTCCACCCTTGACAAGCATGCATATTCCCTAGTTAAGGTAGTGAATAAATTTATGCATTACATCCTCTAGAATAGAGTACATGCCATTGTCCTAGAATCTACTATAAAGAAAATGTTGGTGTAGAATAAACTAGGTAAAAGGAGAGGCTGATGGACAATGTAATTGAAATAATATGACTTTGAAATCCAGTCAACCAAACTAGTGAGAGGACAATCCCTTACCTAGCTAATCATAGAGATAGACCCAAGAATCATAGTACACTAACTAGAAAAATAAATGGTACTACAATTAGACTAGTATGCCCCAGTCATGCACTTTTTAATCTATATAAATGCACCCCCAAGACAACCACACATAGAGAAGAGCCATCTAGTTGAAGGTCATGCACTATATGTTGAAGAAGGGAGTTATCTTCAAAATAAACCATAAAGGAATCTACCTTCGATGTATATCAAAATAAGAGGCCAAGGAGATAGTGCCAAGTTTTCATAAAAATTTGGGAGTCATCCATCCCATAACAAATTCCATGGATCCCAAAGTTCCCTAGGTAGGTTACTATTATCCCACACTATTAAAATATGTTCATTCTCATGTTCATTTTTTCCACCAATGTCAAACTTTTTCTAAGAGATAAATGCATGTAGTAATACCACTAAACCCCATTATAGTCTACATTGTCCACATAATGGGGATAGAATTTCATAGTGGTGATTAACCCCAATTCATCATCTGATCATAAATTCATCCTTATAAGCATAAACTACTATACTAAATGGTCTAAGGAAGTTGTAATCTAAGGGAGCACTTCTATGAAAGTCATCAAGTTCCTAAAGAATGCCATAATCACCTATTTTTGGGTCCTTATTTCCTTAGTATGTGATAGTAGGCCTTATTTTTAATTTAGATAAATCATAAAATGGGACTATAATAATGGAATCATGTTGAAGTTCTCATCCAATCAATACTTTCAAGGGAAAAAATTTCTAGAATCCACTAACAACTTGATCAATGCCATCAATAAATAAGCTAGAGAGAAGCCTTGGGAATGACACTCATTGTTAAATTTCACCTTATGGGTAGACCACACCATGTTTTAAAAATCCCTCAGAATATATCATTACTTTATAGTCAATAGATTAAATCCAATCATGTTATTCACCCTCAAATTGTTGACTTATAAGTTCATATGGTAGTTCACATAAATAGATGACAAGGTGAATTCTAGACTCCTAGAGCATATTTAGTAAGAGGAAGCTTGGGATGAATCTATATTGAGATTTAAAAAAATAAATAGACAATCAAGACATGGTTTAAAAAGAGGGAAAAGATCAATTCCTTCAAAGTCTTTGACCTAGTTCTAATGTGGGACACGACCCATGGAAAAAAGGCTAACATTTGTAATTAAATCCCCTTTGGATTGACTCATACCATATAGTTAAAATAATAGGCTATAGTAGATTTTAACACAAGGATATCAATGGAAATGACCTACCACTTCCAATTCATAGGTAATTTTTGAATCACTATTTATCGATCATCCCCTCTAATGTCATTTTTTAGCATCCCAAAAAAGGTGGTCATGTATATATTAGATATATTTACTTTAGTTGTGTGTTTACTTTCATCATGTGTTTATTTTTGTTATGTGATTTTTTTTTGTTTTTTGTTTTTTCCCTTCAGCCCCATTTTTATTTTTTAATGTTCCTCTGATGCCTGGACCTTGTAAGTAATTTCTTTAGGTGGTGTCTAAAACCCAAGAAGATTTTTGAGGAACAAGGTGACCCAAGTTGAGGCCTTTGATCTAAATGATTCTAGGATAGTAAAGGAAAATTTTCACATCCCATATTTGAGAGCCTAATGATTCTAAGAGAAATATGTGGATTTTATAGTAAATTTCAACCCAATATAGATGCCAAGTTAAACTTAAAATAATGACTCAAAAAGATACCAAATTATTCAATTTGATCAAAGACTAGTTGGATATTCAAAACTTTATCTTTATCCATTTACCCTTGGTTTGGTCCTAAACCCTAAATGGATAAGACTAATAAATAATGATATTTTCATGGGAATCTTTAAAAATAATGAAGAAAACATTCATAATCTAAATTTTGGGTCTACCTCAAAAGGGATATATAAGTAATCTCCATCGTAGGATTTTTTGTCTTGTTGTCAATGGAGTAAGGCCATGAATGGTACCAAAGGCATCTCTATTAAGGATATGGATTCCCATATATCAACATAAAAATCACCCATTCATCTACCCCAATACATATAGCTAATAATGACCCAAATAAAGCCTAATAACTAATATAACCTCGATTACTTTAAGAAAATCAGAGTTTAAATAGAAAACAAAAATCACTTCTCATACACATTGGTGGTTGTCTTTGGTGTGGAAGCTAAGTATGCCACTTGATTTCATGAGACATTAGTGCCTCACCTTTTCTATGGTAAATAAAGTACCTTATATATTATATGTGTTAAGCAAGGAAATAAAATAAATTTATTGGGTTCGAAGTTATTCTCATCACTCTCCCCATGAAATTTGCCATTTTTTGTGGCTAACATGCCCATTTTTGTTTAAAATAGGGGATCCCTCTAAAAATATAATGAACCAAATCTCTAGGGTCTTTTTTTTATTCTCATTAGTGACACATTATTAAATCCTTGGAATATAAATTTCTCTAATTTCCCTAAAAAACAATAGGACTCTTTTATTTATCTTTACGACTAAGGAGTGTTTTTTTTATTTTTATAAATCATGGTGCCAATGTTTTAGATTTATTTTTTCTTGAATATCTCAAATTATAGTTCCCTTATTGGTTAAATAGGCCCATTTATCTCTTTAGAGAATTAGGATCTCCATAACTAGAAAGTAAGTTTTAATGTAATGTATTCCTTTTATTTTTATTACTCAATTATTTTGTGAG
Source organism: Torreya grandis (assembly GCA_037957365.1). Taxonomy (NCBI): domain Eukaryota; kingdom Viridiplantae; phylum Streptophyta; class Pinopsida; order Cupressales; family Taxaceae; genus Torreya; species Torreya grandis. Next base: position 5,793,970 of record JARHVA010000222.1, on the reverse strand, counting down.
TTTCATAAAGCTCAATCGAATGAGAAAGCACCGTGTCACTAGGTGTTAGAGTCCAAACATATTAGAGATATCAAATATTAATATATCTTGACCAAATGAAAAGGTGAAACATTACCAAGCGTCAGAGCGACTAACCCCCAAACCTTTTAGAGATGTTAGTTCCTAAAAGAACCTAGTAGATGGGGAAGGTGCCATGTCACCATGATTAAAAGTGTCTAGTCCCTCAGACCTATCAAAGATGTTATATCTATTACATCATAAGAGAGATTATTTTAATGGGAAGGTTCCAAATTTTAAGGTGTTGAAGTGTCCATCCCATATACTTGTCAAAGATGTTAGATCCCAAGAGATCCTTACAAAATGGGAAGGTGCCATATCACCAAGTGTTAAAGTGGCCAGCCCCTATACCTACTAGATATCTTAGAACTCAAGAGAGACCAATTGAATGGGAAGGTTCCATGGAATAATAACTTAGAGTAGTTATTACCCAAGACCTATCACATCCTAAGAGATCCCAAATGAATGAGAAGGCACCACATTACCATTAGTCAAAGCGGCTAGTCACACAAACCTATCAAATATGTCAATGTCAGGTGTCAAAGTGGTTATACCCCCAGACCGATCATATTTTTTAGAGCTTAGGAGAGCTTGAATAAATAGGAATGGGTATTATCTATAGGTGTTAGAGTGGCTAGTCCTTCAAACCTGTCAGATATTTTAGATCCTAAGTGTGCCTAACTGAATGGGACAATTCCATGTCACCATGATTAAGAGCAGCTAATCCTTTGGACTTGTTAGATATGTCATAACTTGGGAAAGCTTGGTTGAATGGGAATTTTCCATGTCATAATGAGTTAGAGTGGTGAATCCCCTAGACCTATCAGATATGTTATATCTTAAGAGAGCCCAACCAAAAAGGAATCTATCACATCACCATGAGTTAGAGTGGCCAGTCCCCTAAACTTATACAAGTTATTAGAGCCGAAGAGAGCTTACCTGAATGTCATGGCACCATGTAAATGAGTATTCAAATGAATTAGTATCAATTTAAATCCCTAATAATATCATAATATAGTATGGATAATACTATAGATCCAATCAATATGTGCCATGTATCTTTAGGTGACACATCATGAGCCTAGGGGAATGGTGTAGAGTATAGAGCCATGCTTAGGTTCTAACCATTATGAGGAATTATAATGAAAAGACAAAACATGTCATAAATTAATAGTTATTTGAGATTCCTCTAAGAAATATGAGCATATTCCTACCACACACTAAGCATTAACATAATGAGAAGCTGGACCCGATTGGATAGTTTTAAAACATCCTATCACCATTGCTATATCTAGATGGTGGTGGAGGATCATGGTCTCCAATTCAATTATAAATTTATAAGTAAAGAGAGAAAATATATCCACAAACTCAAATTTAAATTCATATAAAGTGAACCACCAAACACCATTAATATAAGTGGATCTATGCATGCACTTATAAAGACTTAAGAGAATCTTTTTAATGGTTACCATTGTTTTCTTGGAATAAATCTCTAACTCCTCACTTTAATAATTAAATAAAGACACTATATCCCATGCCTTATAAACTAAATTATTCCTAATATTCCCCTATATGACTCTAATGGTTTCATCATCCTTCAATCTAAAGGTTGAACCCAACTACAAAGACACCACCTTTTTGACTACTTTGATTAGCTATAAGAACTAAAATGATATATTCAAATTAATTGAGTAGGTCCTCAAGGATTATACCAAATATGATGCCAATATGATTGAGTATGAGGACTCCTTTAGGTCTTATAATAAGTGTGGACTCCACAAATTTTTTACTAAAATAGAAGCATTTCAGTACACTAATCTATTGAGCAACATTTTTAACAAATCCATCTGGATGCAATATGGGCCTAATGACTAGGTATGCTCTTCCAAATATCAGCCCCAAATTGTTGATATATTAAGGAACACCTTCAAGGTATAATAATTCCACCCAGAATAAAATTTATCCTATAATGTAGTAGTGGTAATGGTTTGGATGGGAACCTACCAGATATATGATGTCCTTGATGACTAAACTGATAACCCCAACTCTAAATGGGTTACCAAGGACAATACCAATGTTGAGTCTATGTACACCTTCTAAGAGAAGGTCTATGTAGGCATGTTCCTATTGAACCATTTATTTTGGGGCTATTATTTCTAGCACATAAACAAGTTGTTGGTTTCTCTCCTACACATGATCTTGACACACTCAAATGTCTTGGAGATGGGGGGATTGATCAAATTAAATTTATTCCATGCCATTAGAGATGATTTTAATAGGGGAAAATTTAACATGTTGAGCTACCTTGTAGATCTAATTTATGAGATGATTTATTTCAAGATTTCAACCTTTCTTGCATGGGTTTATGGGTAATTAATGATCTACATGATCTTATATAAGTTGTTTGTCCACCAGTTTGAAAATCACATCCAAGACATCTATGAGCACTTATACCTGATGGTATACTAGGACATCAATAAAGCTTAGATACCCTATATCTCACTGGTTATTTAGGATTCTAGCATAACCATGAGGGGATACTAGCTGTATAAGGATGACACTATGATTAAGATCATGGGTTTCCTCAAGGACCACCTCTTCCTTCCATACTATGTCCTTGACCACCCAGTAAGACAATATATCACCTAATAATTGGTAGAAGGAATCTTTTTATTCTATGTACAAAATCAATAAAAGGCATGCTCACATCTCTTGATCACCATATGACACCATGCCTACAAGACCTTCCCCTTAATATAGAAGATCGTATTTAGGAGATATTCATTTTCCATTTGAGCTCATTTGGTTCTACTCAACTCACATCAACATCAACTATGATCATCAGGTTGAAGGTGTTGATGAGGTCTATTTGAACACTATCAATGACCAAGAAGTGATATCCTAAATAATGGCCAAGAAGAAGATGAAGGGAAAGAAGGATCAATCAATCCCCTTTACATCTCATCTTATTCTTGATTGGTATATAGATGACTAAACTCTAATATCTTTAGCCATCTCTCAGTAGATCTTATAGGTCAGCCTTCCACCTTTTCCCCCTTGGGCTCTAGCTCTACCTTTGATTTCAATAGTAGATCTTCTTCCTCATGCTCTAGCTCTAGATCTACCTCCTCCTCCTCCAAATAATACTCATGTCATGACTCCTTTACCTCCTCTATAATCTCTAGTAACCAATCCATGATATATCTAGTCCTATCCTACATGATGCTAGGCAATCCAAACATAGCTTGCTCAGCCACTATTACCACATACCTTGAGATTTGATGTGGCCAATAACATGAAAGTGAGAATAGATCTAGGCATCCAATAGACCTTTTTCTAGGTTCTCCTACTTACTTCTTTATATCCTCCTAGTTACCTTCCACCCTTCACTCCCATCACTTTCCAACTCCTAGTTCTAGTACCCATTGATTTTGATCTACACCAATAGGTTTCCTGAGTGGTTCCATTTATGTTTCCCATTACTCCCCCTACATATTTCACCCAAGTAAATTTTTCCTCATTCCTTCCGATTATCCTTGCTTCCTTTTTCCCTTTCACTCCTCCCATATGACAACCTAGAATCCTCTTGATACCTACCTTATGTATGCCTTTAGTAGCAAGTGAAACTAGATCCTTTAGGAGCATATCACTTGAATTATCTGGGAGATACTCATTTTCCATTTGATCTCACTTGGTTATACTCAACCCACATCACATCAACTATGACCATTAGGTTGAAGGTGTTGATGAGTTCTATTTGAACACTATCAATGACTAAGAGGTGTTATCCTAAATAATGGCCAAGAAGAAGATGAAGGTAAATAAGGATCAATCAATCTACTTTGCACCTCCTCCTATTCTTGATCAATCCATAGATGACTAAAGTCTAATATCTTTAGCCATCTCTTAGTGGATCTTATAGGGCATCCTTCCACCTTTTCCCCCTCAGGCTCTAACTCTACCTTTTATTTCAATAGTAGATCTTCCTCTTCATGCTCTAGCTCTAGCTCTACCTCCTCCTCTTCTAACTACTCCCCATGCCTTGACTCCTTTACCTCCTCTATAATCTCTAGTAACTAATCCATGATAGATCTAGTCCTATCCTACATGATGCTAGGCAATCCAAACATAGCTTTTTCAGCCACTAGCACCATAACCCTTGATATTTTATGTGGCCAATAACATGAAAGTGAGACTAGATCTAGGCATCCAATAGGTGTTTTTCTAGGTTCCCCTACTTACTCCTTTATATCCTTCTATTTCCCTTCCACCTTTCACTCCTATCAATTTCCATCTCCTAGTTCTAGTACCCACTAATTCTAATCTACCCCCATAGGTTTCCTAAGTGGTTCCTCCTATGTTTCCCATTATTCCCCCTGTATATTTCACCCAAGAAATTTTTTTATCAGTCCTCCTGACTATCCTTGCTTCCTTTTTCCCTTTCAATCCTCCCATATCACAACCTTTAATCCTCTTGATACCTACCTTAGGTATTCCTTTAGTAGAAAGTGAAACTAGATCCTTTGGGATCATATCACTTGAAGTAGTGACCCTCTTAGTGCTTACTTCAACTAGTCTTATGTTCCCCTCAATAGCTCTAATTCATATGCCATTAGCCTTTGTGCCCCTATCATCTCAATTAGACCCTCTACTATCACATCTAAAGATGACATGGGAAAGAGGTTGAGAAATAAATAAAAGTTGATCCACACTCTGAATCCAGCATAAAGGCCTCCTTGTCTAAATACACCTCTTTTATTAGCCTCAATATCTATTCAAGACATAAAAACATCTTGACACCTAGCTCTTCAACCCCCTCTCTCCATTAATCAAGGCTCCATGAGACTCTCCTTCAACCATCCCATCTCTTCCCTATTTTAACATGACCCATTATAGTGGGTGATTCTACCTTAGGTGAACTTGAGTAAAGAAAAATGGTAGGAGAAAATTTTCTCTTGGGATTCACCTCTCATTCTTCCTTATTTCACTCCCATACCTCCTCTACCTCCACTACTTTCCTATTTCACTCCTTTCACTTCTTCCATCTCCCCTCTACCTTGTCCTCAATCCTTTACTACCATTTAATCCACCTTTCCTATACCCTATACAACCCACATGATGTTCTTGGGGTCACATGCAACATAGATAGCTATTTAGGTCAATATGGATTTGTAGTGGAGTTTTGATCGAGCCTACGAGAGTATGAAGAGAATTTTCACATAAAAGCTTATCCAAGATGGGAACCTAGTGGTGTGATAGACACATCAGGATATATTATCCCTCACTAATGTGAAAATGTCTATTAAGGAGGAAAGGATGGCTAAGGACTCACTATCTATCATTTGGGCTACCTATGATATTCTTAATAAACTCATCGAAGACATGAAGAGCCAAGTTTGCACTATAGAAGCCCAAGTAAATATCACTTTTTTAGTTGGGCTATTTAGGTAGGTCAAATATGCCCTATTAATACTTTTATTAATCCCTGGGAGAGTATTAGAGACTCTGGCCAAGACCATTGCACTTATACAATCGACACAAGCCTACATGGAGAGGATTATGGAGATCAATTGAAAGTGCTAAAAGTTACATTTGGTAGGAAATAAGGGAATGTTCCTAGAGATCAAACTTATGCCAACCTAAGATTGTGTTTCTACCAAACATATGCTAGGAATATGAGATATGTATTAGAGGAGTGGTTAGCCTTGACCTACACTACAATAGTACCCTTAGAATAGGGTGAGAACAAGATATTGACCTACTTTAAATAGGTCAATATCTTCATGTTATTCCACCTAGATGGCACCTTATTTAACCAATGGGAATTCAAAGTCAACCTAGGTTAGTTTAACTAGGGTATGAGGGAAAATGTGGCCATGGTAAAGTAGGAAGGATCCTATGTGATGCTTGATTTATCAAATCAATACATATTGAACATCAATCAAGTCTTTGGAATCCAAGCATTAATGATATCACCATTCAAATTCTCCTAAATACTAGAAGCCTAGGTCAAGGTAATCTTTATGGATCTCCCAATTATCTTGGCCAAGTTATATAAAGAGTTTGACATTGTGGAATTCATATTGGAAGATAAAATACTTGATTCAAATTAGTTAGGATCTTCTCCTTCTTAGTTACCTCCTCTAGTCAATTGGGTGTTCCCTTATAGATCTATTATGGGTTTGTAGGGATTATTTTGTTCAATTTATATAAATATATTTATAAGTATAACAAGTAGCCATCATGGCCCAGGATGGGATACTCAATATTTTTAGAGGTGATCCCCAGTCCTTATCTATATAAGGAAGATCCATATTTTAGTATAGGGTTAACCAAAATTTCTTGAAAGTGTTATTAGAGTACTTCAAGGATTTCACATGATTTTTATTCATCACTCTAGAATATAAAATTATCCCAAATTAATTATTATAATAATATTTACTCTTTTTATAAATACAATCTCTATTTTTATATAAGATGGTTTTTCATGCTTTACAATTTTCTTTATCTTAATGTTTTAATGATCATCATGTTAAGTTAATTGAATTAACACTTTGTTTCTTTGTGTATGCCATGGGTGATGTGCTTAGCTATTATAATCACTTTGTGACTTTTTTCCTTTCCCTTTGGTAATGTTGATAATTTGTGTTAATATAAAAATTCTCACATGGTGTTTATTTTTTTTAGATAATAAACCCCTAGTACTCATCATTAGTGATAACTCACATGAAATGTATACTCCCAGTTCCCTAAGACTCTTCCCACTATATGTTCTTGGAATTATAACTCTATTGAAACTATGTCTACAGTGTTATAACTATGGCATATTCACTTGGTTCAATGACTAATGCAATAATTTCATTTTATACCTAGAGTCTTCCCTTCTCTATCTTTCCTTTCCCTCTCTTTTCTATTTGTTTTATGGAATTCAAATACCATATTCCCTTATGTTTAATAATAGTAAACCTAATACTCAATTTGTCATAACAATATTTAACCTATGTGAAAGATATTAGATTGAATTTTTGGTGGTGATACTACATCTCTTGGATACTATTCATGTAAAATCCATTTGTGAAGTCCAATACCTATAGTCATGCCCTAAGATAATCCTAGATTAGTCCTAAAATGAAGGATGAAAGTTCATATTTTTCCCCATCTTCCCCTTGTCAAGGAATTCCAAATCTCAAGGGCATATTGTGACAAGGATAAAATTGGAACAAAAAATACCATCTAATAGGTTTTCATATATAAAAGTATGAGGATGTGAATTTTATGTCATATGCACCTCAGAAGTATCCTTATTTTCTATTACTACATGATTTGGAAAGGGATCAAAAAATATATCAAAATTTTCATTAGCATTTTTTATGTTTTAAAATCATTATTAGGTGTATTAAGAACAATAAATTTATCTTTAATAAGGTATTTAATCTTATATTTTATTCCAAATCATTTATTTTTAGATAACCCTTCTCATTTATAGTAGTCATAATATGCATTACTATCATGATCCTTACATAGAGAGATCTACTCATATTAACCTCATTAGTTTGGGGAAGAGATACAAGGTTGAAGTCAAGTGACATTTTCAAAATTATATGAGTAGCTTTCTATAATCATGAAAATATCCTCCTTTATTGATTGGAGAAGATAAACCTATTATTAGTCTATAACACTACATTAATTTTGGGTTTTCTTCATTATTAGTATAATTTTTGACCTTGTAACTTTTTCTCATTAATATTTTGTATTTAAATTAGTTAGATAATTAGAAAAATATTTAATCTTGTTCAAATAAATAATCTTAACCTATATATATCTAAATGTAGGGAATAATTAATCAAATTATTTGAATTTATTGAACATAATATAATCATAGAAAGGGGTAATAATGTTTTCATGAAGATGTGGTTTATATAATTATTGGCTATAGTATTTTTCATATTAAAAATCATGTTCTTATATCTAACTACATAGTTCCTATGTGGTTCATTGGATCCTTACTTATGTTTATAAATTTGAGCATAAAATAATTTTCCATTGATAATGATAAAAACATATGCTGAAAAATAATCATATAATGGATTCAATTCCTTAATTAATAGTAATGGTATGTCATATAATTAATAAGAATCATAGTCCTTATGATGATTATATAAGAAATTTTTCAACAACTTGTCATTGGAGGTATATCTAAGAATGATGTATGAACGGATCTTAATTGTTTTTATTGATCACTTTTACCATTATATAATGTTAGATACAAAGATTAAAAACATTAGCTAATGTAAAATTATAAATATATAGCTAATGGATTATGAATAAAATCATGAAAAATATTGAAGGACTTTCTCTAAAATAAACCTACTCTAATTGCAATACATTAGCTTGCAATGCTATAACAATCTACTTGAGGGATCATGTAGTAGGTGAGGATGATTATTTAGTTAGTATTAATCTAAGGATTTAAATAGGTTATATGTGTACTAAAAGGAATGTAAATATTATGTAAACCTTATTTTTACCACATTATGTGTGGGAATCACATGTGTATCAAAAGGCACATAGGAATAGTCATAGTATTAGTATTATAAACTCCTATGGTGGAATTAGTAATTAAAAAATATATATTAGTATCAGTGAATATTTCATGTTGTTCCTTCAATGTCACAACCTTATCATGTTTTTTAATTCATCACTTATTACATATAACAATTCATAATGAATTTGTGTGTTCATTTTAATATACTAAGTTTCATTTTATTTGTTCCATTAAATCTACTAGGAAAGTACACATATTCACCTATTTTATTATCATCCAATATGATTGTTTGTTCCATTAAAATTATGAATGAAAATAAAAAATTAGATCTAAAAATCATATTTATATACATAAATCTGCAATGCTAGAAAGAAGGATCAAACCCTAATGGAAATCCTAGGTTTCAACATATTCAATATATAGATAGTGTCTCTAATATGTCCTAATTTATTCTTTATTTAATGACACTAGAAATATAAAACTAAGGATTGATTCATATTTTATAAAGTATAAAAATAATACATAAATATAAATATAAGAGAAGAATGTGATTATATAATTTCACTTTCTATAAATAGATATAACTTAAGGGATTTATATATTTATAATTTTAATATTTTGTGTAAGTTTAAGATTAAATTTAAATAATAGAAGTAATATAAATATACTATGAATCACTAAAAATAGGAATTTGGTGTCTATAACTACTAGGATGAATCTAGTAGTATATAGGCTCCTATACTATTATACTAGATTCATTTGATTATACTTTGTCTCTCTAATTTATCACATGTTGTTATGTTTTATTTTAATTCGTCTATGTGAATTAGGTGATTTATGTGTGTACAATATCCAATAAAATATTTTTTTATCTTTGAAACCATATGTTTGATTTAGACATGAGGTTTAGTAATGAAAAAGAGTAAATTGGTGGGTTTAAATAAACTCAACCACTCCTCGATAGATGGTTGATCACTACCTATTTATCTAATATTTTAAATATGGAAGTCAAAGTGCATGTATCTCTCCACATTATGTGTATGTGTGAAATGATTCTCCTTTAATGAATGCATGATTTAATCTAGCTTTAGACAAATGGAAAATGGTAAAACTGGCTTGGATTGGGTGATTTAAATTTGGATAGGTACTCCTCATGATTTATTGTGAACGTGGGAAGTTTATAGAAATACCATTGAATTTTTACAAGTGTATAAATGTGTCCTTGAGGAGATATAAATGATGAAATAGGATTATACCTAATGTGTATTTATACATGAATACTTAGGTACTTTACCACACCACCAACATGTGAAACATATGATATGACCCATAAATATGATTTAAATTCAAGACAATATCATTGCTTGGTATAGGGATGAGTCTATTAGAGTTGTACACTTGAAAAATAATACATGCCTATGAGTCTTTTAAAATTGTCTAAAAAACATGAATAATGATATGAATATTTAGAAATACTTTGAGTATGATAATTATTAAGTTAGGCACAAACTAAGAATTATTATAGCTAACTAATGGAAAATTATGAATGTTATACCCACATAAAGAATGTGGGTATAAGATAAGAGTGTGCATGAGCCACATTTAAAAACACAAGTCATATAAGGTGAAGGTAGGTCATGACTAACATTTCCAAGTGTCTAATACCATATTATAGTGTTTAAATCCTTTTCATATCACTTTATCTTAATTTATTTTTCATTATATTATTCTTTATTTAGGCCCTTGCCTTACTTTTACTACTTTGTACTTAATTAAATATATCATTATATATGTATTTTTTTGTGTCATTTCATTATTTTGATACTTTTTATTGATTTAATTTTAATTGCATGACTCTTTCTTTGGGATATATATTTTTTATCTGACACTCGATTGCCCATTGTCTAGTTATTTATTTTTATGATATTGAGTACTATTGCCTACATAATATCCATGTCATTTTGTACCTATGACTAGATAAATATAGGATTTTCAGCTAAGTTTTTTTTGGTTCCATGATCCAAATCATGCATTCCTATTTTTGTGTGATTTCATGATCCATGTCATGCATATTTCATTTGTAGTTCATTATTCAGTTCTTATATCAATAATGATTACTACTTCATGCCTAATTTTTATATCTATCTTTACATGAAACTTTTAGTCTTAACATTGCATGTTTCATACATGATTCTATGATATATTTATTAATATGATAGCATATTCTAAAAATATTAGAACATGTTTATAAATGATTACATATTTATATATAACATGATGTGTTTATCTCTTTTATTTTGAGATGAGTAATTTATAAGCTACATACCCCACCTCAAAACGTGGGAATTTAGTGGGATTATCATAGAATTTAGGCCTCCATTTATATAAAATTAATTTTTTAAATATAATACATGATTCATAGATTCATATTAGTATATATTATCAATTTGAGTCATATTATGGAACAAATGTTTATATATTGGAGCTAATTTTGGGGAATATGAAATACATGTGCACATAATTTACAAAAGGAATGGTTAATTTTTATATATTTGGAAAAACATTATATATATATATATGTATATGTGTGTGTGTGTGTGTGTGTGTGTGTGTGTGTGTGTGTGTGTGTGTGTGTGTGTGTGTGTGTGTGTGTGTGTGTGTGTGTGTGTGTGTGTGTGTGTGTGTGTGTGTGTGTGTGTGTGTGTGTGTGTATGTGTGTGTGTGTGTGTGTGTGTGTGTGTGTGTGTGTGTGTGTGTGTGTGTGTGTGTGTGTGTGTGTGAATGTATGCATGTATGTATGTATGTATGTATGTATGTATAAAATTATAAATATGTATAGCACCAATTGAATCAAATAATGGGGAATGAACATTCTTCATGCACATAATATTACAATTTTCTTTTTAAGAGAATGGTATTGAATATATTAAAGGCTAAATATTGAATATGTATGTCCTTCTGCACTAGTTGATTCATGAGCCTATAATAGGCTTAAAATTTCATCTTGAACATCAAAATCAATTAAAGAAGTATTTTATTTGATTTTTATCCTCCATCAATAGCCTAACATTAATCTGGAGGGTTGATGTTTATATATTACCTACCCATGACCATTGCAGTAGTTTGTTTTCTCCACTAGGGAATGATCACAACTAAATATTAAAATGATTCAATAAGAAGCCCATGTATCTAATGCTTTAATAGGAAGCATAACCTCTAATTATTCAACAAGAAACATCATCTATACAAAATACATAGGTGGTAACACAAGACACATGTATTCCTTGTTTTATTTTCAAGTTTCTAAGGTTCTAATTTCTCTTCAGACTTTATTTTCATATATAGACATTGACTATTGGATGATAATTATAGGTTTGGATAGATAAATTTTCACAATTATATCCTTCCCCCAAAAACAAAGTGAGTTTTAAACACTTAGGTGCATCTCTTTATCCTTTAACTATAGTATTTTAACTTATTTCAATATGTTTAAACCTTTTAATTTAAGATGATTTAAATTAAATATATTAAAGTATTAAAATTGAAATGCTAATACAAATTGATTTGATAAATAAATATAGTCAAATACAATATGTTATAATAAAATACAAAATTTATAATTTTTTTAAATTATTAAAAATATCCTAATGATGTGGAAACCTCCCTAAAACAAATGTAATTTTAGTTGTGTGAAGTGGATATAAGTGAAAATTACCTAAGATGACCTAAAAACATAGTTAAATCATAAAATAGTAACTTGTAATCTACTCTAACAGGTAAAGGGGAGGAAGATAGATGTACACTATGGAATTTCCTAGCTACTATGGTTGAATTGTAGTTGATTCTATTACTAGTTTTTTAACCTAAAAGGGTTAAGTGTTGAATTATGTGTTTTTTATCATCATGTGGAAGACTTTAAAAATAGAAAACCCTAAAACCTACACATACACTAGACAAAAATTATATAAAAAATGATGTATAAAAATTAGTTGTTGAGGATGGTTGAAGTGGCCTCTAAAACCCATTATAACTAAGCACTACCTACATATCCCAAATGGGCCTCAATCTAATGTAGTTTTCACTCTTAGAGTGATTATGTGATTTGTGATAATATAGATAGAATGAATGTATTAGATTTGTTTAAATTATTGATAATGGATGTGCTTGACCTTCAATAAAAAATATATAGACTTGGATAAAGACTATTAGAATATCACATAGATGAAATAAGAAATGGTAGTGATGTTTTGCTTAGTGTATAGTTCAATTTTTAGATATATCATGTGGTGAGATAATAAGTAGCCTTGATGTTATTTATAAGATAATAGTTAGGATAATTTTTCTAACCAAATTTACAATTCATGTAGGAGAACTATTTTGAAATGTATCAATTTAAAAAATTAACCATTAGAGAATGTTAGAGAAGGCCATCGTAGGTAATAAGGCCACAATGTAGCCCTATCCATATAGACTTAAATTATCCCAAAAGATAAGTTGATATAAAATATGAAGTTTTTGGATACTAAAAGATTAAGATGATAGAGTTTAATTTTAATTAAACTTACGTGATTTAAGGATTAGTACTTGGTTAGAATACTTAACATATACTAAAAAATAAGTAGTGTCTATATTGATAGTAAATCACATAGTACACAGTACACAATAATTCCTAATCTAACTTATCTTTCTTTATATATAATTTGACCACCAATTACAATATTTTATATCTCTTTATACTACCTTAAAATATTATAGAGGTTACTCAGCTCTATAACCTCTTATAATTGCTTTATGTATGTTCTCTTTTTGTTATATCAATTTTAATACAATGTTTTAGTATAAATACGGACTCAATAGAAAAACTCAATATTCATGTTTATGTGAGACATAAACTTTTTATAATCCAGTCATCCTTTATTTTTCAAGGTTTAATTTCTTATTACAGCATTTAGTTATTGAAATCCTTTATTTTATAAGTATAGAGAGTATCATGTTATTTCAATAATAGAATCAAATCTAAAATATATGTAGTGTGATATTCTGGATAATAGATAATCATACAACCATTTAACCATATTTTATGCCTTTATATCATCCTCAAGATAGCTTCAATTTTTTATAGGTAGAAAAAATCTTTATTTCACCTAAGTGTAACAAAACTATGAACTGATTCAAAATTTCTAGCAATTATGGATTGGGTGCCAATTTTTTAGGTAGGTAATTCTCATACTTCCTCATCATGTTCATAGATATTTTTTTCCAATAAATATGACCTTGTTGTATTCTACATTCATTTTTTATATGGCCATATTTTCTTTTACTTTCATGATTATCATTTGTGACTAGAGTTTTTATTATAAGAAGTCTAGATAATTTTTATGAGTCTTGATTCACATTTCCATTTTATTTATTTAATTTCTCAATTATTGTCCATAGTCCTTGATTTACTCATAGATGGATATTTAATATGTCTTTTTTAATTTATATTACTCATGTAGAGATATAATCTTAGTTAACTATACTATAAAAGGTATGCATTGAATTAAAAAGAAGTAAAGGTTGCACTCAACTATTTTTTCATTTCTTCCAACTCTATTTTCTTATCCTTGGTACATAAAGGCCAACTGAGAGAGTAATAATAGTAGGTGGCTACATCTTCTATTTTTTCCTTCATCTTCCCTATTTTATCTTTTTACTTTGTTCTATTGGTTTGATTTTCTCCTAGAAGTGGCCCTAACACTTCATAATTATAATCTCCATTATCCTCAAGTTTTATTAGTCTTTTCTCCACTATGGATCCTTCATGGGTAATGAAATTAACCATTATTTCCACCAAATATTTCATGAATAGAAGAATTGTATCTAGATCAAATTATGGCCCTAGAGTGGTCAAGTCAAATAAACTCTTAATTTTTTCTTACAAGTTAAAACACCTCATAATTCAATCCCCACTAGAACTCTAGATAATAATCTATCCTACCATATCTTTATCAATCAAGGTGATATTTTTTATCACTACCAAAAATTTACATCCTTTAGTGGGATGAAGGAAACTTGAAGGCACTAGGATGGTGGAAGTCTATTTTTATGATTCTCAAATTCTCCCTTGATTCATCTTAGTGGATCCATAGGGTTTTTTGTAATGATATAGCATAACTCCATTATATTTAGAGTATATGGTGAAAAAACCTAGGTAATCTACTTTTATCTTGCATTGACACATTTTTTCCTCCCTATTTTTCCTAAAGATAAACTTTATTTTCTATTTCATTATTCTTTTGCATTTATTATTTTCGCTTATCTTCCTTCTCTTTCTTTTTTTTTTCTACTACATGTTTATTTTTTCCTCTTTCACTTTTTTGTTTTTCTTATTGTATTTTTATCTCATCATATACACTTTTATTTGTATATTCATCTTATATCCTTTTTCATATTTTTCCTTATTTTTATTCTCCTTTCTTCAAAAGATTTTTTCTATTTTTCCTACCCTACTCTATTTTCTTCCTATGCCTTGCATTTATTTTCCTCAAATTTTTTATTCCACTTTTTTTAATTTAATTTATTTATTTTTTATTATTTTTTCCTATTCTTCTCTTCTTTGATTCTTATTTATCCACATTTTATTTTTATAATAGTTTTTAATCCTATCGGATGTCTGACTCCGTAATCTCCTAGATTTTCTTGAATTCTTTCGCAAGTTCTTATTTCAACTTCTTGCATTTTTTGATTATCTCTTCTTTTTTATATTTGGTTTTTTGTAAGTGTTTTTATTTTATTTTTTAGAGATTTAAAATAAATATATGTTTTATTTTTAGTTCTTCAATCCATTCATTAGAGTTTCCTTAGTCTTTCCTAGTCCGTAAGAGACATATGTGATTCTGTGGCAATTTATATTAAGGCCTCCTCTTGATATTTATCAATTATAATCTTGGTATCTTTGATAATTTCATTTATATGTATAAATATATCTTGTAGATACTCTAAAAGGATTAAATCAAAAAAATCATATCTAAAATGTTAAACATAGTCTATAGTTGCTATGATCACCTTGTTCTTCCCTGTGATATCTACATTCTTATGTAGACTACCCAGTTTATATATCTCATCCTTGATATGGCACATGTATAATATAATATTTATATTTTTTACCTTTGAATTACCTCATATTTATTACTCTACCTCTTTCTCATGTTCATCCTTTTATTTAGATGACTCTATTTTTGAATATCTCACTAGGGTTTTTCAACAGTCCTTTGTGTATACACAATATTTTCAAACATTTATTGATTAATGACACTTTCTATCTTTAAATAACCTATCAAGTCTCAATATATATAAGTGAATGCTTTTAAGGATATATTGGGAAAGGGTGGCTAGACCATCAGTGCTTTGTAAGATTAGCATTTCTTTTGCCATTAAACCCAAGCTTATTCTTCTTAGTTCTACCTATTCCTATCACATGCTATGTTTCATCCTTAATTTATTTATTTAGTACCCTTTTGACCTATCAATTATACTATGTTGACTAGGTTAACCTAGTAAAATTGAGGGACACTTTAGATCTTTTGGTTTTTTGGCCTCATGGTTGACCTAACACAGACCTATAGACTTATCCTCAAAAACATGCTAGGTCAACTAGGTCGACCTAGCATAGTCAACATTCTTGAAAGTTTTTAGGGAATGTTACTACTCTATATACAAGGTCATTTACAAAAATTTAGTGAGAGTGAATAATTAAGAGAAGAATAAAAAATTAACATCTACCTATTAACCATTCTACTTGGGAAATAATGCTTTAGGGTTCAATACTTTCTTTAAATCTTTGATCTCATCTTGTGGATAAGCCTTCTAGATTCTTGTATAGTTTTTGTATCCTAGAGATTATTTATCTTAGTTATCCTTACATACCATGATAATATCTTATGAATAACCTTGGCCAAGGGCAAGACTAAGGCTCAATAAGTTCATCTTCAAAGGTAAGTATTCCTAACTTTATTCCTCCTTTGTAAGAGTAGTTAGATAGAGCATGTGTATTCTTCTCTTCCATGTATTATGATTTCATATAAATTGATGTGAGTATATGTACTCTATACATGTTTAGTTTAATTATTTATTTGTTTTATTTCTAACCCCCCCTTTTCAACACAATCTTTGGGGCACACTAGATTAGATTTACTTTTCTTGTTATTATATTAGTGAAATATTGACTCTTATGACTCTTTTAGGGTTCTTATGTGATTGTGTTAGACTATAGGCTTTGTAACCCTATCTTTCATGGTTTTTTATGACAAGTGATCCCCTAATTGAGTCTAGAAAATCTTCACATTGGTCATGATCTCATTTAATAATTATATGCCCCCCAATTGAAAGTGTAGGTGTGCTCTATCATGTCCGATTTAGGATAATTTATGGACATGATACATTTTTGATTGCATAAATTATGGTAAACCCAATGTAAATCAAATCCTTATAGGATTTATTTCACTTTATTTTGATCATCATTTTGATCATATATTTTGACATACTAGATCGATCATGTCAACCTAGTTATTTTTATTTGTTTATAGGTTTTCAAGAATAGGAAAATGAATCAACAAACTCAAGCTAATATGAGTTAAAATTTTCCAGACTTCTATTTTACCCTACTAGGTTTACCATCTCAACCTAGTGAATTTTTAGACTTCTAATTTCGTCTACTAGGTTGAGCAGGTCAACCTAGTGTATTTTTAGCACTTTTTCAACAAGTTTATATATTACTTTATCGACCATCTTGACCTAGTTTTTATGTTTCAGATAGTTTTATCCAATATTTTTGATCAAAAATATTATCTTTTTCATCTATAAAAAAATTTAGGTTATTTTCTACTTCTCTGTATCTTTTTGTCTCTATACTTTTCTTTCATAGTTTGTAGTTTATAAAACTACCCCTCTATAATCAACTAGGTCAACCCTATGGACGTAGTTATGTGTTTTATGTGTTCTAAAATAAATAGGTCAACTTGAATGACCTCATTCATTTTTATACTTTGATTCCATAGTATAGGTTTGACCCTATTGACCCTATTCTCTATGATTATCTATATAGTTTCTCAATTATACCTTGTTTCAAAGTTGGAATTAACCACATATGTTAATCACATATTTATTTTAAGTTACTTGCATGCTTATAATAGTTCCCATAGTCTAATTAGGTGATTTTAAATCAATAACTTAGTTTCACTATTTTTATTTTATTCACACAAAACCAAACCACATAAACATCAAAAAACTTTTAAACATTTGACTACGCAAGACAACTTACTTGGATTTCATCACCAAGGAGGAAGCCTACTTGATGCTTTGGTCAAGTATAAAGAATGGTTAATGGTATATTTTGGATAAGCACTTGTTACCCTTATTTTTATAGTGTGTGAAGTGAGGGGATAAGCCCCAATACCAAGCCTATGTCATTAACACTAGATTCCCTTTCATCCTAAATAAACCTGAAACCATCCTTAGATTTATATTTATTACCTTTCTTATAGCCAACTTCCTTTACATTTAAAATCATTCTTGATAATTTAATCAACATTATATGTTTACCAAGTACCAATATCTTTAGTTTCCAAGTTGATTACTTGCTCTTTGATCAATTGTGTGTGCAAAAACATATATTAGCCAACATTAGTGTAAGGTTTTTCTTTGTGTCCTTTAATTGGATTGGCCAATGTTAATTTAATTTATTTTTTATTTCCTTTTAGTAATTATTACTTTTCATTAGTTAAAAATTATCTTGTTTCAATTCACAACTTACAAAATCTTTTAAAATATTTTATTACAAACTATCTAGTTTGTAGGATAATTCATTTTATTTTTTAGAATATTATTACTCTAGAGATAGATTAACCATTGAAATTTTATGTACTAATGAGAAATTGAATAGCTTTATCCACTGAAAAATAGTTTGACTCATGTGATAGACAATTGGTTAGGTACAACCACTGAAGATTATATTAATAAAAAATAGTATAAGGCTACATTGCATTTGAATTGGCATATGATTTGTTTGTGTGAGGGGTAAGAGGTAAATTTATACATCAGCTCCCTATGCTAGTTAAGATGTTGTCTATGGAAAGAGAAATGGTACGTGATCCTTTTAAGATGGAGTAGTCACTTTGGGTGCCATGGGGTTGTGTGTGATAAATGGATGAATGGTGAAATAAAATGTGAAAGATTAAAGTTGAAATAAGAATGGAAGCTTGACATGAGCTAGAATGAAAGATGACCTTAGAATTAGAATAATAATTGTGAAAATAACATAGGTGGAATATCTACAGGAATATTTATGTACCGACAACTAGGAGTAAATGAAGGAGTATGGTAAGATAAAATAGTAAGGATGAAGAAAGAGAAGTGGATTGAGATGAAGGAATAAGGGAGAAAAGTGGGCCCAAATTAATATATGAGATAATAAAAGTGATAAGGAAAGAAGAAATGATGAATTTATTACTCTAGAATTAGATTAACTTATCAGTAATCCTACATCATATATATAGAATAGTATTCCATAGTGTGGAACCAAATCTATCACTTAAGGAGCAAAGAGAAATTTTCAATTGATAAAGCATAGGTTCAAGATCCTAAAATGATGAGGATATATGTCATGGTTATTAGCATTAGAAATTCACATCCCCTCAGCTTAATTTTTTCAACATAGTAGGATTTCTATATAATATTCAAAAGATGATGAGTGACAAGTACCAGTGATGAAATAAGTTCATAAAAAAACAAGGAAAGTTTTAGAGATATCATACTATCAAGTAATCAAAGGGTTAATGAGGGAATTATTATGAATCTATATTACACCCTTTTAAGCAAAGGTATTTCAGACCTACCTCTTCTAGATAATACAATGGGTCACCTTTAGGTTTGGATATCCTATTGAGTGAGATGAACCTCTAGTTTTGGGTCTAGATCCCTTGTTGCATCATATAAGATCAATTCATAAACCTACTTGCTTATCCATGAAAAGGGATAGAAAGGTGCATGAAATAAACGTAAGCTATTGGAGGTGATACACCAATATAAACATCTTCCACCTACTTGTATACATTATGAACATGAATACAAGGTGAACTTACTATAACAACTCATAATAGGTCTCTAGGCAAAAGTGTTTCAATATGGAGGTGAGAAATAAAATAGGGACCAAGAGGGATTGATAAATAGGTTTACTAAGAGACATTAGTGAATCAATCTCTACACTCAGCTAATTTAAATCCATGAACACACTCTATATGACCTACCAAGATAACAAAACAACTTGCAACTAGGTAAGTAAATAGGAAAAATGAAGGGAGTCAACTTACTACCACTAACACTCATCAAACATCAAAATTATACACTATATGTAATCAAATAAAAAGGCTAGAAACAACATATATTCAATTTTCAAAGGCAGAAATAAGTGTTTAGTAGGGCAGGGCTTCACCATACTCTAGCAAAGAATAATTACAGTGAATTGATGGTGAATTTATAGAACATGAGAGGGAGATAGAGGAATAATATATCACTAAAGATCATCAATGATGCATGATAGTACATAATACACCACCTTCAATCCCTCTTCAATTCATAATGAATTTTTGGTTGATGATCTTTATGAGGGTAAGGCATAGAGATGGAGTGGTAGATACTATTTTATTATTTATTTGATATCATTAAATGTATTATCATTCCAAAATTTTCAACCACCTCTTCCTTTCGAAGTTATAAAGGTAGAATTATAGTCTAGTTGGCCTCTATCAATCATTAAACATCTTACTTCTCCCCTTTGGATGTTAAAAAAGTCTAAAAATAACCTATCTTACATGATGACCATGGAATTTTCATTCTCAAATCAATATATCAATTAAAATATCATTTATGGTCTTCAATTCACCCTTTTATTATCCCTCTACACTAGGAGACCTCTTCTTTACCTATCCAAATAGGCCTAATAGGAAACTAGGCCTAGTCACTCGGTGCCAATCACTTGGATGGCCATGGAACCTACATAAAACCTTGAGAATGTGTTAGTGATCATGATTTAGGAACAAAAAATTATCTTATATCATTAATTTTGCCTTTCAAGTAGTGCAAACCTATAATTATTTTTAATTTAGGTGGCTAGGTCATCCTTCACTAGCACCTCTATACTACCTCTATGGTCTAGGCCTATATAATCACTTACAATGGGAATATATAATATTTTATGGACTAAAATGGTATAAATAATCTCACATCACCATTATAAATGTTTTTAAAGTGCTCATCTATCCCTATATTTTGAATTCACCTTAAAACTTGATAAAATAGGGTGTTTGGTACATATGTATAGATGTCCATATAAACCAATGGCATGATTAGGACCACATAAAATTTTAAAATGTATTTTAATTTTTTTCCAATATAAACTAATAAATTTTTATTGATTTATCTCAAGTTTTCTTCCATCAATTTCCTACCAATGTTTAGCAAGGGTTTTAGGTAGTTAACATTGTTAAGGATTATTCATAACGAATAGATCCATAAACCTATAACTAACACCTAAAATATTGAGTAGAAGGGTCATAATAATCACCCCAATAAGAAATTAAATCCATGAAATTTTTCCTATAATTACCAAACATATAACTATACACTCTCGAGCTCCTACATAGTGTAAAATAGTATTTCTAAGGTGGTTGGGTTTTAATTAATGATTCATTGATCTAGCGGGTTTGATGAGGGAAAAAATCCAAGAGTATAAAGTAAAAAACATCCCACCTTCCCTAATGAGGTCATATTACCATGAAATATCTCTGTATAGATATGAGCATAATAAGGAGACCAATTTTGACTATTAGGCCAATTTGAGAGCTCGAGAAGGATATACTTGCTTAAAGAGGTGTGCAATTGTTTGGTTTTGGATCCAAATGGATTAATGGGATATATTCCACCCCACATGAATTTTATAGTTGGTTTACCTTCCTTTTATTACCTCTCTCCTTGATTCTTCTCCAAGATTCACCATGCTTAGGGTTCATGAGACATTAGACTAGTTTGATCCTTATGTCATAGTCATTGGGATTTATCTTTAATTTTTTGAGTTCCAAATTAAATATAATATCATGGGGACATTTACACTTAATTTTATTAGTTTATAATCTTTAAAACACCCTACAACTATAATTTATTTACAAATTTCATGTATAGGCTTGTGACTATCTATTTAGGTCTATTAGGCCTAACTAGTTGATCAAGGCTCTTCTTTGCTTCAGAGGATGATATAATTCAATAGATATTAAGAAATTTTATAAAAAAATTCAAGATACCTTATTTTCATAATTTTACTTCACTTACATGCATGGTTCCATACATACTTTCACTCTTATTTATGACCTTGCATGTATGTGGCAATTCTATGTTTTTTTACTGTGTGAGAGGTCTCTTCCTTTGTTAAAAATATTTAGGTCCCATTGATCATGGAGATTGTATTTAAAAATAACATATTAATTATATATACCTATGATTCTATTTCCCAAACCATCTTCCACTCAACTATCTTGATTTCTACCTATAGGAGGTAGTTTGTGCATTTTTGACTATGTTAGCTTGACCTAAACCTATTTTCATTAAGTCTAATCCTCCTAGTGATATTTCCTTGGTTATTTCAAAAAAAAATTATCCTTCAAGTGTTTCACACACTTTTTTACTCATTTTAACCTTAAACTCACATACAAACCATTACATCATGCTTCTCCTTGTTTGAAGGTGACTTGAGTTTTCAAATAATCATTTCGGTGTTTCTTGGTTCTTGAATATACTTTGAATTTTATAAATGATTTTATAAAAATATAAAATACTCATATTTTTAAACCTTACACTTATCATTACACTAAAACCTTCAAAACTACTCACCTTAATGCATCTTAAATAATTACATAGAAAAAGTAGGCCTACATGTCTACAAACTTGTAGGTTTGCATTCCCATGCTATTAGGTCTCATTTGGTGAAAAAAATATCCTCAAATCCTAATTTTATATTGTTTTGTCTCTTTTCATCCAACAATACTGACACACCCTTTTTTATAATGCAATATAATACCACTTTCAATCACCTTCAAATATATAGTGTTTACACCATTCAAAAGGTTGGGAGCATTGAGTGTTAATTAAAATATTTTGTATTTAGTAACTATGTGGTTGGGAATCCTTATATGGAGAGAGATTTGGGAATAAAATTCAATACCATTAGATGCATTAACCCTGAATAACTTCAAAACACATAATTTATAATGGCATAGTTCATGAACCTACCAACTACTTTGGAATGGAGATTCTTGGCTCCCTTGACTTCACATATCTAAACTAGTGGTAGAGAAAAAGGTGTATGGAATATTATAACACATGGGATACATGTAAAAATAACACTTTCATCATCCAAGCCAAGAAATGCACTGAAATCCTTCAAAAATTAAATCCCATGTAGATGTAAAAGATAACTTTTACTACCTAAATTATTAATGTTTGTTCATAAATAATGGGCAATAAATCTAGAAAACAATGCCAAAGATTTGAAAGTTATGATATCAACTTACTCTATCCCAGATATCAAGTCATCATTTTATCTCTTCTTTCTATATTGAGAAAGAACCTAACTAATTGTTTAGGGACACCAAAGAGAATGATGGAGAGAAGGGATAGATTTTTTACTTCTTTTGACTTTTGAATCATGAATTATCTTCTCTAATTTTTGTAATGAGTTCCCCTTGATATATATGAACTCTTTTGACTTTTTTCTCCATTTTTTTAGGTTAGAAACCTTGGCAAACCATTAGGTGACACAAATGGGGAAATGAGGAGTTAGAAATGCTTTCGATCTAGGTGGTGTAAATGGATGGAAGTCTAGAGGTAATTTTTCAACTATCTGGAGCCTTTTATGGTAAATAAATGATATTGGACCCCTAAAAAGACCTCTTTTTCATATAAAATCACCTTTTTATGACTTATAATGGTTATAAGACCCTTGATAACAACTAATTGAAATGTGACACCTTATCAAAATGCTTTATAATTATAAGGTTAACTTATATAACAATATTTTGATGTCCTTATGGGTCAATTGGAGCTTGAAATAATATTGACTAATAGGTTATAGTAGACAACGTTGGATACATCATTACTCAATATGTTAGGAATCAAACATGAATTTGATACATTTTTAATCTTGACAAAAATACCTCTCCCATAAGAAGTAACTAAGGTAAGCATGAATACTATGAGAACAAGAAACCTTGACTTCTCAAAATAATTTTTTTTTTGTTAAAATACATTAGCTTTGTCAAATAAGGTATATATCACCTTTTAGGATCCAAAAGGCACTTGACACCCTTATTATCATTAAAACCTAACACATCATCCAAATACTCAAAAAATTCTATCACATTAGGATCCCTTAAAGCAACCCATAGTACATATAGTGAAACTTTGAATAATGTTAAAAGGCCTTAAAGACCATTTGAATATCATAACAAGATTTAGGAAGCCTCATGTACTATTAGAGGGCCCTATGAGAAAGTTTTTGAATTTAGGGGTTGAAATTTTCCATGGGAGTCCAAATTATAAACATTCTTGGTGACTCATAAGGGTTGACATGCCTATTGGTCAACAAAACTTGATATATCATCCTTTGATCAAAGACTCACACATGATAATCATGACTAATATTAGACTTTGATTATAGATATAAGACCCTTAAAAAAAATAATAGATTAATACTCTCA
This sequence comes from Torreya grandis, assembly GCA_037957365.1. Classification (NCBI taxonomy): domain Eukaryota; kingdom Viridiplantae; phylum Streptophyta; class Pinopsida; order Cupressales; family Taxaceae; genus Torreya; species Torreya grandis. Next base: position 5,769,583 of record JARHVA010000222.1, on the reverse strand, counting down.
TAAACAATAAAAATAAATGAAATAAAACCAAACAAAGGATGAATTAGATACACCACAGTGTTGACCAACACTTATTAGAAACAAGATAATCAAGAAAACAACTAACTATATACAACTGACCTAGACTTTTCTTCTCCCTCCTAGATCAAAGGGGAATATTCTTAGATCTCCATGAAACCATGAACTTATATTGACAAATATTGAGTGAAGTATAATTTTATAGTACCAATAGAATGAGAATTTACACATACATACTAATATATTAACATGTTTTTGGGTCTCTTTGAGTAGTAATGAGGACTTCTTGATTCATATCCTTATCCATGGATTAATTGTGTGAGTCAAGGACAAAGTCATAATCATCCAAAAATTGTATGATTGGTATAAAAAATACCATAATCACCTCATCAATAAGATATTCTTGGTTGGTCATGCTCATTTGAAACAACTCTATTGACAACTCTACTAGTATGTTTTAGTTTATGTCTCCATTTTTATCTATATAAATTTGTGACTTATTAAGGCCTTCAACCTCTTTTCAAGTGTCTAAACATGGTTTACACATTTCACCAAGGTCTTAATGATTTCCACCTTAAGTACATTTAAATACACTAAGGATCAGTGTATCTTCACTTGGTTCATCTATATGATTATCAACTTAAGGCACTATTGCAACAACCATTTCAACTTTCTCTTCATCATCATGAACTTGTTCATTTTGTTGATGAATCTTTGCAATGTAAAAAACCAAAGTATCCTTAATTTTACAAATATGAGGTGTAAACTCTTGGAGAGTCTCATACTCATTACAAATCCTCTGATATTTTTGCCATAGGCTTTCATCATCTTCTTGAATAGTGTCCATGTGATCATGATCATGCTATAGTGATTCATTTTTTATGGTGAAATCATTTCCATTAACTAAATTTTATTAGAGACAAATAATTAGTTCTTCAAATTCAATGAAAATAGGAATCTCAACATCAACACATATTTCTTCTTGGTAAATTAAAACCTCTTGAAGGATGTCTTATTTTATGTAGATATTGTAAATTGGACAAGTTCTCCATTTTCATACACTTTAGGACTATCATGAAAGATAGCAGTTGCCATGTCATCAAGGAAATATCTAATGTCACCTTATTCTTGGCCAATTGGTTTTCTTTACTTCTAAAAATCATCTAATTATTGAATGTGTTTTTGGTCATGGAAATCAAACTTACCTTGAGATTCTTTAAGTTCATCTTCTATGGCATTATTGAAGGCTGAGTTGTGCTTCTCTTCACCAAGAGGTGTCCCAATAGTAATAACTTCCTCAAATTCACTTGAATAACTTTCATAAACTACCACTACAACTTGAATTTATTCACTAACCTCTAAAATGATAGGTTCCTCTTCAAGGAAGGATATGGTGTGAGGGTGATGGTTGCATTGAGGAGTTGTCTTGGAAGTCAAGGTGGCACTCTTAAAGTTTGTAAATTGCTAATGGAAAGATATTTTAGGAATTCTTGGAGAGAGAGAAGGATTATCTTTGGTATAGGTGTTTCATTCTCCTCATCTATCTACTCATTAATATCAACATGAACATCACTTCTCTCATAGACTTCTTGAGGTTCTTCAATATTTGCATCCTTATCTTTAAACTTCTCAACTAGAGTTGCTTTCTTATTTTAAAAATCTTCATGGATAGACCTCCAAGGTGGAAAGGATAGATGTTCTTGGTAGGAGGGAAATGGAGTTTAGGTGGGATATTATTGAGTGAGTTTAGGGGGTGAATGGGAACTATGAAATCTTGGTAACTTCCTAAGATTGGTAATCACAACCCCTTTCTCTCTTTTCATAAAGAGATGAACAACAACAATTTGAGTAATAGGTGAGGGGATTTGAAATTTTATGAATATCCATTTTTTTAACCTCCAAAACATTATTATCTTCTTAATTTTAATTTGAAATTGGAGTGGTCAAGGAAGGTTGATATGGGGAATTTAAAGGTTTATAGGATTGGTTGCATTAAGATTTCTTCTCCTTCAAATCCAATAACTCAATCTCAATGATTTTATTTATTCTTTCTATCACATTTTAGTCATTACAAGAACAAAGTGTAGCTTGAAATGGTGATTGGGAAGGGAAAGAGGAAAATTATCCTAATAATAAGGCCACCAAGGAGGATGATAGTGATTCTGATCTTGTAGATAACTAAAGTCATGTAGAGGACAAAAATCATCATAAGTCTTATGTGGATTAATGTAAGACTAGTATGGTTCATTGGGCTACTAATACGAGTTAATATAGGATTGATAAGAGTAATGGTGGGGCTAGTATGGGTAAACACAAGGTTGGTAAGAAAGTTTAGGATATAGATATACTCCATATCCATCCATCATATATCATGAATCCAATAAGTAAAAAGAGAACCATCAACATAATTTATTCTTACCCTTGGATGGAGATCGTGTGATGACCCTTAGTATGGAGTTTGGATGATAATTCTCCATAAAAATGCTTGTAGCTCCTTAAGGTAACTGAATCATGAGAGTGAATTCTCCAATGTATTTGAATTTTAGTCCCATTGGGCCTACTAGAAAATGTTATCAGTTTGGATTACTCCCTTTGAAAAAAATGTGTTTCAAACCTCTTTCATCAAGTTAATACAATGAGATAACCTATAGGTGTGGGTATCCTATTGAGTCTGATGAACTTATAGTTTTTGGGATAATTTACCTGATGCATCATCTAGGCCTAGTTACTAAACCTAATTATTTGGAAAATAAAAGGGATATAAGGATGCATGAAATAAACCTAAGCTATAGGAGGTGTTACACTAATATAAACATCATCCATTTGCTTATCTTGCACTATGAACATTAATATAAGTTGAACCTATTACACTAACTCATAATAGGTCTCTAAGCACAAGTGTTTCAATATGGAGGTGAGAACAAAAATAAAAACTAAGAGGGGTTGATTAAGACGCTTGCTAGGAGACACTAGTGAATCAATCTCCACACTCAACTAATGCAAGGATATGAACACACTCCATATGACCAGCCAATATGAAAAACCAACCTAAAACTAGGTAAGGAAATGGGACAAATTAAGGGAGTCTACTTACTACCACTAACACTAATCAACCATCAAAATTATACACTATATGTAATCAAATAATAAGGCTAGAAACAACGTATATTCAATGTTCAAAGATAGAAACATATGTTGAATAGGGCAAGGCTTCACCATACTCCACCAAAGGATAATTAAAACTAATTGAGGATGAATTTATATAAGATGGGATGGAAATAGAAGAATAATATATCACTAAATATCATCAATATTTCATAATAATCCACAAGACACCACTTCTATCCCTCTCCAATGTATGAGGAATGCTTAGCTGATGATCTTCATGAAAATAAGGCATAGATATGTAGTGATGGAGACTATTTTAGTCTGAATTTTACCTTATTCAAGGAATTATCATGAAAAATTGGTCAACCATCTCTTCCCTTGGAAATGACAAAGGTAAAACTATATTCTAGTTGGCCTCCATGGATCATTAAACAACTTACCTCTCCCTTTTATATGTTGAATAGGTCTAAAACTGACCCACCCTACATAATGACCATGAAATGTGAATTTTTCCCTCAATTTATTAGTTACAAGATCATTTTTGGTATTCAATTCACCCTTTAATCAGTCCTCTATGCAAAGAGACCTCTTTCGTTGATGGCTAAATATGCCTATTCAATTGGTTTTAGTCACTTAAATGGCCATGAAACTTGTAGATAACCTTGATAATGTGTTATGAACATGAATCAAGACCAAAAAATTAAGTTATATCATGAATTATGCCTTTTAGGAAGAGTAAATCTATATTTTTTGTTCATATAGGTGACTAGGTCATCCTTCACTAGCACCTATAGACTACTTCTCTAATCTAGGCCTACAAAATAACTTATAGGGGAAATATAGTGTAATTTATGGTTTTATATGGTATAAATCATATCACATCACCCTCCTAAATGTTTTTCAAGTTGTCACTTTTCTATATATTTTGAATTCACCATGAAAACTTACAAAAATAGGGTGCTTGGTGTATTTATATAATTTTCCGTACAAACCAATGGCATGAATATGACCTTATCAAAGTGAAAAATGTGTTTTAGGTATTTTCCAATCTAAACCAAAGAATTTGGATGCATTTTTCTAAGTTTTCTTCCATCAAGTTCTTAACAAGATTTATCAATGGTTTTGGGTACTCAACATTGTTAGGGATTGTTCATAAATAAAAGATCCCTAACCCTCCAAATAACACCAAAAATATTTATTATAAGGGGAAAAATAGTAACCCCAATAATAACATAGACCTATAAAATTATTATTGAAAGTACCAAACATAAAACTATACTCTCTCAAACTTTTGTATAGTGTAAAATAGTGTTAGTGAGGTGGTTCGGTTCTTAGTAATGATTCATACATCTAGGGGATTTGATGATAGAATAAATGTTAGGATTATGAATTCAATAAACTTCCAAAATTACATAATTATCTTATATTATAATGAAATATCTTTATAAAAATATGAGCATAAGAAGGAGACCAATTTTGAATATTAGGCCAATTTGAGAGCTTGATAAGGATATACTTGCTTGAGGACTTGTGATTGTTTGGTTTTGGATCAAAATGGATCATTAATATCTATATCACCCCATATTAAGTGTATAGGTTGTTCCCTTTATTTTCTTACCTCTCTCCTTGACTCTTCTCCAAGATGATTAATGCTGAGGGTTTATGAGACTCTACACCAATCTGACCCTAATGGCATAGTTCTTATGATTTATATTTATTTTATTGAGTTAAAAATTTAGAATAATTTTTTGGGGATATTTTAAATTAATTTCATATGTTTCCAATCCTTAAAACATTTCCCTACTACAATTTATCTACAATTTTTATGTATAGGCTTGTGACTCCCTATTTACACCGATTAAGCCTAATTAGCCTATCAATGATCTCATTTGCTTTAGAGGACCAGAGAAATCAATGGGAATTGAGAAATTTTATAAAAAATTAAAAATACCTTGTTTTAATTATTTCATTTTAGTTACATGGATGGTTTCATACATACTTTCACTCTTATTTTTGACCCTACTTGTAGGTGGTAGTTATATAATTTTTTATTATGCCAGAGGTCTCTTCCTTTGTTAAAATCTTGAGGTCCCATTTATCATGGAAAATATAATTCATAAGGTCATATTATATCTATATACCTCTAAACCTCTTACCCAAACCATCTTACACCCAACTATTTTACCTTCTCATATTGACCTATAGGAGGTAGTTTGTGCATTCTTGATTGTGTTAGCTTAGCCTGAGCATATTTTCATTGAGTCTATTCCTCTTAGTAATATTTAACTAATTTTTTAAGAATATAATTAGCATTAAGGGGCTTTACACACTTGTTTACTCATTTTAGCCTTAGACTCCCATACAAACCATTACCTCATCCTTCTCCTTATTTATAGGTGACCTAAGTTTCCAAACAATACCATAAGTGTCTTTGTATGCCTAATTATACAATGGGTTTTATAAACATGTTTATAATAATCTATCCATCTCATATATTTAAACCTTAAACATACCATTACCCTAAAACCTTCAAAACTACTCACCTTAATGCATCTTCATCAATTACATAGCAAATCAAACCTACAGTTATGCATTCCCATGATCTTAGGTCTCCCTTGTTGCAAAAAATATCTTCCAAACTTGAAATCATAATTTTTGGATCTTTACATCCAACATTACTCTCACACCCTTTTTGACAATGCACTATAAAACCACTTTTAATCACGTTTAAACAAATAATGTGTACACCATTCAAATAGATGGGAGTATGAGTGTTTCCTAGAATATTTTATATAGAGTAACCAAGTGTTTTGGGATCATTGGATGGAGAATAATGTGGGAATAACATTCAAAACCATTGCATACATTAACCCTTAAAAACTTCAAAACACATCGGTAATAATGGCCTAGTTCATGAGCCTGGAAAGTACTCTAGAATGGATATTCCTTGCTCCTTTGAGTTAAAACATGTGAAATAATGGTGGAGAAAAAGGTTTATGGACTATTAGAACCCATGGGAGACACAAAAAAATATAAATTTCATTAGCCAAGCCAAGAAATGTATCAAAACCCTTTAGAAGCTGACCCTATGTAGATATCAATGACAACTTTAATTACTTAACTTATTAACATTTTTTCATAAAGAATATGAATCAATATGGAAACCAATATTAAGGATTATAATGTCATTATATCCCATTCTTATGGAAAATATATCAGGTATTCACTTTATCTCTCCTATTTATACTAAATAAGAACCTCACTATCTAGGGTTGCCAAGGAAAATGATGTAGAGAAAGGATATGTTTTTGAATAATTCTAACTTTTGAATCATGGATTCTCTTATATTATTCCTAAAATAAGTTTTTCATATTATATATAACCTCATATAACTCTACCTTGATCACACAAATTCATACAAGTTCGAAAACACTAGTAAAATCCCCTATTTCTACATTTTTCCACATCAATGACATTGGGAAACAATTGGGGTCCAGAAGGTGGGAAATGAGGAGTAAAATAATTCTTTAAAATGAGGTGGTATATATGGAGGGAATTTTAAAGCTTATTTTTCAAGTGTGTGGGGACTTTTATGGTAAATAAATGATATTTAACCCCTAAAGAGACTTATTTTTACATATAAAATCACCTTGTTATGGCTTCTGATGGTATAAGAGACTTGAATACTAATTAAATGTGACACTTTCACTAAAATATTTCCATATTCAATGTTAAGTTATATGACATGTTTGAAGAGAATTTTGATGAACTTATGGGCTAATTAGAGCTTGAAATAGTATTGACTAATAGGATATAGAAGAAAACCTTAAATACATCAATACTCACTCTGTTAAGAATCAAACATCACATTAACACCTTTTACATCTTGATGAAAATACCTCTCCTATAACAAGTACCTAAGGTAAGGATTAATATTATGAGAACACAAAATCTTAATTTCTCTAAATACCTTAAATTTTGCTAAATACCTTAACATTGTCAAATAAGATATAGGCCACTTTTTAGGCTTCAAAAAGCACTTGATACCCTTCCAATCATCCAAGGATAGCTTATGAAAACTTAAGACATCATTCAAAAATTTAAAACATGTTATTACATGAGGATTTATTCAAACAACCCATAATACATATAGTGAAACTTTAAACAATGCTAAAAGGCCTTAAAGACCATTTGAACATCATGAAAATATTTAGGAAGCCTCATGTACTCTCAGAGAGAACTATGAGAAATTTTTTGACTATAGGGGTTGAAATTTGGCCTGGGAGGCCAAATTATCAATAAGAAAAAAATAGGGGACAAAATCCTTGGCATTGACTTAGACTGATCCTCACATTCTTAAACAACCTAATGAGTGGATTACACAAATAAAACTCCTAGAAGAATCCTAATTAGATATATCAGATAGGAAAGTCCCTACCTAAAGCAACACCATCAAAAGAGACACTAATAGAATCATTGAGTCTTATTATTTTATATCCATCATCAATCGAATAAAAAAACTTTATAGTTGTCAAAAATCCCAATATGGCATTAATTTTGGGACCCTTTATCCATCTAAAATAGTATGATGGATCTACAAACCCTAAACAATACCTTTTAATTAGTTATATGAAGTGGAAAGACAAAGGAGTCATTGATGATCTAGTAAATAAATATGAATTGAGTGGTGATTTTTTAGGTGAGATTCAAAATTTATGTTTTAAAAAGACACAAACCTATCAAGTCTATAGGATGTGAAAAATTAGATTATCATAGATTTTAAAATAAATAATAATTATAGCTATACCATACAAGATCCCAAATAAGTTTGACAAGGATAAAAATAGATTGTTAACAACTATCACCATATATTTTCTAACATAATAAATAAAGTTAAATTTGTCTTAGAAGACAAGGATAAATTTTATTGATTCATTAAACGTTTATGACCAAGAATAAGGTTTACCATTGTGAAAACATAATATCCTAAAAAATTAGAGGCAAGGAAATCTATAAACTATGTAACATATATTTTAGAATATGGAGAAGCTTTCACCCCTAGTTTATAAATAGATAATATGCTAAAATTTATTATATAAAGGTTATAACAACAAAATGATGTAATACAAAGGCCAAGATCTAGTCTATAATGCATGAAGTGTGGGAAAAGAGGGACACCAGATAAATTAGTATCCTAGAGTAAAAAAAACATTCTAAGATATATATATATATATATATATGGGATATGAGACATCTTTATGTCATATTATCTAGTAGTACATCAATAATACACATACATTATACTATTGCAACTTATATAAGTCTCATAATCATGATGAAAATAATTACATATCCCTTTAATAACTAAAATAAGATAATACTAAAAATGATTTTGTAGATAATTTTTATGACTCAAACTAATTTTATTTATGAAGCCAATTATAAGGTACCAACCTTAACACCAAACCTTGGTACCAAATATAGTAGCATTTTATCCCATAGAAATGCCTAGTTGGAATAAATTTAGAAAAATTGGATACCTCTTGTACATAATTAAAATTCTTGTAAACTAATGATTCTTTAGTCACAACATCGTATGTGGCCATCACATTTATCACAACCCCAATTTGGTGGTTATACAAGAGTATAAAAACCTCATCCATGGAATGCCTAATAGAATCCTATGGATTTCATATGGTAATAGCCCTATGATTGGGGATTTCATGCTAATAGTGGAAGAGTTTGATATAGGGGAGATTATTAAGGAGGTGTGTAGAGAGGAAAGGGAAATGGTTTCAAATATATCCTATTAAGTGTTATATGTGTAGAGAATTCAACCATGTATAGAGGAATTATCCCTCAAATCCTCAAAAATAATTGCAGTGTACATATTGTTGTATGTTAGATAATAATGACACTAAAGATTATCTAGTCCTCAAAAAATAATGTGAAAATAAATTAATGAGAAATGTGAAATTAATAAATGTTGAGCCTTAAGAATACATTGTTATTGAGGTTATAACATATAATACACACAAATCAAGGATACCTCCTATTGATATGCCACATGCCGACATAATAAATAAGGTTTAATCACATAAGTATCCTAAAACTACTACTAAGAAAGGCTTAATGAATGAAGTTACGTAGATTCTGAAATCCACACAACAACAATGGAATATATAGACTGATAATTCCACCATGGATGCATGATCTTATGGATAAATAGTGTTCATTATGTTCCAAGAGGGAGTTAGGGATATGCTAAAAAATTTACTTAAACTATTGAGTACACTATGAAATGAAGAGATACTAAAAAACATCTCTAACTTAATCCATAATGTATAGGAGTGTGCACATAATAGATAATAAGCAATGGATAAACTAGTATGGTATGTAAAGATGAAGAAGCCATGGGACATAGATGTAAGGATCAACATAGAGATAGTGGGGTATGAAATATGCAACATAATTTTTAACTTAAAAACTATAGTAAACATGATTCCCATGTTGAAATGTGAAGCCATTGGTAGACTAACATTTAACTACAACCCAATATACTCAGTCTTATGGAGTAAAGATGAGTAGAACCCATTGGATTATTATAATAAATGGAGATCAAAATAATAGGCCTCAATCTAAAAATAGATTTCAAAGTCATCAACATGAAGACAATGGCCAGGCATTATCTTATGCTAATTTGAATGAAATCAACCTATAATGGATAGATGATAATCAACATGGTTGTAGATCATATAAAATATAAATAAGATGACTAGGTCATCATAATCCCATTAAATAAATTAAATTTAAAGACATATATAGTACCTAAGGAACCAGAATATTCACATTGTCATATAGGGAATAGTTATATGAAAGTTAATGCATAGAGGGAACCAAAGAAAACATAAGGTATAGACTATAATTTTTTGTACCATAAATCATGTTGATATAGATTTTATACACACCAAAATATAACAAGGTAGCCTCTAACATCTAAGGAATGTTTGAGGATCTCAAATGAGGTAAATGCCACTCAAGGGTAGGATTTGTAGTTATGTGGTCTTTGAAAACCTATTGATGGATTAGTTGGTAGGGCATGTAGGTTGTTGACAAGGTTTTCTAGAAAGAGGCATGGTTCCTAATAAGGGTAGTTAATATTTATGTACGTTGGATGGATGGTTGGATTATAATATAAAATATGTATATTTAAAAACAAACTCAAAAATTAGGGAAGGGTAAGGTAGAAAAGAAAACTTCTATGGGTTTTAAGAATGAATTCCCTAGATGGTTTCTAAAGGGGCAAGTGCTTTCAAAACCTATGCTTGTTGCTAGCAGAAATTGTGCACACATAATCAGACACTGATAAGAAGTCTAAGGAAATAATGATGTAGGAAATTAATAGGCCTCAAAAAAATGTTGTTCCTTTTAGGGAAGCTATTTCACACTCTTAGGAGATTATATCTTGAGCTAATGAAATATCTAAGGTAGCTATTACACACATTAAAAAAAAACTACATCAAAGAAAGAACTCATGAATTTTTAGAATTATGAATCAATTTGAACTTAATTATCCTAATCAATATATTTACTAATTTTTCAATAGATTTTTCACATCTATAGATTAATACATCAATCAGTATAATCATGATTCCGTTCACAACTTTTTCACACTAAATATCATTATAACATACAACCAAAGAAAGTAACAACTTATTACATAGAAATTGGAAAGAAAATACAAAAATACATTCACTGATGATTAAAATTGATGTTGCACCTATATTTAAAAATTCTCTATAAAAATCTAAATTGGATTATAATTGTTTATATAGATTTGGGGAAGGGGTTGCCTCAACCTCCAAGTTCATGTAAGGTTATTAAATATAATAGTTAGATTATGAGTTATAACTACGGTCTAAAACCATATAAGATTATTCTCATAGTTATTATCTTAAAATAGCCTCTTTAAAATTTTATGAAATATGTGCATGTATATGAAGATGAAGGCAATTTTTACAATTATATCATAAACTACATAGAAAACTACTAATATATGTGCCATTTACATAACTATTCATGTACAGAGTCTTAGCCTTTTATAGGCTATGCGAAGAACCTATTGAATATTTTTAGATTATTTTAATTTAAATGGAACATAGACATAAATTGAAGACAAGTATGATTATATCAATATTTTATAACTAATGATGTTTTTTAACTATGAATAATCTTACACAACTATGCATTGCATGTCTCCCATGCCTCTCACTGAGTTTGGATCCTTGAAATATCTACCTAGGACTCACACCATCAGATCCATATGCATGATGGAATTCAAGCATGGAATTTCTTAGCCCAATGAGATCTCTGATTACCTTTTATCATTATAGCTCAAACATATTTATGTTATATGGTGGATTCTTGCTTGGTCACATGACCTTTGAAAAGTTTCCATTGATCTCTCACTATTGATCTTAGTGTACTAGGCTCCCATGAACTATTTCCATGTGGCACTCTTATGGAGATTTTGAAAATCCTTTGTTGTTGTGATTGATTTTTCACCATTGGATCTTTTGTACATGAGTTAATGTGCATTGTAGATCTTCGTGTTTGAATCTTTGACTCCTATAATCTTGACATTTGTTATTTCTAGATTCATTCCTATAAACATAAATGCAAAAGTGATTTAGCATATACATAGATACATACATACATACATACATATATATATATATATATATATATATATATATAACAGTGCTCAACATAGGGGTGACACTTGGTAAATTCCATAGTGTATTAGGTTTATTGATCTTGGTAGTAGGCTATTGTTTCAGCCAATTTGTCTGGGTGAAATTATTGTGGGATTTTTGTCTGGGGTATGTATATTATCAAAGAAATTATTTCAAAAAAAATTTCTAGATCAATTATCAGAAAGAGTCTATTTCATTAGGAAAAATACCTATGGAAAAAAATTCAAAGGGTAAGTTCATAAAAAAAAAATTTTAAGACCCAATTCCATCGAGGTAATTATTTTGGATAAAATACCCATAATAATTTTCCCAAAAACTAATTATATCAGAAAAAATGTTTGAGACACAAAGCATGAAGTTTAATTTTTTCAAAAAAAATGCCTAAGACATAACTTTCAAAGGAATTAATCTGAGGTAAAGGGCCTGAAAGATTTAGTCCAGGACAAAAGTCCCAAAGGATAAGCTATGTTTTGAAGGGTAAGTAAAAAATATCCAAAGGGTCTACTTCATGGAAAAAACTATTGAAGGGTCTAATTTATAGGGTGAATTTTGGTGAGGAAAGGGCTTGGGATAAATTTACCAAAGGTTAAGTTTGGTATGTCAAAGGGTCGATGCAAAAAGGCTAAAGGGCCATTCTATCGATGAAAAATGTATCAACAATATTGTTGAAGGGAAAATGTATTGGGTAAATTATCTACAAGAATAAATATTATTTAGGTAAATTATTTTGGAAAAATGTTTGATGTAATTAACACAAATTAATAATCTTTGGGCAAAGGTTTTGGTATAATTATTATGGGGAAAATGCGAAGAAGAGACAATTTTGTCAGACAAAATGTTTGATAGGAAAAGTTCAACAAAGACAAATTCGATAAAGTTAATTGCTTTGGGTAAATTTACATGGGGAAATTATTATGGGGAAATTATCAGAAATTAAATTTACGACACAATAAACATGTAAAACAATTTCATTTTGAAGAAAATTTCCAAAGAGGAAATCTTAAAAACATAAATCCAAAAACATAAAGCTCGACAAAGACTCTAAAAAAGGTTGGTCTATGAAAACAAAATATCAATTCTACTTTGTCAAAGTATGAAAAAGGTTGATAATCAATCTTCTCCTAGATTTTGCTTAAACATATAGAAGAGGGGATCAAATTCTAGACCATAGTCTTAAAAAAGTGGGTTCCCATTTCCTATAGAAATAAGGGGGGTGTTTTGCACAATAAATGGTGACTCACAAGGGGAATACTCTTGAGTATTAAAGAACCCAGAAATCTAGTTTGAAATATCAAATTAATCATGAATTGTGTCATAGAATATTACTTAAATTAAAAACATTGAAAGTGACTCCTAATTATATTCAAACAACATAGTTGCCTTCCAATTTCTTGGATCTATGTGTGTCAGAAATGTGTAGTTTATTTAATCCTTGCAGTGATGAGATTTTCAAAGGTATTGATGGGGTTATAGGTTTCATTATAGTATCTCTTAAGTATCATTAAACACAAGGGAATCACAAGTATTGCTCTACTACCATCCAAGAATACATATCCTTGACAAAGATACCTTAGGCTCCTTGTATTCTCTTTCCATTATTTTCTTTTGATCATGATGCATGGTACATTAACCTTATTTCATCATGCAGGCCTTTTGATTTTATTTATATTTTATTTTACTCTTTTGAGATAATGGGCTCTTTATTCTTTTATTTTCTTTCTTTTTTAAATGGAAAGGAGAAGAGTTAGAACCCTAGTGATCTAGTATAATTATAAAACAAATCATTACTATAACTTCCCTGCAAGTTACACCTATACCCAAAATTATCATTTCCAATAAGTGTTTAATGTGATAAGTGTATTTGATCTAATAAAATAACATAAATTTATAAATTTATATGGAGTAATCTGAGAGCAACTTCCACATGCTTGGTAAAAGTATTTAATTGTTACACCATTCAGAATAATCCATGATTACGTACCTTCATCATAAAGACTTAAAAACATAGAAGTACACCTAATTTTGTGAACTAGTCCCAAAGTGTCAAGATTTTAAAATTTCCCCTTTTATACAAGTCATAAGCTCAATTGTTTTGGATTTTTATCTTGGTTATTGTCAGAGAAAACACAATTCTGATTACTAGAGAAAGCATTTTAAAATTACTAATCTAGAAATGGGGAATCTAATCTAAATAATCAAAATATTGAAAGAGGGAAAGATTAATCTAAAAAGTAGGAAACTAATCTAAGAAATCAAGAAATATAATCTATTAAAGAAAAATACTGAAGTCAAGAAATTAATTTATAAACCAAGAAATCTAATATAATCCTATAGCTACATTCATCTTCTTTGTTAGTTAGTAATAATAATAAATAACACAAACCTAAAGTAGTTATTCAATAACTATCTATTGGCTATTTATGTAAGATCATTAACTTAGAGGTATTTTAGATGAAATGCATTATTACCCATGATCTCAAAAATTTGGTATGGTCTAATCCATAATGGGGAAAACTTGTCATGTTCTCTATTCTTCTCATGGGATTTATCCAAAAGTAGCACTAGATCTAAAATTTTGAATGCTTTGACTTTTGATCTTTTATCAAACCTTTTATCCAGACTTTATAGTGAAATACATATTCATTTTATCCTCAGATTTCACTAGTACCTGATTATAGCCTAAAAATCCATCTAAAAAGGACATCATTTTAGAACCACTTACTATTTGTATCACCTCATCCAGAGAAGGCAAGGGATAATTGTCCTTTTCAAATCCATATTCAAATTATTAAAATGGAAAGACAATTTGATCTTACCATTATTCTTTCTTAATAGGACCAAATTAGCCACCCAAGTAGAATGTCTTACCAAGAAGATGATTTTTTTGCTTAATAGCTTCTCCACTTCTCTTTGGATGAGAGGCTCCAAGGTAGGATTGACTCATCTTTGCCTTTGTCTAAAAGTATTATGATATGGATTCAAGGTAATCATGTGAGTAATGACCTATGGGTCAAATACTTTCAAGTCTTTGTATGTCTAGGTAAGGACATACTTGTATTGAGTGATTAGATCCTTCACTCACTATCTCTCTTCTAAGGTGAAGTTGAGACCAATATAACATAGTGTGGGTTGTGCTCATCTCCTAGATTTTCCCTTTTTAATTTTGATTCATTGACCTTTTTCTACCTAAGTTTCTAAGCTTGGTGGTCTATGTCGAATGTTATTTCCAAAAAGGCCAACTAGGATAAATTCATATTTTTGGAGCTAGAGAATAACTACTTTGTCTAATTTCTCTTGATAGAGGTGATTAATGTCCTTGTTATCAATGATTTAGGATTTGAATTTACCTTAATTAGTTAAAAAATAAATAATTTTTTGTTCATCATCAAAGACTTGGAATTTTTCTATGTTATTTGGAATAGAGGGATAAGGTACCAATTCATTTGAGAACTTTTTTACCTTAGATTCTTGTAATGGCTCCAAATTAGTAGTAGTAGTAGTAGTAGTAGCAGCTAGTGAATTATTCACTTTATTTTACTCTCTGGAAAGTTCTACTATGTTGAAATATTTCAAGATTTCAATTAGGTTCTATGATATATTCTTGTAACTTCTCAAATAAGATAGCTTGTATTGATATTTATTTCTTACTTGGTTGACCACCAGTTCTGAGTCACCAAATACTAGTATTTGTTTCATATTATCCTTAAGTGTAAACTCTAATACCATAATCAAAGCCTCATACTTAGCTTTATTTTTAGTGCATGTAAATTAAAAC
Source organism: Torreya grandis (assembly GCA_037957365.1). Taxonomy (NCBI): domain Eukaryota; kingdom Viridiplantae; phylum Streptophyta; class Pinopsida; order Cupressales; family Taxaceae; genus Torreya; species Torreya grandis. The sequence continues at coordinate 5,753,926 of JARHVA010000222.1, read as the reverse complement.
ATCTATACTACCAATAAATTTTTACCTTGTGGATCAATTAGCTCAATTCCTACACCTCATCCTTGCTTAGTTATAGTGTCATCAAAGTGTAAAGTACATTATTGATTAGAACCTTTATGTTTTGGATTTTATACTTCATTTTGAGTGGTAAAACTATAAATACCAAGGATAAGAGATTCGTACATTACATATTCATTCTCAACATTATATTCTATAATTGGATACTTAATTCTTAGATCTTTGTCAAATTTGATTTGATTCATAATTCCTCTCCATGTCAGCTAGATATGAGAGAAGTCTATAGAGAGATATCTATTGAGTGTTTTATACCAATCCCTACTTAGAAACAATCTATATCCTTCTAGTATGTCTACCACAAGAATATCATAGGCCATCTAGACTCATGGTTCAAATGCTACTTGAATGTGCACACTATTCAATTCTCAATCTATTGGTACTATTGTTTTATCCAATTGTGAAACTATTCTCTTAGAAGGACTCAGAGTGAGACCAAAATTCTAACATATTGATTTAGGCATGAAAATCATAGATGCTCTAGAGTCAACTAGATAATTATGAATATACTTACCAAATGCCTTGATAGTCCATAGAAATGGTGGAACTTCTATCTTACTCTTGTAGATGACATTGACATTTGTAACCTTCACTTTGTCTATAGGTGCTTTATCTCTTTCCATAGGATATTTTCTAGTAATTGACTTACATAGTATCTCTTTTTATTTAGGGATATAAGATAACTCATGAAGAGTTATATTCACTTTTATCTTCTTCATATCCTCCACAATAATGTATCCTTCTTTACTTGGTTATTTTTTTCTCTATTAATGATTGTTCCCCTTTGGAGGGGGTGGATTATTTTTTGCTTTAGGATTATGAGGAATCACTATGGTATTTGGAGGATTCAATATTTCAAGTGGATTCTTATTCCTTAAATTATATACACCTCTCTAAAACTACTGGAAAGCATAAACTTTATCATTATTGTATTCCAATTCATTGTCATCTTCACCTAGGAATGGAAACTCATGAGTTTCAAAGAACATAGTAGTTCTTAAAGAGCTAAGATCCTATTGATACTTAGGTAGATTATGTATCTGGTCCTATCTGACTACTTCCTACTGAAAGACATTGAATGTTATAAATTTTTAACATAGTTAAGTTCACCATGCTCAAAAGTATTGTGAATTCTACACTAGTTAGGAATAGCCATTTTTCTATGTTGATCTCTAGAAGTTTGTTAGGATAGTTAAACTTTTTGAACAATCCATGTATCTTTGGAATCTAGTGTTCTAATTTTTGATTGGGCCATGAACATTTCCCTTCTTCCATTGCATATTCAAAAATTCATTGTTCAAATTTTGAACCATCTTCTAAATTGAATCTAGTTCTTCCTTTGTAGAATTAATACCTTATAAAAAAGAAGTGGGAAGTGTAGTTTATTGTTAATTATACTGGTAACCATTACTTATAATATGATTGTTCAAGAAGCTAAGATTCAGCTATGTTGTCTATATCCTGGGAAGTAGTGTATATAGTTGGTTCTGATTAAGCACGAGAACATTATAATTCACATGTGGTATCAAGTTTTATTATGGAAAGTAATTGTTAACATAAGGTGAACTAGATATCTAAGGATTGAGATGTTTGTCCATGTTGATAGCCTCTTCATATGTGAAAGCCAAACTATTCAAAATAGTTGTTCTTCTGAGGAACACAATATTGATTGGGTCTAGGGTATTCTTGTACATTTCCAATTTTAATGGCTCATATGGTTTATATCTTGGGATCAACTAGTTTTAAATATTCTAGAACCTTAGATTGAAAGCATGGATGGGTTCATTATGTTCTCTCCTCATGATAATGAAGTGTTGGTATACCAAAGAAGGATTGGTGACCTTTTTAAACTACACAAGAAAAGTTTCTTGACATTCATCCTAAGAAGTGATGGAATTTTCCATTAGATTTAAATACCAATGATAATAAACGTATATTAAATCAAAAGGGAATAATCTATATACAACATCCTCATATATAATATTCATTAGCCTTACTATAACTTTAAAATTTTTGATATGTTCCTTTATTGTCCTTACTCCTATAGGGAAAAATGATGGTAAGTACTTTTCAAGATTTTGAAGTAAATTAGACACATCTCTTAGGATGATAATATAATATCCAACTAACTAGGGATAATCCATTGGTTGTTTAATAGGTAAAGGGATCCTTACAAGTAAGGGGCTCCCTATTAGCAGAGGTGGATTGTTTTAAGTTAGGGCCATTAACATAGTTGTAGATATCTTCTAATTTGTTAGGGGTGAGATGAGAAAACCAACCTAGGAATAAGATAGGGTCACTCTCATGGTTGACACTATTTAAACTCTACATAAAGGATAACTAATATTATCAAGAGTGTGACCCTTCTTTTACTGCCAATTAAACTATTGATATGGGTTTTATACATAACACAACATAATGAGGTAGGCTCTAATGTTTTAAGATCTTAATAGAGGTAAACTCCACTCTAAGTCATGAGTTATAGGTATGTAGTTTTTGAAAACCTATTGATGGAATAGATGGTAAGGCATGCATGTTGTTGATAAGGTTTTATGGATTGAGGCATGGTTCCTAATGAGGGTAGTGAATCTCTATGTGAGTTGGATGGATTGTTGGATTCTAATATAAAATGTGTAGATATCAAAACAAACTCAAAAAAGGAGGGAAGGGTAAGGTAGAAAATAAAGCTTCTATGGTTTTCAAGAATCACTTCCCTGACTAGTTTCTAAAGGGACAAGTGCTCTTAGAACCTATGCCTATTGCTAGCAGCAATTATACACACACAATCAGACATGGCTAAGAATCCTAACAAAATAATCATGTATTAAATTCATAGGCCTTAGACAAAGGTTTTTACTTTTAGGGAAGCTATTGCACACTCTTACTCTAGTTATTATAGATTGGGATAGTGAAGTATCTGAGGCAATTATTACACACACATAAAAAACTACATAAAATAAAGAACTAATGCATGTTAAAAATTATGAATAAATTAAAATTTAATAATCCTAATCAATATATTTATGAATATTTCAATACTATTTCATATCTATAAATTAGTACATCAATCAGTATAATAAAAAATACATTCATAACTTTTACACACTAAAAATTATTAAAACATACAAGTAAATAAAGTAACAACTGATTACATAGAAATTTGAAATAAAATACAAAAACACATTCACAACACATTAATTAATGATAATCCTATATTAAAAAATTCTTTGATGAAAATCCAAGTTGGATTATAATTGCTTATATAGACTTGGGGAAGGGGTCACCTTATCCTCCAAGTTCATCCCAGGTTATTACATTTAATAATTATAACATGAGTTATAACTTTGGTTTAAAATTATATAATATTCTTATTTTAGTTATTAGTTTAATATAGCCTTTGTAAATGTTTATATAACATGTGCATGTGTATCAAGATGAAGGTGATTTTTATAATTATAGCTTGAACTGCATAAAAAATTGTAAATATATGTGTTATTTATAGAATTATTCATGCATAGAGTCTTAACCTTTTATAGGCTATGAGAATAACCTATTAAATATATTTATATTATCCACCTTCAACTGGTATTAAGACATGTGTCAAGACTAGTATCATTGTATCAATCTTTTAAAACTAATGATGTTGTTCAACTGTGACTAATCTAACATAATTATGCATTTCATGTCACCTGTGCCTCTCACTGAGACTAGATCCTTAAAAAGTCTACCTATTACTCATACTGTCAGATCTCTAAGCATGATGTAATGTGATCATGCCATTTGGTAACCTTATGATAAATCTAAATACATTTTATAATTATATCTCAAACATCTTTATGCCATATGACAACTTCTTTCTTTGTCATGGGACCTTTGAAAAGTCTTCATCGATCATGCATAATTGATCTTCATATACTAGGCTCTCGTGTACTATTTCCACTTGGAAATCTCACAGAGCTTTTGAAAAACCTTTATTGTTGTGCCTAATTTTTCACCATTAGATATTTAGTATGTGAGTTAATGTGCACCATAGATATTTTTTTTACTCTTTGACTCCCATAAGATTGACATTTTCTATTTCTTAATTTTATCATACAAACATAAATACAAAAGTGACTTAGCATGTGTGTGTGTGTGTGTGTGTGTGTGTGTGTGTGTGTGTGTGTGTGTGTGTGTGTGTGTGTGTGTGTGTGTGTGTGTGTGTGTGTGTGTGTGTGTGTGTGTGTGTGTGTGTGTGTATGTATAATAAACTACTCAGTGTAGGGGTGAGACTTGGAAATTCCATAGGGTTTTTCATCTATTGATCTTGGTAGTAGGGTATTATTTTGGTTGTTTTGTGCAAGGGGAATTATTGTGGGATTTTTTACCAAGGCATGTATATCATTGGGGATATTTTTTAAGATAAAATATCCAAAGATATTATCCCAAAGATTCTATTTCATTAGGCAAAATGCCCATGGAAAAATTATGAAGGGTAAGTTCATCAGAAAAATGTTTGTAGACCCAATTCCATTACGGAAATTATTTTGGAAAAAATGTCCATAACTATTTTCTTGAAGACCAATTCCATAAAAAAAAAATGTCTAAGACACAAAACCCATATTTTACTATCATTGGACAAAATGTCCAATACACAACATATGAAGGGATTGGTTTGGGGTGAAAGGCCCAAATGAATTAGTCCAAGACAAAAGTTGTAAAGGATAGGATAAGTTATAAAGTTTAAGTGAAAAAGGATTGAAGGGTCTACTTAGTGATGAAAATTCTTGAAGTGTCTACTTTGTAGGGTAAATTTATGTGTAGAAAGGGCCTATGGAAAAACTCTTAAAGGGTAAGTTTGGTATGGCAAAGGGTTGATGAAAAAAGGTTGAAGGTTCATTTTGTTGGTGAAAAGTGTATCAACAAGATTATTGTAGGGAAAATGTATCAAGAATATTATCCACACGAATAATTTTAATTCAGGTAAATTATTTTGAACAAAATATCTGATATAATTAACCCAAAAGAATAATCTTGAGGCAAAGGTTTTGGTAGAATTGTTATACATAAAATGCTATGAAGAGCAAATTTCATTAGATAAAATGTCTGATAGGAAAAGTCTAATAAAGATAGGATTTAATAATGTTAATATCTTGGGGGAAATTGGTGTAGGGGAATTATCATAGGGAAAATGTTGTAGACAAAATGTTTGACACACTAAACTCAAAGACCAATTTCATGCGAAACAAAATTTTTGAAGAGAAAAGCCCAAAAACATAAGTTTAAAAACATAAGTCTAAAAATATAAACCTTGACAAAGAATCGTATAAAATGTTAGTCCATGAAAAAAATATACCAATTCTAATTTTATAAAGTAAAAAAAATTCAAATTATCAACCTTCTCCCATATTTTGCATAAACATATATAAGAGGGGCTCAGAGTCAAGACCATAGTTTGAAAAAAGTGTGTCCCCATTTTTTTATAGAAATAAGGTTTATGTTGGGTAAAACAAATCCAAAACATTACTCTAACCTATTCTAATTGAAAAACTACCATATGATATTGTGAAACCAACATACAAGTCAACGATAAACTGTATATATGTGTTGCAACTAGAGAGGACTGACATGCAATCTATGTCGATAATATCTATCACCCATTCTAAACTAGATTTTGTATAGCAAACATGTTGTAAAAATAAGGACTATATCTATCCTACACTAAAATGTATTCTACCTTAGGATATGATGTCTTCAATACATGTTGATTTAGATAAACATATATTTGATTAGTCTAAATGGGATCAAGAAGTAAGACCTCTACACATGGTCTTTAAAATTGAGAAACAAATACCTTAGTAATTTGTAACTAAGGATGTTGAGAAATGCATTCTATAAGTTCAACAATATGTGTCAAATAATGATGAAATTGTTAGCACAATAAATTATGTGTTAAAAGGAATCACTATAAAATATTGGTCAATACATCATAATGAGAAGATATATTGGGAATAAGTACATGAAATGATGATTGCATGATTTTAATTTTTAAATGGGTGAGATGAGATTAGTTGATCTTTCAAGAAGGGGATTGTCTAAAGATCTATATATATAAGAGCATTGATGTTTGGAATTTAGGAGTGGTCTATAAATATTGGGTACATTGTTTTAGGTATACCCTAGGGGTTTTTTAACTATATGGTATATACACTAAGAGAGTTTCAGGGAAACAAAATCATTAGATATAATTTCAGCATGATTTCATCCAAACATTCATATTTGAGATTGAAAATCTGATGGAACATCAAGAACTAAACAATTTGAAAATGTTTCTATGCCATGAAAATATTGAAGGCATAAATACCCTGATTGAGTCTATATCATAGTAGAACACAACTTATGACTTATGTTATGACTTAAAAATTTACCAGAAGGAGAAAATTAAAGAATGTATTAGAATGTATTCATGTCATAAAATACAATGACAAGATAAATTAACCTCAAACTCATAAATTGAAGATATGGATCTCGCATAATTATTTTAAATATAAAAAGAATTTAAAAACTTAGTGGAGTCAATAGTAGGACAAACTAAAGAGGATAGAATCTAACACATTAATCTACCATAGAGGGAAGGACAATAAGCACAAAGAGATTTTATTCTTTAGGAAGATTGAGAATGTATCAAGACCCTCTGAAGGAATATATTAGAAATATTAACACAAAGGATAATCCAAAAATGGCACACATTCGGGATTACTAGACTCAAAAAAACTTCTTAAAAGTCATGAAAATCTTAAGGGAATATCAAGATGTGTTCCCTACCAAGTTTATAGAAGTGAAAAGTATATATCCTTCCTTAGAGGAAATGCACATTAAACTGAAGGAGTGTGCATGACTAATCAATAAAATACCATATCACCCAAATCCCAACATGAATATTAAGTTAAAATCTAAACTTAATCACATTCAAGAAGAAATAATCATATTTCCTATAGAAAATCTTGATTGGGTAAGTCCAATGATAGTGAAACCAAAGAAAATAGGTGAAGTTTGATTATGAGGAGATTATCATAATCTGAATGATGTTTTAATGGATGATCCCTCCTCATATATTTAACATATGAAGTACTTGAGATATCACAAGACAAGAGATTTATTCACTCACATATGGCTTCAATAGTTATCATCAAATACCTAATGTAGAGGAGGATGAATCCAATACCACATTTACCATAGAATGGGGTTCATTTTCCTATAGGGTAATGCCTTTTAGATTGAAGAATGCACATAACATTTTCTCTAGATTTGTAGTGATTGTGATCAAATATTTTATCCATGACTTCTTGGAATTTTATTTCGATGATTGGGAAATGTTTTCATTATTTAACAATCACCTATCTAAACTTAGACTAATGTTAAAAAGATGTAGGTCATTTCAAATTCACGTAAATTTGATTAAGTATTTATTTTTCATAGCCTTTGTGGTTTTGTTAGGTCATGTAGTATGTATCAAAGGAATTTTAGTCAACCCGACCAAGATCATATTAATTTTTATCATGCCACCACTAACTACTTCCACAAGGGTAAGATATTTTTTAGGTCATCCTAGATATTATAGGAGATTTATAAAAGGGTATGCAACTATATGCACACCCTTAGAAAAGTTACTACATAAAGTAATGTAGCTAATATAGATATAATCATGTCAAGAGGCATTCATAGATCTAAATCAATGATTATGGACTATGCCAATACTAATTTTACAAATTAGAGTAAGATATTTCACATCCATGTAGATGCATAAAGATAGTAGTGGGAGTCATTTTAGTGCAGCCAAGAGAAGGAAGAATGGACCAACCCATTCAATTTAAAATAAAAAAGCTATTATGTATAGAAAATAATTACACTAAAACAAAATGGGAAGATTTAGCAATGGTTTTCATAGTGAAGAATTTTAAACACTACTTATTAGAAAAACCATTTGAGTTATTTCCATATCACCAATCATTGAGACATTTGATCAATAATCATATGCCTTGAGGACACATTTCTAGGTGGTGGAATTTTTTCAAGAATTTAAATTTTTTATAAATATTAAACATAAATGGGGGAATGTATAACCTAACTACCTATTCATATTTCACAATGGTGAGGATCTAGAGGAAATCTAAGATGAGTCTCTAGAGACACATATTTTCCATGTACCTAAAATCTTAGAACAATTATAATAAATTGTGTGGTTTTTGCAGTATGATAATTTCCCATCACACTATCAAGAGGGAGAAAAGATGTAGTTAATTACTCAAACCTTACCATATACCATTATAAATGGATTTTTTTATCATCTTAGTAAGGATGAGGTTTTATGTACAAAAGACTTCGAACATGAACAACCATAGCTTCTCAAAAAATCACACCAAGGAGTAGTTGTGGGTCATTTCATAGGTGATGATAATGAAAATAATATTATTAATTTTAAGTTATTTTTTCCCAATTTATTTTAGGACATGATCCAAATATCACAATAGTTTTATGTGTTTCATTGTATGGAGAAGCCAAACTAGAGGGATTAAATGTCATTATAGGCTATGCTTGCACAACAACCCATTTTTATAGTGGGGGATAGATTTTATTTTTGTAATAAATCTACCCAATAAATTTATATTAGATGATACATAATTAATATAATATATTACTTCAAAAAGTTTGTATAGGTTACTACAACAACTAGTTGTGTTGTAAAAGACATAGTAAAATTTTATTATGAAAACATCATTACCAAGTTTGGTTATATGAAATAGAGAAATTGTTGGAATAATGCATATTTAAGCTTAGCTAGGGTTAATAGGGTAAGTTATTTATTATTGAGGGTTAATTTTATTTACCTTAGTTAATTTAATTTATTGTTGAGAATCTCTCAACAATATATTTGTTCGTAGTATGAGAAAACAAATAGTTTGTTTTCTCTATTTTCTAATCACTACAAATAGTTTATTGTCGTGAAACAAAATATTTGCATTATATATAATTTATAATATATGAGAAATAAAAGAGAGATTAATGAGAGGATACAAATAATTTTGTGGATTATCACCTATTTTTTAGGTGTGACAAATTTATTTTATTCTCTGGAAATATTTGCAAGTTATTTGTTGTGGGTTCTTTCTCCTGGATTGATCCTGTGGATCCTGTGTATCTCCTGCTCATTCTTTCATGGTATCAGAGCTTGGAGTTCCAATTGAAGATCCTCTTCCCTGAAATTTTTCATCTGTTAAAATATTCAAAAACATTATTTTATTGATGTGTTATAGATATTTTTTATTCTCTCAAAATCTGGTTCTTGTTTACACATTTTTTTTGGAAAATTCTATACTTTATGCTCATTAAATGACCATACAAATTTCCAAAATCAGATTTTTTTTCATAAGGGCATAGAAAATAAAGTTATGAATCCATTAAAATTTGAATTTTTTAAATAATGCTGGCCGTATAGCTCTTTCCTTCCAAAACTTGCTGAGTGGTTCTTGCTGGCAGACTACAATACATGTTCATTTTTCTGATGTGGCAGATCGTACAGTTGTTTTTTTTCAAATTTAAGACCTGTTAGTGAAATATTAATATTATATATTTCTATTCATATAAATTTTGATGAATTTGGAACAGGCCATAGAGTGTTTTCGAAGCATACAACAGGAAATTAAAAACTATTTTTTTGTCTGTTGCATAGCCATACGGATTTCTCATTTTTGAACACATTATCCTACATAAAATCCAAATCTGAAAATTTCATGTGAAGTCAGACTTCCCAGGGTTTCATTTCATGCTGAGAAGGATGGATTTGGACCAAGTTGTACAGTCCTTTGGGCAGATCCAATGGAGCCATTTTGAATTGTTGAGAGGTGTTTTTTCCTTGGCTATGTTTACAAAATTTCTCATAATTTTTCCTAACCTCCATACCTTACTAGAAAAGAGTTTATTATGATTAAAGAAAAAGATTATTCAGCTATTATCTCACATGTGTGAGTCATTTTGGCCTTATTTAAATTAATTTTTTAATTTTTTAGTGGTTTAAATGCAAGTTTCTAGCTTTGAAAGTTCAAATTTGACTTTACTAAAGCGATTAGAGATATTTTGTTAAAAAAATGTAGGGAGGAAGTCTTGGGGTCAAATCCCCCTAAAATTTTTTTACATAAAGCCATTTTTTTAATTTTGTATAACCTAAGGCTAAATTTTTTTTCATCGGGAGATGTTAAATTGTAATAGGAGGGGTGTTTTTTGAGGAAAAACAAATTTCTAGATTGTTCTTGTCAACTTCATCATCTTCCTCGAGAATGGAATATCGATTGTTTGAACCTCTAAATTCTAAAAATTACCATGTTTGGAAGCCAAAAATGCAACAACTCCTTCAATCAAAGGTCTTATGGAGAATTTTTTTTGAAATAACACCTACAACATTCACCACTGAAAAAGACAAATATGCATATGGTTGTAAGCAGGATGAGGCTCTTGGATTGATTTGCCTCAACGTCTCAGATAATCTTCAATTTCACATTGAAAATGCTAAAATGCTAAAAGATGTATGGGAAAAATTTAAAAACCTATTTGGAAAAGTTAATGAGTTTAAAATTTTGCAATTAGATGCAGAATTGAGTACTCTCTCTCCATCAAATTTCCCTTAAATAGATGAATTCTTGGCAAAATTCAAATTTATAAGGTCATAGTTGAAAGCTGGTAACAAAGATAAAAGTAATCAGGAGTGCATTTTCATGATTTTGTTAAAGCTGAAAGGACCATATAGTGTTTTTTCCTCTGCTTTTTATACTATGATGGATGCATTAGGTGATGAATTCAAATGGCCTTCCTTTGAAGTTTTTTTTGAAAGATTGACTAGGGAGAAAAAAAATTAATGGCCTTAGATGCTCTACCTAGTCATAGTCATGCTCTAGTTGCTAATTCTTCTAAAGGAAAACCTTCACCTATGTCTAAAAAGCAAGCACCTTCAAATAACCCTCTAGAGTCCACCACCCAAACACCTCATCATTCTAAATCTACTAAGACCAAAAAGTCCTTTAAGCAAAAAAAAAACATTTGGTCCATGTAATTTTTGTGGTGGTGCTAATCATGATGAAATTAGATGTTTTAAGAAGATGGAAGCATTAGAGGCAGTAGTCAAATAACACAAAATTTCCATTCCGTCTCCATCTCCTTCTACTTCTGCAAGAAAAGGGAAAGCACTTGCAGCCAGGGCTATATCTTCATGTCATGATCAGTGGATTTTTGACTTAGGTGCTTCTCACCATCTCACACATTCTAAGTATCTATTGTCTTCTCTAATAGATTGTAGTACATCACATATTGTTATGGGTAACTCCTCACAGATTGAAGTTTTGGGATCTGGTACTGTTGATAAACAGGATGGATGTTTTAACAATATATTGCTTATACCCTAAATCTCTTCTAATATTATCTCTATATATCAAATATGTAATTTTGGTATTGGAAAAACTATGGAGTTTACTTCACATGATGTTGTAATAAGAGAATGTAATGATCCTAGTGAGATAGTTGCTACAAGTATAGCAGACCATACTATAAGACTCTATACTTTTGATAAGTTTGAGTCTTTTATGTCTTCTAGTTTTCACATATAGTACATGGTAATAATCTAAGAAAATTGTGGCATGAGAGATTAGGACATTTGATTTATGGATATATGAAAAAAATGAGTACAAAACATCTTGTAAAAGGCCTTCCTAAGGTCTCATGTATTGATGGGGTGTGTCCTAGTTGTCTAGTTGGTAAACAGCACCAGGATCCATTTCCAGTTAGTAAGGCCACACATGAAAATGCACCCTTAGAGTTGGTTCATAGTGATTTGATGAATTTTCCAACTCGTTATTTTTTAGGGGCTAAATATGCACTCACATTCATTGATGATTTCACTCGTAAAACTTGGGTATATTTTCTCAAGTTGAAAAGTGATGTTTTTGAGACTTTTAAGGCCTTCAAAGCCTTTGTTGGAAAACAATCATCTCTTCCTCTTAAGAAGATACGCACTAACAATGGGGGGGAATATGACATTAATTATTTCTATGATTTTTGTATTGAGCATGGGATACAACACTAGTTCACTGTACTACACACTCCTCAACAAAATAGTGTAGCAGAGATGAAGAATCAAACATTGAAAGAGATGGCTAATTGTATGATTCACTCTAAAAATTTGGGTCCAAAATATTGGGTTTAAGCTATAAATTGTGCAAACTACATTCAAAACCGTATGCCTCACAAATCTATGCAAAATATAACACCAGAAGAAGCTTGGTCTAGGATCAAGCCTGATATTTCAGATTTTTGCATCTTTGAGAGTCAAGCATGGGCATTCATTCCTGATGACAAACGTAAATCATTGGAGAAGAAAATCCAACCAATCATTTTTGTTGGTTATTGTGAAGATGTAAAATCTTACCATCTTTTTGATCCTGTCACACATGATGTGTTGTTTTGACGGGATGTTCAGGTTGATGAGCTACCCACTCCACAGGAGTGTACATCTAGTTCTTCTTCTCCCCCTCCTTCTACTGAGGATAGTGAGGATTTGATTTCTATTATTGATGATGATGATGCACTTTTTCATCCACCATAGCCATCATCTTCACCACCTTTTCCCAAGTGGGCAAAGAGCACTCTACAGGCAGCTGGTTCTTTTGTTGGTGATCCATCTGATTCTCATTGCACTCACTCACAAACATCTAGTGTTACTCTTTTGGGACAAGCTTGCACAAATGATCCAATGTTATTTTTTGAGGCTATTGGTATACCCAAGTGGGATTTTTATATGTATGATGAGTATTATTCATTGATTAAGAATGATACTTGGGATCTTGTCCCTCTTCCTAAGGGAAGAAAAATTGTAAAATGTAAATGGGTCTATAGGACCAAATATGTTGTAGATGGATTAGTAGATAAGTACAAATCTAGATTAGTAGCTAAGGTTTTTTCAAAGTTTAAAGGGGTTGATTACTATAAGACCTTTGCCCCTATAGCTAAGATGGATTCTATTCGGCTTGTACTCTCTCTTGTTGTTTCACATTCTTGGTCAGTTTTTTAGATGGATGTGAAGAGTGCTTTCTTGTATGGTGATCTCCATGAGGAGATCTATATGGAGCAACCTATATGATTTGTGTAGGACTCATCATTAGTTTGTAGACTTTGTCATTCTCTTTATGGCCTCAAACATGCTCCTCGAGCTTGGTACGAGAAGATGGATAGTTTTCTTTTGAGTTCTAGTTTTATTCATTGTGAGTTAGATCACAATGTATACATCCTGAAGCAAGGTGAGGAGCTTGTCATTTTGGTTTTGTATGTTGATGATCTCCCTCACTGGAAATTCAGATTCCTTGATACATGACATCAAGGACAAGTTGGAAGATAGGTTTGATATGATAGATCTGGGACTTCTACATTATTTTCTTGGTCTTCAAGTTTTTCAGTCTTCTGAGGGCATTTCTATTGGACAAAAGAAGTATGCAATAGATCTTCTTCATCAATTTGGCATGGCTGATTGTAAGCCTGCACCCACTCCATATCAGTCAGGTATTGTGTTGTCTGCCACTTGTATGACTCCTCTTGTTGATTCCACTTTGTATAGGCAACTTGTAGGTATTTTTTTATACTTGACTCATACCCTTCCCAACATCACATTTGTTGTGAACCCTGTCTCTCGATTCTCACATGAGCCTCATGAGAGTCATTGGAAAGTAGCCAAGCATATTTTACACTACATTCAGGGCACCACTCACTTTGGTATACATTACACACCATAGAGTTCTACACAGCTTGTTGGATACACTAACTCTGATTGGGCTGGTGATGTTGACACTCACAAGTCCACTTGTGGATTTTATTTCACACTTGGTTTAGGTCCAGTTGCTTGGGCATGCAAAAATCAGATTGCTATTGCATTGTCCTCTGCTGAGGCTAAGTATCGAGGTGCTATCAAAGCTAGTCAGGAGACACTTTGGCTTCGACAGCTGCTTGGAGAGTTTGGCTTCACACAGCAGGGTCCTACTACTCTTTGGTGTGACAACCAAAGTGTGATTTCTATTTCACACAATCCTATTAAGCATCAGTAGACAAAACACATTGAGATTCACATGCACTTCATTTGACATCTTATTCAGGATGGAGTTCTTTCTTTGGAGTTTATGCCTACAACTGAGCAAATTGCCGACATCTTCACTAAATCTTTAGCTTCTCCTCATTATCTTCAGTTGTGAGTGATGCTTAGGGTGAAGGAATTTGTCCTTGGAGGGATTTCCAATGAATTCCTTCTTTTATTTTTCATATATTTTGATTGTTTTGTACATGGGTACCTTATCAAGCCTAGTAGCCGGGACCCACCTTTGTTTGTCATTCTCCCTATGTTTTGCTTAAGGGAGGGTGTTGGAGTAATGCATATTTAAGCTTACCTAGGGTTAATAGGTTAAGTTATTAATTACTGAGGGTTAATTTTATCTACCTTAGTTAATTTATTTTATTGTTGAGAATTTTTCAACAATATATTTGTTCGTAGTATGAGAAAATAAATAGTTTATTTTCTCTATTTTCTAATCACTACAAATAGTTTGTTGTCATGAAACAAACTATTTTCATTATATATACTTTATAATATATGAGAAATAAATGAGAGATTAATGAGAGGATACAGAGAATTTTGTGGATTATCACCTATTTTTTAGGTGTGATAAATTTATTTTATTCTCTAGAAATATTTGCAAGTTATTTGTTGTGGGTTCTTTCTCCTAGATTAATCCTGTGGATCTTATGTATCTCCTACTCATTCTTTCAGAAATATAGATATAAGAAATCCACAAATTCAACTAGAAAACATGGCATGATAAAAATATGTGAGCTAAGGAATTTTGGTAAAATAACTAGTCTTGTTATATGATATCTAGTTTCATGTGTTCCTAGGTAAACTCAATATCTAGTGGAATGGCCCTTATAAATTAATGAATAATTTTAGTTTAGGACTATGATTTTGATGGATATACAAGGAAATATTCTATGAATTTGAATGAATGGATGTATATTGATGACCTAAAGCTAGTAACTTTAATTTTCAAAGTCGATAAGGTGATAAGATGAACTAGTTTAGTTTAGAATTCTTGTTCTTATTACTCTGTGCATTTGGGTTTGTTAGATTCTATTTTGTGTGAGAAGTGTTTTTAAATTTTGGATAAATTTTTAATAAGTATAATAAGGAACAAATTTGTAGACAAATATATGTAGTAATGATAAAATTGGTAGAGACATGTGACACAATCAGAAGGTGATGGTTGATAGCTATTAGGTCTAGGAGATGACATGTGAAGTGAGATATTAATCTCAAAATGGCTAAGAGTTATTTTATGTTTTTTAATGATAAATGAAGTGATATAATCAATATGTGTCCAAACGTGAGATTGTACATCACCATCACAAAGTGAATAGATAGGTATAGAGGAAGGAAGGAATGACAAAGCATCCAATCAAATGTCATACAAGAGTAAAATGGGTGCCAACTAAGGATGGTAGAGGCCAAATAAAAAAATATAAATCTTGAAATTAAATTTTTCCATGCACGTAATCTAATAGCATCTCATCACATTAAAATAATAAGAAGGTGAATTGACACATTCAAACGTATAAATAAGTAATCAAAATAGACAAGTCAACATTAAAACCTTTGCCAATTTTGAATCTAGAATTTTTTTGAATTTGAATATATTTTTGAGATCCAAATTATTCTTAGTCCCTATATTATGTAGAATTCAAATAATCCTATCACTTTCACTAATGATGGTTTCATGTGACAAAATCAAGTGACTTATAATGGTTTAGATGGTAAATATTAGCATTGGGATCAATTTTCAATAGACCAAGTTTATTTATCTAGAAGCATATTATTTACTCAAATGCACTGACAAAATATTTTTAGGTAGAAAGGATCACAAGAATAACAAGCCCTAGAGATTACACAACACAATAAATTATGCAACACATATGTTGAAATATTGGTCTACCTTCCTAATTTTGGTTATTTTAGTGACATCATGCAATTATTATTTGAGTGATATAATGAGGTTAAGATATATCTAAACCTATGTGTTATTATCTAGGTCAATGAAGCTTCCACGGTGAGAAAAACAAGAATAAAAAGATGATGGAATCCATTAACACCTTATAAAAAAAAACAACCCACCTATTTTACTAGAAAATAGAGTAGCATAAACCTGAGGCACAAGAGGAACGCCACTGAATGACATTAAAAATGTACCAATTCACACTCTTGTACAATGCATTACCAGATGGTTATGATAGAAAACCATGAAGGAAATAATGAAGGGTATTATAGATATTTCTCATTTTATGATTCACCTTAATGATGAATTCATTTGGCTAGACTTCCTTATTTTTGAAATCACCAAGAACATTTGGAGAGAACAAAGTGATACTAATTAGACCTTTTAGTATCAATTTTTGATATTTATTCTCATATTCACATGATGAAAATACTTATACAGTGTTGTACATCTAGATGTTGACCATTGGCAAACAATCACTTTTCAAAAACTCATATTGAAGAGAACAAAGAGTAACTATTTTGCACATAAGAAACTATTTATCACTTGGTGGGAATAAATTTTTAAATTGGTGACCTCTCACCCTCACATCCCACTAGATGTGATGAAGTACTTAGGTAATCATGCAATTATCACAAATTTCCCACACAAAAACACTTTGTGAATCCATGATATACCCAAGGTACCTAGGGTAACATTGCCCTTCTTTGTGGACATGGCGATTTTGAAACATGAGGTTGCACACCAAAAATAACTAGCTACATGCAATGTGACTCCTTTATAGATAGTCAAGTTAGAGGACCCTATCATTATTGCATTCTATTGAGGTTAACATAACCTCATTTTTCAAGAATGGCCAAGAAAATGTGGACCATTAGATCTTGATCTACAAGGTTGAATGGCATTGGTTATTAAGTGTTCTTTGGCTAATATTGTGACACTTGTTACCTTCTCACTTATCCTAGGGCTCTATTGAATTTTTGACTTGATACACATTTTTAGATCAATCTGCCTGAGTAAATTCATATCATTGATCCTTTGAAGGTGCTTGATCTTTAGTTTAAGGTTAGGGATTTAAATTTCAACTTTAATGCTAAATTTTTGATCTAGTTCATTTGAGCACAAATTTATCATTGATCTTGCAAATGAAAATGATGTTTAAGTTAGAGCTCAGGGAACATAAAACTTAAGCTAAAGTATTATACTAATTTTTTTTATTCGTATTAATTAATATGAATAAATATTTACGATAAAGTCTTAAGATAAGTTAGAAACATAATAAAAGGGACCCCACACATAATAATAAATACATGGCATAAAGTCTTAGGACAAGTGTTTAACTAAATTCTAAGACATAACAACAACGACCTTATGGTTAGTTAGAATCATGCTAATGATAAAATAGACCAAGGGGCCATGGGACATAAAAGGGACCAAGTATGAATTTTTATACTAAGGTTTGTTCATGTTAATAAACATGACTAAACCTTAGTGTAAAATTAAACTAAGTCTTAAGCAATATCAAAATGTTCCCATGAAAATTTAAATAAAATATCCTACAAAATATTAATTCAAAAGCATTAGTTAGACTAAATCTAGGATAAGGGTTGTATTAATTCAAATATAAAATTAATTAATCAATTATATACCAAAGGATATTAAAATGGGAAATTTAACATTTAACACAAAACCTTGAGTATTGCCCATTTTAAATGAACATCATTAAACATGCAACCTAAAACATAGATCTCCAATGTTAGCAATTTTAGACAAGATTAAATAAAAATTATGAACAAAAATTCCAACCCAATCAAGTTTAAATGATCATCAAATGAATACTATGTGAAATCAATCTAGTGGTACTCTGCTCAAGTCAACTTTCAATTTAAAGGTACAAAATTTGCAAAATTTAATAAAAGGGTTCCCATTTTTTTAAGAATGGGGGTATGTTGACCTCAACAAATGGTGAATTATAAGGGAAACATAGAAATATGTTATAATTTAGAGACTATATTTCAGACTAATAATTTATTTATTTATTCCCCTTGATCAATCACCATTATTTAGATCAACTCATGGTTGAAATAAGCCTTGAACATTCAAAATTGGGATCAAACATCAAGACCTAGTCATGTTGTGTGTGTTATTTGATTCCACTTAATATTTTCCATGGGATTTTGGGAAACAAATTCTATATTTCATGGTTTTGATAATTAACAATGACTTTTAACATCTTTAGATATTGATTAAGAACCATGTTTTAGCTTAGGGAAGGCTTGGGCATTGCTCTGCTTATAGCCATGCATCTATAGCCCTAACAAAGATGAATTTGACTCTAGTCCAAGGCCTTAATCCACTGATATCTACATATCCATAGCCTTGGTGGAGATTACCATAATCACCTCTTATGGTAATGCTTTCGAATTTTTATCATAAGCTCTTATTTTTGTATATTTTAGGTCATTTTGGCTTTCTAGCAAAGGTTACGAACAAAGCTAGCTAGGTTTATGGATTTGGTCAAATGTTTAGTATTCTAAAATTCATCTTTATTTGAAAACTTTTTGCCAGGAACTATTGTTTGTTAAGTGCAAACATGACTATATCCTAATAATTTAAGCTTTCACTCTACATAGGTAATCCTTCTTAAAACCAAGCTTAGATCAAAACAAGGTTTAAAATCTTAGAGAACATTTTTTATTTAATAAATTAAATAACCAATTCTTATAGGGATCTAAAACCATGAGAGTGAATTACATCAATTTTAATAGGCCAACTAGGGATGAGAAGACAAAAATAGAAAAATAAGTATGTAGAAATGAAAGTAGGAAAAAAAAATCACCATTATTATGAGAAAGTCCTTCTTGAGTATCTTCAACTGTAGTAGTATCCTTTTCTTAGATGGTTGGGTTTTTTTTGAAACCTTGGAATGAGTATGGTTCTCAAGGCCTTATGCTACCTTCCTAAGGAAGATCGTTCTAGATCACTTTATACTTTTAACCTGGATAAGAGTCTATTTAGGGGGAACCCCCTAGGGGATCCCAAAGGGGGGGATTTATGGACCTTAGGGAATTCCATATCAAGGGATTTGGGGGTTTAATTAAGTGTACAAAATATAGTAAAGTGGCCTTATCCACTTAATGGAGTTTATTTCAATTTAGTATAAGCTTTGGTAGGCTAAATCCTACCTATTGAACCCTTAAGTTAAAATTTTCTAAAAATTTATTACTCTTTTCCAAATCCTCTAACATTATGTCCTTACCCTTATAACATGAGTACATGAGAGAACCAATTTGAATGGGCTTTGGCTTAGGGATAAAAAATAATTTGAGGGGTAGGTCATTAAGGGGTGACTAGGATAAATAGTTCTAGGGGGAACATTAAGGAGGTTGGTGGGATCTATCCGGAGTGTCCTCATCTATGGATTCCTCTTGAGAGTCCTCAAAGGTGGAGGATCCCCTTGGGGGACCTTCCAACCTAAAATATTTTGATTGTGCTTAATGAGTAGGAGGATTAGACCTTGATAGAGGATATGGTCTATATCATTAACCTAATGGAGTATAATAATACATTATGGGTATTTGAGAAGGAATAAAGGTAAATTAATTTTAAAACTAATGAAGTGAATCAAGAGTAGGAAATGATATGAAAAAATTAAGGTATAATTACCTTCCAGTGTCATGTACCTCATGACCTAAAGGTAGATCTCTAACCAGTGATGTGAGATGTTAGTGTAGGAGAAACCATTGTAAATTTGAAAAAATTTGTTCATTCTAAAGAATCACTAGAGGGATTTTTGCTTCTTGGACTATTCTTTTTATTCTTTGGCTCCATCATATGACATTCCCATGGCATTGCTAATTAATTCCTTTGAGATGTTTATGGAGATGCTTCACATAGTTACTTTGCATTTTCCCATGTTGTGACAAAGTTTTAGAGAACCATGGAATATTGTTTAGTAATGAATTCCATAAACTCAATAAGACCCCCTTCTTGTGTTTTTTCTAAACCTAATTTTTTTCTCAAACCTCTTTCATGAGGTCCATTATAAGTAGTCTCTATCTCCACCCATTAGTGTTGGGGTCATAGGGATGGAATGGGGGGGATAAAAGTTCTAGATGTAAAAAAAAAATTAGGACTCAAATAGGAGGGAATGCACATCAAGGTCATAATAAAATAATTAGACCCCCTTCTTTCTAAATGAAAGCAAATTAGCAGAATCAAGATTTTCCTCATTAGGTTGAGGGGTTATGCATGTGAGGGGATGATTATTTTAGTTACATTAGTACCTTCCACATGGATAAAATCATTCACCTTAGGGGGGATGCTTCCTACATTGTGATAGTTGGTTAAATAGTGTAGTCTAACTCTAATGTTGGCAAGGAGGTAGGCCACCCCATTTCCTTCTCTATAAGTGTGTATGAGTTGGAAATGGGATACACTTTTTAAAATATGATTTGTGTCATAAATTATCTCCTTGATAGTGTGAGAAGGTATATTTTTTCCTTATAAGGCATTAAGAATGTTCAGTGAATCACCTTCTATGATGATCTTATTTTGATTAAGCTTGACATGAGTTAAATACCCTAGAGTGTTGCCTTGACCTCAGTAAGATGGTTTATTTGCTTACCCATGGGGCATACATAAGCTATCAACATCTCCAATTTATAATCACTTATGGTACCTCTTCACCTATGGGACCCAGGTTACCCTTTAAAGCCCCATATAAATTTCGTTTCACCCACCCCTTAGGAGGGGCCTTCTATCTAGTTTGCTTGTAGATCAAATCTTTATTGGTAGGATAAATAATCTATTGAATGTTCTATTTGTTTAGAATGATAAAAGATGATGGGGAAATATCTTTATGTTTAGGATGAAAGGCCTTCTAATTTTTGGAAATAGACTAGAAGAGATGGTGGAAGACACTCTTTATGTGATACCTTTTGTTTCAAAATAGGCTATCATTACGTATTTTCTAGATGCACCAAAACCAATGTGGAAGGGTGAGGTACCAAAAGAAGGTCAAGGAAGGAATGGTCCATGGGGGATTCCATTGTAGAATGAGACCCAAAAATAATATTAGGTTTGACCCATGACATGTCAAGGAAATTGAGAATCTAATTGAACAAAGTCAGACTGACGGGGCATTCTAGAAAAAGATGTTGGGTAGTGTCTTTTTCACTTTGGCATATTGGGCTTATATTGGGGACAATCAATCCCATTTTGGCTAAATTTTCCACTATCAAAATTTTAATTTGTGCTATAAGACAAAAAAAAAATTAACCTTATGGGTTAGGTGCTTTACCTAGAGATATTTCCAATGGTCTTAGTTGCTTTCCAAATTGAGTTTAATGGTATGACCCAAGGATACTGAGTATGAGATATTATCTTCCACTCTACAAAAAAAGTGGTCTTCCTTCTATATGGAGGGGATGTGAATTTGATTTAAATGTATATTGAGTTTTTGAATGACTTGTATTTCTTCCAAGGTATGATATTCACTAGGGTTGACCTTCTAACACTTTATTCCTTGATTTATGAGTAATCCTTTAGTTTACATCCCCATATATGATTAAGCTATCCATACCACTTGGCCCATGTCTCTTAGGATGAGAGTGTGGTGGAAGATATATATGATTCCTCCCAAAAGTTAATTTTATTTCCATTACTAATTTCCCAAAGGATGATCATCTTAAAAATATCTTTGTAAATAATTATGGCTTTTTAGAAGTTGGATCCATTAATCGGGCCTTCTTCCCATAGGAAATCATCATCCTCAATGCCTTTTAGGTACTTTGCCTTTATAACTATTATTCATTCACAATTCTCATTCATTATTCACCAACCCATTTTATCCAGTAGGGCTTTGTTTATAGATTTTATGCTTCTTATGCTGAGACCTTTGTTATCTTTAAGAAGGCAAACTTTTTGCCAAACAACTAGATTGAATCTAAATATATCTTTGGTGCCTCTCCACAAGAATTTTTTTGGATTTGTTCAATTAGAAAGGTAATGTTGGATGCCATTTTAAATATTGACATTAGGTATACAAGAATACTCTAAATAAAATCCTTAAGAAGCTAGTATTTCCCTTCTTAGGTGAGAATATGACCTTTTCAGCCTACCAGTTTCCTTTGAGTGTGATTAATGAGGGGGTTTCAAAATTGGGATTCCATTTTTATAGTAAAAAGAGGAATTCCTATATGATTGGATTATAGTTGGGCCACTTGATAGTTAATAATTTTATCTATTCTCCTCATCTGACAAGGTGGATTATTGATAAAGAAAAGGAAACTCTTTTGAAAATTGATGCGTTGAATGGACACTTTCTCATAGTTATTGAGGATACGTTTGAGGCACTTGGCTTCCACAATAGAAGAATCTAATGAGATGATTATGTCATCAAAAAACTAGTGATGGGTGATAGATTAAATATTTTGGGCCATGAAAATACCCTTTATCAGACCCTAATTGTAGGCTCATCCTCAAACTTCACCCTAAGGTTTCAACTAAGATAATGAAGAGGTATGGAGAAAGGGGGTCTCCCTGTGTTAACCCTCTTGAGGAAAGAAAGAAACATTTAGAAACCCCATTTCTAATAATGGAGAATTTAAAGGTGGTAATATAGTTCCATATGATCTTCCTGGTGTTATGATTTAGTCCAATATTTTCTAGAATCTTAATCAAAAAGTGCTAGGAAACACAATTATAGGCATTTGACATGTCCAGTTTGAGAAGCATGCCTTGTCTTGAATAATTTGTATGAAGTGAATAGCTTCATGAGTTATGACAATTCCATTGATAATTTTCCTACCAACTATTAAATCCCCCTATTTCTCCCTAATGACTAAGTCGAGAAGGGATTATATTTGTTTTACCAAGATGGAGGAATAATTTTTTTATGTGGTGTTACAGAGACTACTAAGGAGAAAGTCTTGAATGTTGGTAGTGCCTTGTTTTCTTAAAATTAGGATGAGGAAGGTGTTTTTGAATTATTTGAGAATGGATTTATAATGAAATAATTATTGGGTTGCTTCTTCAACTTCTAGATTTATAATGTCTTAGTATTTATAAAATAATAAGGGGGAAACCCTTCTAGTTCAAGAGGCTTGATGCCATATATGAGGAAGACAACACTTTTTATTTCCTCATCAGATGATGTTTGGATGAGGGAGGCATTGTACACTATTGATAATACCTTATTGAAGTTGGAAAGAGCAAAACAAACTAGGGAGATATCAGGTTCACTATCTTTGAAGTGGAGGTTCATATAAAAATTTATAATATGCCTAGATATGTCATCCTCATCCTTATTGATGGTCTCATCTACATTTTGTAACTATGGTATTATATTAATACTTATATGCTGAAAATTTGAGTGATGGAAAAAAAATTGTGTTTCTATCACCCTCTTTCAGCCATAAACATCTAGATTTTTGCTTCCAATATGCATCCTCTTTTGCCTATATATTCTGAAAAAGATAAGGGAGGTCTTATTACCTAGTATCCACTTCCTAATTATAATCCATAGATGCACTAATATATTAAATTATTGAAATTTATAATTCAATGGTCTTTTTCTATAGAAAGATATCTCTAAAGACTTCATTATTCCTTAATTTTATCTTGTTTTCTAGGAAGTTGAGATATTTTTGTAAGAATGAACATGGAATAAAATCATTAAGTGTTATTCCCACCATGATTTTAGAGAATTAATAAAGTTTTGGTGATGGGTAAACATAATCCCAAATATGAAGGTGCATTATTTGGTCTTAGAAATTTTGTCTGGTTCAAAGACTAGCAGATTCTAGTCATACCTGATTCTAGGCAAAGAAGAGAGTCTACTAGAAAATAGATTGTCATAGTCTTAGGAGATCAATAATTTGTCAAGGTGGACCTAAATCATTTTTTATCTTAGCCTTATACTATACCAAGTAAACAAAATTACATTAAGGTCTACATCTACTAGACCCACATTTGTAATGAAGTCATTGAATTATAACATGTTATACATAAAGTCAGTGAGGCCACCTTTTTTGTCACTTAGAATGAGGGGAGTGTTAAAATCACCCAAAACAATCCAATTCTAGCTAATACATTAATTAAAAAAATTATTTAGATCCTTCTAAAGATGATTCCTACGTGATTTAGAATTAGGATCATAAACATTTGTAGTGATCCATTTGTCCTTGTTTGTTATGTCGGTGAATAAGACTAAGATTTGGTTAGAGGTTTCCATAACAAGTTTCCTTCTAGCACATCTAAGTTTTGAAAGATAGCCAGACCTCCTAAATCACCTATGCATTCCAAAGTGAGGACATAAGCATTCTTCAAAATTTATGCCACACTAATTCTGAGAGCGATGTCAGACATCTTGGTTTCCTGAATAAGTAAAATATAAGGGTTGAACCTTTTTATTATATTCAAAAGAGAATTATATTTTTTAGGTTTGTTTAATCCCATAACATTCCATGATAACACATTAATTTATTATCTTGTTGAATCTTATGAGTTTGTTGAGAGCCATTAGTAATCTCTTTTGCAATTTACAAATTTGTAGTTAACATTTTGGGGGATCTACCAACTGGTTTGGGGGTAACACCAAGTTTGGATTCCTTCCTACCTATTTTAGACTTAGGGTAAGTAGTAGGCCCTTCCTTCAGGAGGTCCTAGGTGGGAGAAATGGGTTTAGGGTAAAGACCCGTCATAGTGTCAAAATAAGGAAGAAGTGGGGGGAGGGAAGGGGAGGAGAGCTACCTAGGCTGGTGAAGAGGGGAATTTTTTTAGGTAATGAATTGGGTAGAATATAAATGGGGGGTGGGGAAGGGGGATGTGAAGAAGAATTATAAATTGGGATAGGACAAAAGGGCATATTTTTCAAAGGAGAGAAGGAAGGGTGAGAGGTTCCAAGAGGGGAAAATAAGGGAGAGGGAAGGCCATAGATAGAGGGGGAAGGGGGGAGTGGGTTAATAGGGGGAGTGATGGTGGAGGGGAGGGGATAAAATGAAAGGGTAGATGATAAGTAAAAAAGGGAGGAAGATGGGGGAGGGGGAGAGATTGGCTAGAGGGAGGGGGAGGAGCACATGTAGGGGAGGGGGTAGAGGGGGAAGGGGGGAATGGGGTCAAGGGGAGGGGAAAGGGTAGTGATTAGGAGGTGGTGAACCTAAGATATAGGTATAATTCAAAGGATTATAATTAGGCAAAGAAAAAAGAGAAGTGAAAAGATTAGAGAATTCTATACCTTTAAGATTAGACAAAGAAGAAGATAGAATATGGGACTGAGAGGAAGCATGCAGAAGAGGGTTGACCAACTTGAAATGTCATTTAGGAACTTCAGACTTTGAAATAGAATACTTAGGGAAAAATTAACTTATACATTATTCTTGAGATTAGTTCTTGAGAATAATTCACAATCCTCAGCATAGCATACTTCATATTTTGCATAGATTAATTATTTGGCTATAATGGCTTCAAACTACTAAACATTATAAATATTTTGAAATAGTCCACTTCATTTTCCTCTATTATATTAATAAATAAAAAGATCATCACAACCTAAAACTCATGCTCTAAATTCTTAGAATTATAAAATGAGAAGTGTTCTTAAACACTTTGGTCACCTGTAGTACATATTCAAGTATTAACACATCCATTGTCTAACCCACATTACTAGCCATAACACCATTGGATCATGGAAAGAGGAAAGTTATTGAATGACATAAGTCCCCTTTAGCTTCTAAATGATATATGTGGAGAAATGCATGGTTATATGACTGAGTTATGCACCAAATCACAAGACAATATCCTTGGGATGAGATTTGGATGAATGGACAAGACTTATATTGAATGACGAAATCTAACATGGCTAGATATTTATATGAGGAGTAGGATAAAGAATATTTATTATATAAAGTTGTGTACATTGAGAATATATGCAAAAAAAATTCCATAACACCTTAGGGTAGAGTTATATGTTTGCCCACCATTAGGAATTATGGATACTATAGTTAAAGAATCCCATCTAAAGGAGATCATAAAAATATAACTATAGGTATAATTATTTGAATCTCTATGCATATAAAACCATTGGATCTACTACCTAAAAATACTCTGTAAGCACTTCATAGAGGAAGAACACATAATGAAGATATAGGTAGGAAATAAAGGATGAATACATGGAAACATTGGATGGCACTATGTAGACACCACACATAGATGTTCCCTCTCCCTCCCCTTCACTAAGGATAGTACCACCATGCTAGAGGATTAAACTAAAGTAACTAGTGTACCCAAATACTAGGGTGTCAATGAAAATGTTTTAAGTATTTGCACCTACACCTTATCCATCATAGTTTGATGATCCAATGATAGAAAATGAGGTAGTCATGAAGGATTCACTAAAACTAAAGGAAAAATATTATGTATGACTAGAGGTAGCAAGGGACATAGAGCACTAATGAAGGAATAATGAGAAGATATAAAAGAAAGAAGAGGCTCACTAAAAAGATATTGTTAAATAGTAACAATAATAGGTTGTAGTGAAACCATCAATTAAATAAGTTGAGGCTCAACCACAATACAAGGATACATAAGTGTCTTTCAAAAAGGCTAAATAACCATAAGTATATTTGAAATAAGAGGAGGAGATAAATAAGAAGGCTATTGAGGAAAAAGACACCAAACCATATCAAATCATCAATGAATCAACCAAGTAACATGATAGAGAGGAGGAGAAATAAAGATAAGTTTCTACTGATGCAGATAATAAATATAAAGAATAAGAAGAATAAATTAAGAAATAATAAGAAAATAGGAAGCATAAAGAATATAAATACAAGAATACAAAAGATGAATAATAAAGGTGGAAGAAAGAATAAGTAGACATGCAACAAAAAGGAGAAGACGGAAAATGAAGAAAGGAAGATAAAGTCAAGAAACTAAAAGTATAATAGGACATGAAGTAAAAATAAGAAGAGGAAATAAAGTGAAAAGATGATATAGAGAGGAAAAATCAAGAGGAAAACAAGTAGAGGAAATTATGAAGACATAGGATGCTAATGTAGAATGAAATAGGTAAGCCAATGAAGACAAGGTTAAGTGTATATTTGTCATTGAAGTAATTTGAAAGACCATAAAACAATCACATCAAAGTACAAGGGAGAAGGATATGAAAGTGATGACAAAGTAGGTGGTTTCACAATAAGAGATGACTAAGCAAGTAATAGTGGGTACCATAAAGATGCATCACTTACAATCACTGTGCCCCTCCTTTAGGTTCCTTCTTCAACACCACTCAAATTGAGCCTCTAGATGTGGGATGTTTCATCTTCCTTATCCCAACACACGACCTTATCCTTACCTATCACTTAATTCTATAAATATTCAACCACCATAGTTACTTTTACTTTGACACTTGCACCATTGACTACATTATCTTCTTTAGATGCCTTGAAACTACCCTTGGAAAATCAAATTTAAGGGTCAAATAGCTTTTCATGAGTATATTTACCAACACACTAAAACCTTAGTTAGTATAATAGGTACAAATCCTCAACCTTGAAACATATATCTTATGACAATAGATCCACAAGGCTAATGAAATCATTACAGATGCCTTCCATGAGTTGGTCAAAGAGGCCATTATTGATCAATAGCTCCCTAATCATGAATACCAATTCTAATCATGCACTTATATGATGATTGGTTGTCTCTTTATTATAACCCCATTCATTCTAACCCCATGTGGCATCAAATCCTCACCATTTCAAGTGGAAAGATATTTTTGGCCTAAGTTTTCAACTTTGGATGCCATGTATTAGGATGAAAAAATAAAATAAAAACATGTGGCTCTATATATAAATAGGTATTTTTATGAAAATTTTAATAATATGATTTTTTATAAATTTTAATAATATTTAATATTTATTTTCAATTATTTATTGAAATATACTTATTTTTAAAATTAATCATCATATGTTTGAGGCACAAGGAAAAATAGGAGACAACGGCCAAAAAAATTAAAAAATATCACTGCACTCAACTTTAATGTCCTTATTCCAATGGTAAAAAAATTAATCTCTTTTGACATATATATAAAAAATATCATGAGGATAAGTCATAAGTTTTATATTCCTTACCTTGATCATTAAAATATTAGTAAAAAATATTTTTTATAAGAAAATAATCTTACACTACATCCATGTTTCCAAGGACTATTTGCAACAAATCATGGGAAAATATTATGTTTTGAGAAAATTATGAGGAAAAATCAAGTACTCAATAAAAAAAATTGTACATGAAACATACACATTATGTATTTAGTATTAAAACTATTTTTTAATTTTTAATTTTGTCAAAAAAATAATAAATGTAATCTACACTTAAAATGTAACATTTCAATAGTTTACACCATTTTCACATTTTATACATTTAAGTCACTATTGTCTATACAAATTGAAAAATGTTCACATTTTAATTATTTTTTATCCCCTTTCTACTAAAAAGTGGCACATACTATAATGATTCAACCTCCCCATTTATTCCATAAGCTTTGGTGAGTATTATATTACATTTACTTTACATTTTTACAACCCATAGGACCTAGTTAGGGTTACTGTGTGGTATTTCTATATTGGAGGCTTTGGAACCCTCTCTAGTGATATTGTATGGTAAGAAACCCATTAGTTAGGTCTAGCATATCTATATTGGTCATCACCCTAATTGTCTAAATGTACCAACAAATAGAATGTTTAGTTTGATTTATCTTCTCTGGGATAGGATTAATTTATAGATCAACTTCACTTTCCCTTATATACATTCTAGTAAACCGAAAATTAAACTAACCCTTGTACGTTTTCTTTCATGCTTTCATTTACTTTAATTTATTATTTATTTCATTTTTATCTCACTATATTGACTCTATTAAATTAGTTTCACATTTTATATACACATGTTTAAATATATAGTTGATTTGATTGACTATGTTTAGCTTTGTGTAGGTCATCTTCAATCACAGATAACTGAATTGATCTAATCAACTCAGTTTAATTTTCCACATATAGGTTTTTAAACTTAGTAGACCCAATTGACTCTATTATCATGTTAAAAATCTTCATCTAGATGACATAGTATAAATAATAGAAATTCAAATTTATTAAATCACTAAGCTCATTCTAACTAATATAGTCATTTCTTTTCTTCATTTTATTCTTATTTTTCATAGTTTTTAGTTCTATAAAACTATCACCCTACATTAAACTACGTCAAATCATTTGATTTAGTTCTATAGTTAATTTTTTCTTAGTAGAATCAGACAACTTTTTTTTATTGTGTTTCTTTGGTATTTTATTCAGTAGATATAATCGATCAAGTTGATTCTATTTTCTACTATTTTTATACTTGATCAACCCAACTGAGCTAGTACTCTTCATCAAAAAGGAATTAAATCACATTACTAGTAATTAATTCATCTTTTATTTTGTTGCTTTCTTGCTTAGAGTAGTACACATAATCTAACTAAGAAATTTCAATTAATCCATTTATTCACATTGCTTTTTATTTTATTCACATACTAAAAACTAATAAAATATCAAAAAGCATTAAAAAATTCTACCCAAGGACTACCTACATGGATTTCTTCACCAAGGGGGAATCTAAGTCAGTTTTTTGGCCAAGTATATATATGTGGTTGACGGCATATATTGGGAAAGCACTCAACATCCTTAACAGTGTGAGATTGTGAAGTGAGGGGATGGGCCCCAATACCATCACCAATATTGATCCCTTTAAACCTTAAAAACCTAAAAGTGGCTTTAACTCACCTATTTCTAGTTTCATTTAAATCCAGATTCCCTAATACATTTATTTTTAACATTATAATTTAAAACATTCAAGAATGACTACATAGATTAACATTTATATTTTTAGAATTTTTTCTTACTCTTTGTCAATTATATGTTGTATTGTATAAATTATATTATCTAGTGTTAGTACAAGGTTTATGTTGTGTGTCAAAACTAGATTGAATAAGTCATCCTAATTTCCTATGTTCTTATTTCAATTTCTCTGATAATTAACACTAGATCATCCAGTCAAAATTTTCAAAACTAATCTTTACCCTTAGAGCAATATCAACCCACTTGATTGTGTATCCTAAAAGTTTAGTTTCTATAGAACACAATCATTTTGTCTAACCTAGAGTCTCATAGACTATATTATTTTTCTTTGTATAGAACATAGTCATTTTATTTGACCGAGTCTCTCATAGGCTAGGATTTTTACACTTCTACTAGATAGAGTCATCCTTTTGACCCAGTCTCTCATAGGCTCCTTATTATACTTACCTTCAACACATACTCAACTTGTCTAATTGTGTGCTTTATGTACTTTTTTAGTTTAACCATCCATAAAACATAGTTGACATGTTCTATTATGTCTCTTGAAGATTTTCTTGAAAAATAGTGTTGGTTGATTCAATCCAATCTCATAACATTTTATCCTCATTTATAAAAGGTGTTTATCTTACCTACCTTGTCATGGATTATTTTTCTGATGATAATATATTTGAATAAAACAAACATGATGAGTTTCACTAATCCAATAAAATTCCTAAAACACACTTTGTAGTATCTAACATAGATCAAATAAATATCCATGTTGCCACCTGCACTACCAACAATGGATCTCTTCTTGATTATTCCACGGTACTTAATGCATTATTTATGATAGAATATGGATTTTACTATGATTACATGGCTGAAGTTATCCTTTTCAACAATGGAAATCCTCAACATAGAGGTAGGTATCCTATAGTAATTTATAAAATCATGATGGGACCTCATTATGGAGAAACCCATTCACCCTCACCTAGCCTTTCCATAGTATTTTGGAAAAGTTATTTTTTTAATTCTACACCACTCCCTTCCATCATATCTCCTTCTCATATTATGACATCATCCTCTATTTATTGTTTTACCTCCATGCTAATTATTTACATAAATATGGTATGTTAAACCTTTAGTGGGGATCTTAAAAATACCCACACACATACCCATGTTATTAGTGCATCTCATGCTACTAATGCTTCTTAAGTCATTAGTGTACTAATGCTTCTTATGATACTAGTTGATATCATTCTAATATTTCTTCTTAGGCCGATAGTGTATCGCATATCACTACCTCATATCATACTAATAGTGCATCTCAAACTTTTAATACCTCACATAACACTAGTGCATCAAATGTTGCTTCTACTAGCCATAATATTACTCAAACCAATCACATTTTTTTTAGAACTCTTTACCAAATGGAAATATTTCAAACTAATAATGAAAATGAGATGATGAAAATTAAAAATCACTTATTAAATATCCAAAACTAACCCTAACATTCTCAATGGGGAGAAAAAAATCTTGATTCCCCCCTCATCACCCACCTTAGACATTGACATGGTAACCTCATACCACGACCCCAACTTATCAATAAAACTTTCTAACACTTAAAAAATGAACCTTTTTTACTTAAAACTACCAATAATGACATAGGAGGTATCACTCCTAATATCACCTATAATGGTTCTATGTATCTTACCATACATTTGAAAACCTATACAAAGATTGGTTCAAACTTAATACTTTAGATTCCACTAAATCTTAGCTAAAATGATTTCAAGAGATGTTTTATATTGGTATAATAAACTTAAAATTCACTCCATTAATAGTTTAGAAGACTTGGTCAATTGATTGGTTTAATAATTCCAAACTAGTTATCTTCTTGAAAATAATTTAGCTCATTTCATCAACTATAAATAATTAGAAACCAAAATTTCCCAAGTTTTCATCAAATAATGGAAATCTTTGTCTAATAAATTTGACCATAATATGGAGGATGAGAACCTATTACATTTATTTACTAATTCTCTTCATCATAAATTATAATATTGTGTTAGGATTCATTCCCCAAAATATTTGGAAGAGGCTCTTGAGCAATTTAAATGTTAATATTTTATAATACATTAATTTGAACCTACCAAACCTACAATTGGAACTCAAATGTTTTTGAAAGATTAGAAATGACATGAAACCAATAATGGTGTTACAAATACTTATGAGACCATGCACACCATCCAATCAATTTATCTAAATAATACCATGGAGCACGTTCCTCCACCTAATAACAATTCTCATCATAATCCCACATTTTCTCAAAATAATCATACCAATGTGCATAAACCTCTATCATTATTATAAATTAAAAAATGTCTTCCAAGACCTTTACCATGAGATCTTGAACCATGGTAAAACTTGTCACCAAATAATAAATCTTGATATGGACTTTTTCCTTAGACACAACTTTGACCATGAATCCCTTATATGAAAACGTCAAAAATATTATGACATAAAACTTAAAAATCATGAAAATCAAACTAAAAATCATGTTTTAAACCAAACCAATGTTAATTTACCTATGTATAAGGATTTACTTCTTAATCATCAAGAGAACATTGATCAACCTACCCCTACTACAAATAACATTGAAATTACTATAAATATTAACAAAAATGATTAAAATGTGGTTAACATGACTAATATGAGGATATTAGTTTATTATATTTATTAAATCCCAACCCCTAACCATCATACCTCTTCAAAATTTCAAAATTTTCTAGACATTTCACCATCCCATCTCATATAATTAGGGCATGTGGAACTAACAACCATACAATCATCATATCAAACAACACAAATTGACCATACCCCTAATACAATTGATATAACTTATAATATGACTCCAAATTACATACCTTAAGTAAACTTCCCTCAAACTCCAAATATTATTTCCTCTTCTCAACCAAACAAAATACTTCAAAAAAAACCACATCACCTAATATCAATCAACCTAAATTAAACCAACCTAAACCATAAATACTTTATCAACATAACTTTCACTACACATCCAACCCCCATTCAATGAATCTATTATAGCACTACATAAATTTATCCAATAATACTCCAATAGGTTATGGATGACATTTTTGGTTAGATTTATTACTATTTTTGAACACAACATAGTGTTCTCTCACATTATTTATCATTCTATTACATGATTTGGATCAGATTTGTGTTGCATTTATATATCTTATATTTTTAACTATTTATAAAACATTATTTCACTTATCTCTTTTGTGTGAACCATTATATTATGCTTTATTTGTTTTAAATAGTTTCAGTCTCTTTATCTTTCTCTTATGGATTATTGTCATTTTTCATGGACTTAAACTTATAGTTATCATTTCAATTATTTCACATTTATTCCATTATTTTATATTTGATGATTATTTTATAATTTTAAACTCAAATAAATATAATTATTATTTTGACTTGGTTATAAAACCTGCATTCCCTATGTATTTTATGTTTAGCATATGACTATTAAGCAAACATTACACCTCATTAAACTATTTATATAAACCAATATATTTGATCTCCCTTTTCCCCTTATTTATTTTCATATACTAAGCATACATACTTTTTAAAATTGAGATTACATATCAGTCATATGTAAGCATTAGTCATTTAGTCAATCATATCTCTAGTTACTTAGACTACTATAAGCAAAATCTAAAGCTCATTTATGTGTCTCACTTTTATCCCTCATGTTGGTTATTCCAAATCCATATGGAGGAGGAATAAAAAACTTCATAAAAAATAAAAATCCAAATTAGTTAAACAAAAGGTAATGATAAAAAAGGCAAATATAAAATATAAAAGTCTGATCACACCAAAAGATGTGATTTCCTCTTTTTAGCACATCTCCTATTCCTAATCAAAGCTAAAAATACATAGTTGGCCTCATGATAGAGTTAAGTCCCATTGGGGTGTATTAGGTTATTAAATTGGGATAGGAAAATTAAATAAAATTTAGTGCTACCTACTTTCACACATAATTACCCAATCTTCATAGTAGATTCATGATTCTATACGAGGTCCTGAGGAAAGGGGAACATGTTATCAAAAGGTACGTCCAATTTAATTTTTATTTTTATATAACCTTCATCAGTTGATATTAGTATTCCACTTATTTGCCTATATATATTTATTCTTATTTCAAGTAGGTATCCTTTGTATTTTGATGGTCACTAGACCCTTAAAGTTTTTTTCTTATCAAGTAAGCCTCATGTTTATTAAAGTTTTATTATCAATGAATATGTATCGATTTTGAAACTCCTTATTTCATTACAACAATCCAAATATTTCCCCTTGATAAATATTATTTTTTTAACTAATCATACCCTTAGTTTTTATTTTTGTGAGTTATATTATAAGACCTTTGATTAGACCAAACACTCCTTACAAAATACTATCTTATTTTTTCCCCTTATTACCATTCACCTCAGTGGTGATTTCCTTATGATTTTTAGTATAAGACCTTGGTTAAGACTAGGTGTTCCTAAAAAATTAGTGAATTGAATCCCATTAATCTATTAAAACATTTGTATTCACCTCATTGGTGTTACCTTTGTGATTTATAGTAGAAGACATTGGATAGGACTAGGAGATCCTAACAAAACATTCCCATAAAGTTCCATACTATGATAAAATAAAATTAATAACTTACCAATATTACATTCTTCATTTTTGAGATAATTTGTTTCACATTATGATTTGCTTGTCATTTACATAGTTCCCATCTTGATTTAGTATAAATAATTTGATCTATACTTACATTTTATTACATACTACCCATATTGATTTAGTATGATTGATTGACTTTATTATACATTTGTTATTCATACCATTTTTTATAACATGTTTTACACCTAATTAAAAAATTTTCATACTTCCCATCTTGATTTAGTATGACTTATATTTGTTCTAATTTTGTGTTATTTACTTATACATGGTTATAAAGATTTTTTAATTTACCATTTGGTTTACTATATTTATTAATATTTTGGTTTTACACATTTCCCATCATTATCTATTGTGTATTACATTTTATGATTATTTTTATACTTTTAAAAACTATATGCTTTTCTTTTTAACCCTATGTGTGTGTCACATAATACTAGAAAAGAAAACATATATCATTTATTTCCAATATAATATAAAACAAAAGTAAAATACATGTGCTATAAATGAAATCCATCCATCCATCCATCCATGAATAACATCAATACAACTCATAGACCAAAAAATCTCCATATCAACATATAACATGAGTATCAGATAACATAATACAAGTACATATAACATGTCTATAGTTATAAGGTTATGCTCCATCATGTCTATCTGGTTGTCAAACAACACTACCCCTATATTCATGTGACTAACCCCTCTGAATATTCCATTGTAATGAGACAGTCTAAGATCTTAGACCATCAACTTGTCCCTATAGATTGGTCACCGAGGCATACACACATACAATATCTACTTTCATCATAATATGATAAACTCATTCTTTGGCCAATGATTTTGAGGCTCATTCCTCTCCATATCTAAATATTTAATGTATATATAGGTCTTTTATATGGTTCTTATCCACCTAACTACCTATCCCACTAATAAAAACCAGTTAGCATATGTTGGGGTCGATGGTACTATTGAGTCCTCTATAACAATAGTATCAGGATGCCCTACCACCCCATCCAAAATATCTCAATGGGTGCTTCAAACCATAACACCCCATCTAAAATCTTCCTTAGACATATCTAAAAAATAAAATATATACACACACACAGACATTAGATCTCATATGTATATATATCTACAAACAATCTATCCATAATAAGTATATCAACAACTATGCATCTAGTGATCATCTCAAAAAATTTAAAATTAAAGCATTACTTACCAACATTAGTGTTGCCAACCACGGTCTCCCCATCATCTTGACCACCAATTACCTCCTTTATAAACTAATTCCATGAAAATATAAAGCTTGGAGATATCACTCATGCATGTCATGGTCCTATCATCATCTATTTATCTATCTATAAACCAACTATGTTTATCCTCTACCATGGGATATCCATGTGTGGTTGCTATAACATGTGTCTTCTCCCTCAAATGGTGCCTCCATCTCTTAGTTGATCATGGTGGCTCTATAATAACATCACCTACATCCTAACCTTTTACATATAATACTATGACATCATATTTCTCTAGCATATCCACCCTCAGTTGTTCTTCCTAACTTGTCCATAGTCTTGCTTGTTAAGGCCTAATAATAGGTATCTCTATAGGTATTCATACACCCCCTCTTCCTCTAGGCTCTCTATCATGCCATGCCCAATAATTAGGCACTACTAAGGGAGCTATTAAATTTGGTAAGCCTATCTATATAGGCACATGAGCTACAATATTTGGCTCCACCCATGAGGTATAGTGTTTAGTAATGCACACATATGCCAATGAACTATTTATAGTATCATAAATTATTCAACTAAATGCAATATAATCATAGGGATACCATATAATCTACCCATGAAAAAATATTTATAAGTTTGAGGCATGGGAAACAAAACATAATGCATGATACTATAACCAGCTCACCACCTGAGGTAGCCTACCATCCACAACATGGGGAAACCTAGTTGGCAAGCAAATAAGAAACCTCTCATATATCTAACTACTCAATAGAATCATAGGTTTTATAGTCTTTTACCCCTATGTTAACATACCATACATATCATGAATGAGATTCACCGAAATAATAAAACCTAAATCATATAGAGTATATCTATCTAATATCAACTAAACAAGGCTACCACATATAATGTTACATTCTCATCTAACTTGTGACATAACACACACACTATCACAAGTCCTATCATGGCCTTCTCGATATCCATGATGATTGAGATATCTACATAGAAAAAGTATACTTATAATCATGGATAAATATTATATGAGTTATTTACCTAATGGGCTAGGGCTCACCTCTCCTCCTTAGCTTTTGATGCATCACAAATAATTAGAGTCATGATAATGGGAAGTCTGAGAAAAGCCTAGACATCTTCCAAGGTTATTCCCACCTCTATAGTATCCCCATCCACCTCTCATTATAAAGTGTTCATTCATCACTCCCATGTTCCTAGGAACATGACAATTAGATCAACACTAAGTGGGATCCTTAGCATCTCCATGATGCCTCCAAATCCCAACAAGGCTATCTATGCTTGGTCATCATCTGTCAATATCTCTAACAAATCTAGTAACCAAGATGCATCAACTAGGTGTCAAAATATTTATCATCTCTACAAAATTTCAAACATCATAAAATGTATTAGATCTAGATATAAATATGATAAATATACATTCTTACTAAAAATTAACTACTTCATTAACCTGTTCTCACTATTTTACATATCTAGTCCCTTTCCTACATAGTAAGCCCTTTCTATACTAAATTGGCCCTATTACCACTCCATACCAGCTATGTCATCCCTCTACTATGGAATTATCCCATTCCTATAGAAAAATGCAATCCTTTTTATACGAAGTCAACCCTTTTATATGTTTTCTTACTAGGTTAGCCTTTTACTACATATTAAACCCCATTTATAAAACTACATTGGCCCCTACTACAAACACATCATATAGCATGCACTAAGTTAGTCCCATCCATTTTTTTAACTGAGATTGTCCTTTTCTATGTAATTTTCCACCCATAAAAATAATAAGTTATCCATATACTATGAAATAAACCAATTTATTACCTTTCACTTTTTCCAACTGAGTTCGTTAGGTTGACTCTATTTCAAAATAACATCCAATTTTTAATTATTTATCATTAATGCCTTAGGCATTTGCTGGTTCAACCCTTTCTTACCCATTATCTTGATTTGTTCCTAGTTTGCCTAAAACTTTCTTGTGGTA
This sequence comes from Torreya grandis, assembly GCA_037957365.1. Classification (NCBI taxonomy): domain Eukaryota; kingdom Viridiplantae; phylum Streptophyta; class Pinopsida; order Cupressales; family Taxaceae; genus Torreya; species Torreya grandis. The sequence continues at coordinate 5,715,867 of JARHVA010000222.1, read as the reverse complement.
ATTTTTTCTATCTAAATTTTCCCCAATATTATTTTTCTATACCTACCTCAATTTAAATAAAAATTAACAATTTCTATTTGAAATTAATGCATTACTTGAGCTATGTTGGCTACTACCACTAGGCATCCTCCATATTGTATCTCTTTTATCCTCATCATGATCACTTTTTGTGCTCAACTAAGTCACTTAGAGCTCTATTTTCTCATAAGAAATTTAAAATTCTTTAATTGCCAATTATGTTTTTCCAGATTCCATTTTTTTATCATAATTTTATTTCTACTAGCTTTTTTCCAAACCAAAAGATGTTCTAGAATATTGACATCATAAATAATTTTTATACATAATATATGTATATTTGCAAATATTTTTAATTTTCACTTTTTTTATAGGTTCACCTAATGTTCCTTACATTTGACACCTTTACATTTTTCTCACTTTGTTTATACTCTACATCACTAAGTTAAGTAATGGTATGTCTTTTTCAATTATGTCCTTTCATTTATCTTATTTACTCCAAAATTCCATTTATTTAGCTCATCAACATGTATCATTATGCTCTTTTCCTAAAGCAACATCCCATGTTACAACTATGTGACACATGATGAACTTCAAGTGGGGCATATGTATATACACAATATTTTTTAACTTTATCAATTATCGATGCTTTCTCTCTTGCAACAATCCACAAGTCTCACTATTTTAATGCATGCCTTAAAGGGTGCACCAGGAAAGGGGTGGGTATACCATTAGTTTTTATCACTATTTTTTCCTTATACCACCACTTATAACCAACATAAGCCCCTCTTATATGTTTCCCTAAGATTTGACACCTCCATTACACGCTCTTCCAAGAAATTCATCACCTCAAATAGCCTCAACATAGTCCAAAACTATTTTTACCATACTCTAAACATAGTTTAAGGTTCACCCTTATTATGATAAATCAACACATTACAAGACTAAGTTGGTCCAACTAACTTAGTCTAGGACCTACCTATTCCATTTCCTAACTAACTGGGTTGAGTGAGTCAACTATGTCAGCTAAACCATAGGAGCTATATGACCATTATATTAAATTTACTTTACTTATAAACCATAAGACTTAGCTAGGGTTATTGTGTGGTATTACTCAACTAGATTATTTGGAAGTCTCTCTAGTGATATTTTATGGTAAGAGACCCCTTAGTTAGCTCTAACAAATACATATTGGTCATGACCCTAATTTGTTAAATATACCAATAGGTGGAATGTATAGTTTGATTTATCTTCTCTAATCTAGGATTGATTTATAGATCATATTCACTTTCTATTGTATACACATTATTTATATTTATATTTATATTTATATTTAGTTTTTACCCACTTTCTAACTTGATTTTACCTCTCTTATTTATTACAATATTCACATAACTGAATGAGTTTAGTTAGTAGGTCTTATTTATTTATAAAGTTTGTTATTATTTTGAGATGCAACCTTGTCTTTAGCAAATTAGGTCAGCTCAAGTTGATCCTTATCCTAATTTTTAATTATTATTTTATACATTTTATCCATAATTCTATCATATTCATAGGTATAATGTTTTTCCCATTTAAAATATGTGTTTAATTTTATATTAGTGTTAGTGAATACTTATTTACCCTTACTGGTCTTTCTCCCAATTTTGGTTATTTGCACTAGTCATAGTTGTGAATAATTGTTAATGGAGGGATTTCTTTTAGGCCTCTCAGTTTGTTTTCTTATTATTTCTTGACATTGTCTAATTTTTTTGTAATATTATTATTTTATAGGATGATGTTCCCTCTTATTATAGTTTTTTCTCTTCTTCATTCCTATGGTTAACTTTATTGAACTCCCTTTCATATATTATACTTTTCTAATTTTCCTTAAATGTTTATCCCCTTTCCTGGAAGAGATTCTAATACTTATTTTTTGCTTACATTTTAATATAGTTGTGTCACTTTAAGACATGATAATGAGTCATGTGTACATATTTCATGGATAATACACACTTAGTCTGAGGATGTTCATCATAATGTAATGCAATGTGCCCCACCTTATTATATTTGTAACATGTCAGTGGGGGTCTCTCCTGATTATAACCTTGGTTATAATTCTATCTACATCCTTTTCCCCCATCATAATTTCCCCTTCAATGATATCTTCCTATATATCTACCCTAAACACCACCTTTGTATCCCACTTAATTATTATTATAGTAATATGGTGGGATATTAGGAGATTATATTTTTTAAATGATGGACATTGATTGATATTTTTGACCAATTTTTAGTATACTAGCATTTTCATTGGTGATTATGGTAAAGGTATTTATTGTACCTTTTATACTTTTATTCAATTTGTATTTTGTACATCCATGAGTGCATCTATAAAAGGTCAATTTTGATTATAATTATTAAATGATCAATAATTTTTGTAATACATTATTTGATTTTTAGGTGTTTTGACTTCCAAAATGGGGCATAAATGCTATGGATGTTGATCATATACTCTAAAAATTCAATAATAAATTACCTTTATATATCTTTTTAAATCAGTGTAGTCATCCCTATCAGTGGTTACACTGATCATATTTTTTCTTCTCTCTTTTCAATATCAATGTGGGGGAATTTTATCATAGAATGTCCTTATTCACAACAAGTGGTACACCAAAAATTTTATTTTAATGGTCTATTATAATTATGTAGTGTCTAATACTCTTCCTCCTTCATTTGTATCTCTTTTTTAAACTTAATTAATATAATTCCAATTTTAATATTTCAACATTATTTTTAGTGAGATGTATGTAGCTCATCTCGAAGACTAAGATTATAATAATGATTTCATTTCTAGTGTTTCCATAAATGTGTTGAAAATTTTCCCATCAATATTGTCTCTAAGGCATATGATTAATTTGGATATGAGACATTATATTATTTATTTTTTATTTAGAGGTTTCTCTAATTTTTGCACTATGGATTTGAACTGTTGATCATAATATTTTATAATTTCCCTCTCCTTCTACATAATCTCTCTCATCTTGATGACACTTTCCATTGGTATGTCTGGGTAGTGAAAATCACCCTTAAAATCCTTTTTGGATATGTACCCATGTATTGGTATGTCTACAAAAAGTCTTCATGTACCTTTTAAGTGTGTCATCTCTTAGTGTTCCAAAAAAATCAAATAACACTACTCTTTAATTATTAATATTGTGAATCATCTAGTATGAGTTCAATACAAATAAATTTTCTTATGTATCATTTGGCTTTTACAAAAAATGTAAAATCCATCCTCTTTTGTGTCATTTTGTTGTTTCTATGTTGGCTAGGAATCCCACTAGTATGAGTAATATCATTGTTTACTTGATTTATTGATGTACTTCCTATTTTAGTACTAATGAAATTATGTTCATTTTCATCTTTTTACTATATAACCAAATATTATTTATGGAATTTATCTAATTTTAGTTTAGTTTTTAATTATATTAATCCTAGTACTTTTATGCCTAATTCACTGCTTTTCTCAGTCTATTATTTATGCATTTAGATTAATTGTATGTATACTTCTTCTCCACTAAATATATCTATCTATCTAAGGGATGTATTTATTAATCTATTATGAAGATACATGTTGGATGTTGATTGTTACAAATTTTTCATTTTCTATCATGACCTCTTATGGTTGGGGTTTGGGGGGTTATATCACTTTGAATCTCTTATTATACATCTATGATCTCTAATTTTACTAATTGACAAATGTTTTCATTAACTAATCATCACTATTTTAGGTTATATTAATCCTTATATTTATGTTGTATTTATCTACTATGACTACTAACTTTTGTCTCAAAGACACCTTTCTCTTTAAGGTTCATATCTCCTTCCATATCTATTTATTTTTATATATTATTTGTAAAACATTCCTTTTGAGTATTTATTATCAGACTTACCTCTATTGATAAAGTATATTCCCTTGGTTATAATATATAACTAACATATCCTATGTTAAAAATTGTCTACTCACTTCTTACTTCACTACTCTATAGGCCTCATCCATTATGGGATAAACTACTCATAACTAGTTTGTCTTATGCACCCAAGGTTTTGAACAGTCTAATTTTATTAAATAATGTGTAATATATTAATCCTCCTAAGTCACTCATGAATTATTGTGATGTGGTTTATAAAATTTATTATGTTATATTCATTTTTATCTACATCTACACCTTTATGTGATGTGAATATTAACTCATCCATTTGTGGGGGAGGGATATTATCAATATTTTCAATATCAAAGTTTTCATTATAAGAGGTCAAATCATTTTTTATGCCATATTATTTATTCATAAAAATATGTCTTCTATTTCATTATTATGTATCTATTTATTATTTTTTGATTGAGTTATCGAATCCTCCATCTAATTCTTCATCTCTTAATTCACCATTTTGTCCTAACAATGTTTGAATTTATCCTCTTACTAAAATCTTTTTATTATTAATTAACTTAATTTTATTTACTTTCCTATCCCCCTATATATTATTTAACATACCCCACTAATTTAGACAAGCTATTTTAACTGGTCACATATTTACAGACCCCCCTTATTTCTTTACACCATCCTTTAGGTTCATGTCTCTTAAAGGAATCATTTAGCCTCTTTTAATAGAATTCATTTTAAAAATAGATTATGGATGAGGATTAGTAATTCATTAACTAAAAATTTCCTTTCACCTTCAAAAAAATTAGATTTATTTGAATAAATTTTTTACCAAACCCTATATATTCAAAATTATGATGAATGAATTGAGGGTAGTATAGAACCAATCATAATTAGCTCAAGTTATGGGTGTATCAAGTTGTTGGAGAGGCTTGATATTTTTTTGAATTCAATGAATAGGTAATGTTGTCATAAAATTGTGCACCCTAAGATGTTTTATGAAACTCATTAAATTTGATGCAACATTAAATCATATCTCAAGTTTGTGGGAACTTGTAAGAGAGATGAGCCTCTAGGATTAAAAAGAGCTGGGTCCCTGAATTATTCTCTAAGTTTCTATCACCTAATCTAATTCTTGTTCATGAAAAGAGTCAAGAGTTTAAACAAAATAGAAAAAAACTATGCTAAATAGGTGATCTACCAAGAATTTATCCCACTAACTCTCACACTTCTACTAAATAACAATGTTTTCTAAGACTAATTCCATGCATTGAAAGATACTAATGTAGTGTTTCAATGTGAAGGTAACATGCTTGAGACAATAAATAAAATGATAAACCTAAGGGGTAGATTGCACACCATAGATACAACTACATACTTGAAAGATATTTTAATACATTTAACACACTTCACATGACCTGTTAACATCAAAACTTTTATTCCAACATTAGGGATAAAGGGAGTAAGGATGATGATATCACTTGGCTCCACTATACATCATTCACATATTCAAACAAAAGTTTACAACTCAGAATTAGTCTTGTATTCAATGTCCAAAAGTAAAGTGTAATTCCATTTCATTAGGGCTTCACCATACCAAAAAATGTGGTTGTCTGAAATGGTCAAAATGGCTCAATTTATAGAACTTTGGGGAAGATAGATAGAAGAGAAGCTAAAAAAGCACAAGGACATCTATCCACATGTGATAATTAGTTATAGATACATGAAAAGGATGGATGGGGTGAGTCCTTTTATGTCAAGAGTCTTTTATGTCCAAAACCAATTATGAGAATGGTGACAAGTGGCATAAAACCTTAAAGAGTGGCATAGGAAACTACTTCTATTGAATGTCATCCATGAGATTTTGAAACTCAAAATAGAGAAGTAGACACATTACACTATTAGAACTCATGATAGTAGCTATAAAATGCTCTTTCTAACCACTAGTTATCCTCTAGACACCTATATTTTTTGATCTCATAGAAGCTCTTTGATTTGGTTAGCCACTAGCAATGTCTTGATCTATAAACCTATCTATTTTTCTCACTTTGTCTACTCTAGATGCTAAGGATTCAACCATTTTCTACCTCCATGTTTAATCTCATGTTCCCATAAAGTATTTTTGAATAGAAAAAAATATTTATTATAGTTCTAAATTGATGTTCTATGGGATGTCACTTTTTGGGTATTTCCTTTAGAATTTTTGTCTTGACCCTTTCTTGTAGATAATTTTCTCATAAGAATTCATCAAACAATCTTTTAGAAAGAATACATGTCTTTGATAGATCTATTTGTATCAGAAAAAAATTCTAAAAGAAATGGACCTTAGCACCTTTTCAAGTTTTTTTGAAAGAATTCTTCAGATAATTTCTCTAAAAAAATTCCTTTAGAATTTCTATTTGGCCCTTCAAAAAATTGAAAGGATCCTTTAGAAGATTTGAAAGTGTTTATTTGGCTTTAGAATGTCCCTTCAAAAAAGTTGTAACATACCCTTCGAAAAGTTGTAAGGGTCCTTTTTGGATTGAAAGAGTCCTTCATAAAAGTTGAAAACTACCCCTCAAAAAAACTAAAGTTCCCTTCATAATTTTTATTTGGTCCATTTTTCTACAAAATAACCATTCAAATTTTTGAAATGTACCCTTCAAACTTTTTGAAATTTACCTTTCATAATTTTTGTAAAGGACACTTTATCTACAAGAATTCCTTCAAAAATATTGAATTGGACCATTTGGAAGGAAAAAATACCCTTCAAAAAAGTTACAAAGTATCCTTTGGCTTTGAAAGGATATCCTTAAAAAAAATGCATAGGGTAACTTTTAGTGACTTATCCTTTGGGAAAGTTAAAAACAACATGTCTGAAAGAAATATACTTTAGGAAAAATACTTTAGATAAAAAGTTTGAAAGAATTAAACAAGGGATTTGAATAGAAACCAAAGTGAACTTTTTAAAAGAAATAACACTTGGCATTTTTGTGGGATTTGTCAAAGAACATTTATTTTGAAGGAAAACTAAGTATTGGACTTGGCCAAATTTGAAAGGTGTAAACTTGGGGGTGGAATTTGACTAGCATTCTTGGTGATTCCTAGGTATGGCATCCTTCATATGCCTAAGACCAGTTACTTAAATCCTTCCATTGGGCATGGAGTCATGCAAATGAGCACTCATATTGTCATGAACAGACCTTGGATTGACCATAAGACAATTGAAATTACACAATACAAAGATAGAATTATGTTACTAATCACTTAGGGAACACAAAGAAAAATAATGGAACATATTCATGTGTCAACTAGGACACTTAGGGAACACAATAGATGAAATAAAACTAGATTAAACACACACACCTATGTCACTATTTACAACAAACACTTGTAAGGACTAATAGTAGAACTTTAGATGTATCTCATTGATAGGGATATGCAATTCTTCTCTATTCATCTTACTAAAATAAAATGAGTTTCTTTGCTTGCACTTGATGATCATGTAAGGGAGACTCCATAAAGCATCAAAATTTGTATGTTTACCCAGTTTTGCTCTATCCTCATCCCATTTTAGAACCAAGTTAGCTTCCTTGAACACTCTTGTACTTTCTCTTTTGTCAAAGGATTTCTTCATGAGTACTTGGTGGTGTTCCATGGTCCTATGTGCATTATCCCTTAATTATTTTAGATGCATTAATTCTATAAATATAACTTCCATTAGATTATTTTCAATTATTTCTAGCTGATTTACAAGTCCTAGAGTACGGAGCTCTTGAGAGATGGACAACCTAGCCTCTCTCACATAAATAAGCATAAAAGGATAGCTACCAATTTATCTCTTAAGATTAATCCTATTAGCCCATAAGGGTGTCTTCAACATGGTTATCCATGATCTTTGATTCTTTTACAATATCCCCTTGATGATCCTTATGAGTTTTTTAATAGTAGACTCATCCAACCCATTACCTTGAGGGTAATAGTTGGATGAGGTACTCAAGTAAAATCCATTCTTGTTTTCCCACTCAAAATTTTTAGAACCCATAAAATAAATTGAATTATCATAAATGATAGTATTGGGGACCCCAAATCTTATTATGATACTCTCATAAAACTCTAAAATTGCATTATCATTTGCCTCCTTTAATGCAACAGCTTTTACCCACCTTGTCAAATAGTCAGTAGCAGTCAATATCAATTTGTGTCTAGCACTTGATGGAGGGTTGATCATACTAATCAAATCAAGACCCCATTACATGAAAGGTTGGTCCACCTAGACAAGATTCAATAGAAGGGTTGTAAGTTTTTGTTTTCCTATAAAGAAGGCACATTGAGAACACCTCCTAACCCAAGAGTAGAAATCCTTGAAAAGGATAGGCCAATAATACCCTACCCTCATTATATTTTTATCTATTATTTTTGGGGAGAAATAACCTCCATATACACCATTTTGAAACTTTTCTAGTAAGATTCCAAATTGATCATTGTTAACACACCTTAATAGTACACCATTCACATCCTTATGAAAGAGAATACCATCTACAAGACAATAGGGAATGGTTTGTAATCTAAAATACCTTCTTTGGGAATTTTTCAAACCATTAGGAAAATCAAAATTTTGGAGGAAACCAGTGATGTCTTGTGTCCAACTTTGAATTGGTATGTCACTAGCTAGCTAGGGATGAGATTGATAAACCAAAACTTCTTCCCTTGGCCCTTGAATATATGAAGCTATATGTTCACATATCCCCTTTCCTCTTACCAAGTTTATTACCTTGATATCAACATCATACTCCATTGCCTTTTTGATCCATCCATCTCTCTTCTCATTGAGGTCTTTGTTTAAGAGGAACTATTTGGTGCTAGACTGAGAGATCATGACATGTATTTTATTATTTGACACCATGTGTCTAAAACATTTAAAACATCTTATCATAGCTAGATATTTATTCTCAACAAATGTGGACTTGACCTCATAATATTCCAATCATTTACTAGAGAATGCAATGGGTTATTCAACTTCCTCAACATTATTTTGCATAAGCATAACTGAGATTGTGTCAAGTTTAGAAAAAATATAGAGTATGAAATCCTTGGAAAATTTTGGGTTTAACAGAGTAGGATATTGGTAAATTACTTATTTGATTGCCTCAAAACTATTCTTACCTTCCTTTGTCCAATAAAAATCTTGGTTCTTCTTGAGCATGGTTTTAATAGGCTTCACCAAAGTAGCAAATCCTAGAATAAACCTTATTAAAAAGTTGATCTTGCATAAGAAACTTTGTAAAAATTTCTTTTGTAGAGGCAAAGATAGGCCTATAATGAATTCAATCCTTTCAGGATCAATAGATGGGCCTTCCTTTGACACAATGTGGCCCAATAATTTTCCTTTCTAAATAACAAACATACATTTTTTTGATAAAGAGAAACTCCAAACTCTCTAGACTTATTAAAGACATACCTTAGATGTTTCATGTGGTCATCAACATCCTTGGAAAAAATATTTATATCATTAAGGTATACAAGAAAAAACTCATTGATCAAACCTTTAAAGTCCATGTCCATTTCCCTTTGGAAGGTAGCACTAGTATTAGACAAACCAAAAGGCATATTTATATATGTAAATGTTCCCCATTTTATGTTGAATTTTATCTTGAACTAATCCCTCTTGTTCACTAGTATTTGGTTATAACCTAAATAACCATCAAGTAGTGAAAAGCATTGAGAACCTAAAACCACTTGAAAAATTTACTCCATGGAAGGTAGTGGGTAATGATCTTTGAGTGAAACTCTATTTTTATCCCTAAATTCCACATAGATTCTAATCTCTCCACTCTTTTTCCAAATAGGGACAAGGTTAGCTACCTAAGTTGAGTATTTTATTAGATAAATAATCCTAGAATCAAATAATTTGGTAAGCTCTCTCTTCATGAGTTCCTTTATCTTGGGATTGATAGGCCTCTATTTTTGCCTAACTAGTTTAGCTCTAAGTTCTATCTCAATGGTGTGATGAGATAAATCTAGATCAAATCATTTGAAATCCTTGTATTTCCAAGCAAATATATCATGATTATATTTACACAATTGAATGAAGGCTGGTAATTTAGAAAGAGAACATATCTTACCAATTTTTAGAAGTTTGTCCTTAAATATCAAGATTCTTTCATAGTTATCTTATTTTGTAGACATGATTACCCTTTCCTTCCTTCTTTGATCATCTTCATTGAGCACACTTTCCAAAGTAACCATCCCCTTTAGTATCTTGTTTATCTTTAGATGGATAACCTATTATTTATATTGATTGTGAAGCTTCTTTTGATTCTTTGAAGAAAATTCTAATTATTTTTTAATGAAGTGTACAATTTGTTTATAACTCTAAAAAACTTACCAATACACTTAATTATTTGGAATAGAATGTCTCACAATGACTTTAATGTGAGGTTGGTCCTTCTCTCTACTTACATCATCAACTATATCAAAGTGTGCTCCTATCACAACTACCTGTCAACATGTTTATTTGAGTCTCTTGGTATAGGTTAGATATTGAAATCATCAAAGTCCTCAATTAGATCCCACACCTTATGCTTGCAGGACTTAAGAAAAGTTTTCTTGGATATATCCTAATTTCTCACTTGATGTATAATCAATTCACTATCTCCATATACATTCAAGTTCTTGATTCCATTTCTCCTTACCCATTATAGACCATGAACAAACCCTTCATATTATATTACATTTCAAGTACAACAAAAAAAAAATTATATGAAAAATAATACTAGTTATTTGAAGGAGAAACCAACATGACACTAGTCCCTACCCCTACCTTGCTTTCAAATCCATCAAAAAGTATTTCCCATAGCCCTTCAAGTTTATGATCCTCATTAATGAGTGATGGTATAGGAATGTTCTTCTCATGCATATAATATACTCCTAATTCATTTTATTCTATGAATTCACAGGGATCATGATCATAATTTTTAGTACCATACTCATATAAAAAAGGTTAGAAATACCTTTAAGGGGATAGGATGTTTCATCCTGCTCACTAATCATACAATTTTGAGTTATCTCCATTTATGGGTCAATGTAAAACCTTACAAAGGATTTTACTCTTATAGTTACCTTAGATCCATATCTTTTCTAAAGGCTATAAAAGACTAATTAGCTGAAAGGTACCCTCCAATCTTGGCCATGAAGTCTCTTGGAAATTAGATAGCAATGTGAGCTAGGAGATCAATGACCATAATGTCTTGTAGGATGAGGAAACTTGGAAAATCATGTAAGAATAATTTCAAACATTTAACCAATCTCATAATATTTGATGGAGTTTCATCAAGCTAAAACACACCCTTTTTATGAGGATCATATTTTAGTCCCAATTTATCAACAACCACTTTAGGCATAACAATGGTACTAGCCCCACTGTTCACAATGCAATTGTGAACCAATTTGTCTCCCACAATAAGTATGAGATAGAAAGGTAGAGGATTTTCATATTTGGTATATAGATGTATGACATAACTAGATGTGTTGATAATGGCTACACCATTGTGTCTTAGAACCTGAGGTGTTAAATGAATGCTTGAGAATTGTTCTTGTAAAATTTCCTTTTGGCTAGGCATATGCAATACTTCCCAAAGAAAAATTCTAGTTTTAGTATTCTTAAAAGAGTCAAAAATGTTTATATAGGAAGTATTCACATTGTATTTCATTCTTGAAGTCAATGATGGAACTTTAACTTATTATACTGAAGGTTTGGTAGCTTTTTCACATTCTATCTTTGAGGAGTAGTGTGTCTAGTAGGGTCTATTACATTGGTACTTGCATTTTGAGACTTTGGAGAGGTACTACTTAGAATCACTTGTGTTTCTGGAGTATCTCCTAAATACCAATTTTTATCCATTATTTAGGCTATAACTAAGTATTTTTATTCAACACATAATCATCTTCTACATGGAAATTCATAACACTAGTACTTTGCTTGCTACCATCTCCTTGAACATCTCTTTGCATAAGATTTGCTTCTCCTAATGTGACATAAGGATTATCTCCTTATTGAGTTACCAAATATTTATTACCTTCTCTACCATTATGCATAAACTGACATTGATATTATCCCCAATGATCCAAATGCTCCTCTCCTTGAACTAGATTGGTGTGGACTGGAAAAATATCCTTTGTCAATGAAATAGAATTAGGATTATAGGGATTGGGATGCCTATTGAAACATTTTTGGCCTTATCCTCTTCCTTGGTTAGTGTATTGGTGTGGAGGTCTATAGCCTTTCTAAGGATAGTATTAAGGATTATGTGCAACATTTGCATACATTTGTGCTTGTTTGAGCTGGTCTTGTAAAGACTTAATCATCTCATCATTATTTATAACATCATCCACCTTATTGGGATCAATTACGGGTTTGGAATTAGTATTGGTAACTTGTGCTATGCTTGGGGCTTTAATTAAATTATGAGGCAACAAAGGCATGGATATTCTTAGAGGTAGTTTCCCAGCTTGTATCAGACCATTCATAGCTTCAATGGATATCTCATATGCCTCAAGTAAAGTAAATCCTTTCATTGACTACAACATTATTGATACATTAGTTCCAATAGCCTCAATATAGGGGGGTAATACAAAGCTTAGAAGATGACTCATAATAGGTGGTAGCCTATGCCATGTTCTTAAAATATCTCATTGAAATCTCCCATGGATTCATTAGGACCTCTTTTTATCACATTTAGCTAGTGAATTAGTGAAGTATGGGCACTCTTATTTTTAACTTTTTTACTAACAAATCTCCAAAACCATCCCAATAAGTAATATAACCACCTTCCAATGTCCTATACAATTCAAGTGCCTCATCCTTTAAAGACATGGAAAGTAGTCTAATAGCCATGTTAGCTTGGGTGATATTATGGAAATTGAAAAAGTTTTGAATATCCCTAATATGATTAGATGTGGTAACTAGACCCTCTCCATTCAAATTAGGGAGACTTTTGGTATCATTAAGAGGAATAGGATCATACGTGAGAAGGTTGATTGGATTTTGGGTGTTGGAGGCTAGGAAAGGATATATTCTAGCCATTTGTTCTTCCTCTTGATCTATTAATTATTCAAACTCCTCTTCTTCCTCATCAAAACCTTCTTTTTTAGGGTCTATACATGTTAGGAATGGTTTAGGGTGTTGTTCTTCAAGAGGAACTTTAAATTGAGGAATTTGATTGAAAAGCCTACTCGAAGATGATCTAGTGAGGATCATGAATTATATTATGAAAAAACTAATCTATAAATAGAGATAAAAAAAATTTCAAGTCACCAAATACTATATTAGAATGCTTCTACAACCTTGGACTTATCGAGGCCACCATTCACCTTGACATGGAAATAATTAGGACTAGTTTTCCCACTAGGTGTGCTAGAAATATTATCATTAAATTGTATACCCTAAAATGTTATATGAAACTCCTTCAGTTTGATGCAACATTGAATCATCTCTCAAGTTTGTGGAAACTTGTAAGAGATATGAGTATTTAGGATTTAAAATGGATATCTCCCTAAATTATAATCTAAGTGTCTATCACCTAATCTAATGTTTATTCATGAAAACAGTCAAGAGTTTGCATAAAACACAAAAAAAATGTTAAAGAGGTGATCCACCCAGAATTTATCCCACTAACTCTCACACTTCTACTAAATAATAATGTTTTCCAAGACTAATTCCATGAATTTAATGATACTAACATAGTGTTTTAATCTGAAGGTAACATTCTTGAGATAACTAACAAAATGATTAACCTAAGGGGTAGATTACAAACCATAAATATAATTGCATACTTGAAATAGATTTAAGTTCATTTAACACACTTCACATGACCTATTAACATCAAAACCTTTGTTCAAACATGAAGGATAAAGGGAGTAAGGATGATTATGTCAATTGGATCCACTATAGATTGCTCACATATTCAGATAGAAGTTTACAACTTAGTATTGGCCTTGTATTAAATGTACAAAAGTAAAGTGAAATGTCATTTTAGTAGGGATTCACCATACCAAAAAAATTGGTTGTTTGTAACAGCTAAAATGGCTCAATTTCTAGAACTTTGGGGAAGAGATAAAGAAGAGAAGATAAAAAGGCACAAGGACATGTGTCTACATGTGAGAATTAGTTATAGATGCATGAAAGGGATGAATTGGGTAAACCATGCCATGTCAAGAGTCTTAATTATCCAAAACCAATTATGATAATGGTGACAAGTGGCATAAAACCTTCAAGAGTGGCATAAGAAGCTGCTTCTATCGAAGATCATCCATGAGAGTTTGAAACTAAAAATAGAGAAGCCAAAACATTACACTATTAGAACTCATGATGATATTTATAAAATTATATTTCTAACTACTATTTATCCTCTATACACCTATATTTGTTAATCTCATAGAATCTCTTTGATTTGGTTAACCACCAGGAATGACTCAATCCATCAACCTATTCATTTTTCTCTCTTTTCTGCTCTAGATGCTCAATATTCAACAATTTCATACCTCTATTTATGATCTCATGTTCCCATTGAGTATTTTTGAATAAAAATGAATATTTATTGTAGTTTGACACTGACATTCTACCAGCTGACACCTTTCAGGTATTTCCTTTAGACTTTTTATCTTAACCCTTTCTTGTAGATAATTTTCCCAGAAGAATTCATCAAACAATCTTTTTGAAAGAATTCATGTCTTTGAGAGATATATTTGTATTTGACATAATGTCAAAAATAAATGGACCTTAGTGGATTTTCAAGTTTTTCAAAATAATTCTTCAGACAATTTCTATGAAAGATTTCCTTCAGAATTTCTATTTGGCCCTTCTAAAAATTGAAATTGTCCTTCAAAAGATTTGAAAGATTCCATTTAGCCTTAGAATGTCCCTTCATAAAAGTTACAACATATCTTTTATAAAATTTTCAAGGGTCCTTTTTGGCTTGAGTCCTTCAAAAAATTTGAAAATTGCCCCTCAGAAAAACTAAAGTGTCCTTCAGAATTTTTGTTTGGTCCATTTTTTTGCAAAATAACCCTTTAGAATTTTTGAAATGTACCCTTAAATTTTTTTTTAAATGGCCCACAAGAATTCCTTTGGAAAATTTGAATTTGACCATTTGGAAGGAAAAAATACCCTTCTAAAAATTTACAAAGTACACTTCAACTTTTAAAGGATATCTTTCAAAAAAAAAGTGTAGAGTAACTTTTGGAGACTTATTCTTTTGGAAAGTTGAAAAAAACATGTCCTAAATAAATATACTTTAGGAAAAATACTTCAAACAAAAACTCTAAAATAATTTGGCAAGGGCTTAGAACAAAGACCAAAATGAACTTTCTGATTGAAATAACACTTTGTATTTTTGTGGGTTTTGTCAAATAACATTTCTTTCAAATGAAAAATAAGTACTAGACTTGGGCAAATTTGAAAGGTGTAAACCTAGGGGCAGAATTTGACCAATAGGTAATTTAATGTGAATGTGTTATCCTCACATATTCTTATCTTGTCATAATATCCAAGGCCATAACAATTATTTAAAGGTAACCACAAATTATTCTTCTTCTAGTCTAAAGAATAATACTTTTATTTCCAATAATGTTTCACCCATCCTCTTACATTTAGTTTGAAAAAAAAAATTAAGTGTTTCTTCCCACCACTCTTTTATTTCTTCTAGTGCTTACTTTCAAAATTCCAAATGATGCATCCCCTTGGACATTAGTCAAATAAATTCAATGCAGTGCATTGAAATTTTTTCATAAAATATGAAGTTATTGGATACATATAACTTATGTTGATAAAGGTTAGATTTATTTTAACTAATGTGATGCAGGGGTTAGTATTTGGTTAGATTACCTAGCATATACTACTAAAAAAGTAGTTCCTATATTCACAATAAATCACATAGTACATAATACACAAAAATTCCTACTCTAACTTTTCTTTATACATACATGTGTGTGTGTGTGTGTGTGTGTGTGTGTGTGTGTGTGTGTGTGTGTGTGTGTGTTTGTAAAACACACACACAATTATACTACCAATTATAATATTATATATATATATATATATATATATATATATAAAAATTATACTAGATTAATTAATTACACAATCTATTATACTTTTCAAGCTATTTTAATCCATTTTTGTGTATTATCTCTTCTATATATCTATTCTAGTAACAATTTGTGGTATAAATACTAATTGAATACAAAAAAAAAATCAATATTAATGTTTGTGTGAGATATTTCCTTTCTCTAATCCATTCATACTTTATTTCAAAAAGGATTTATTTATTACCACAACATTAAGCTAATAAAATCCTTTATTTTATATATTATATAGTATCATGTTGTTTTAGTCATGGAATGGACTTTTATGAGTCTATGATGTGATCCTTTAGGTGATAGAGAATCCTACCAACAAGATGAGAGACATTTGGGACATGTTTAATAGGAGCTTTTCTGATTAATAGGTATGAATACAACTGAAATAGGTATTTTTATGGTATATTTAGTGCTTAAATATAGTTAAAGCTCTTTTATATATTGTGAGTTAGGTAAATGGTGAATAGACAAAATAAGGGTAAGTGTGTTAACAATAAGCATTTACAAGAACTTAATGGATAATTATGTATCTACATTTTCCCATTATTTATTATAGTGATGCATAATTCTAAATTATTATATTAAATTATATTTTAACTTGAATGTGTGTACATAATTTGTCTTTGGATATGAATCTTTATTATACAAGATGATTTAATGTAAGAAGCCTACAATAATTATACTAAAAGTAATATTTTCTCATATTGAAAATCAGAAATTTTAACCTTGTTATTTTTAATTTGAAAGATAGAAAGGATAATATGTAATATATTTTCCCTATACCTTTAAGATGGTGAAGTGTGACCCCTTTTATATAAATTTGGAGAACTGTTAAACTATGGTGAATTGAGAGTGACCAAGTCTCAATTTGAAAACCATTGAATGCTCTTGAATTGGAAAGATTATATGATCCAACTCTAATTTAAATATATATATATATATTACTCTATAAAATATTCAAAGGCGTGGAACTAATAACTATGGCTCGCTACATATTTAAAAAGTGAATCCATAGATGTGGAGTGTCACTACACTCTAACATGACCCACTTGTGACTAAGATGAATTACACCACTACAAATGGATCTATATTCTATTTGAAACTTTACAAATTTGAATCATTGAAACTTAAGAATTATGAAAATGACATATTATGAATGTGGACATGAAATAATATCATGTTGCTTATATCTTTACTATATTGAGATGTTATTTTTAACATATAATTGAAGTTTTGAAGCTTTGAATATTTTGATTTTTTCCACTTTTGAAACCATTTCCAAATTTGAAACTTGTAAATTTTGAAATTGTTTGAAACTTGTAGTTTTCAACTATAGTGATAAGTGCACATGATTTACACATGCCCAAATAATCTAAAAATTTTGAATCATATTTCTGTTGACCAATTTTTACCCATAGGCAAAATTTCAGTCACTTTCTTCCCTTGTTGTTTAATGCCAGTCATCTTCAGGTTGCACGAGTTTAATAAATCTGATTCATGGTCTGGTTTAATTGGTTTAATGGCCTTTGGTTCAAAGGCTCCATCTTCAAGTTCAACATCACCAAGCATTGAACCATTGAACCATTAAACCGTTGAACCATTCTTGGTTCAATGGCTTGGTTCAAAGTGGATGGTTCAATCAGAAAAAGAGGCTCGTCGGCATTCAATGGTTGAACCATTGAACCGTTGAACCATTTTTGGATCAATGGGTTTAGTTTAATGGGTTTTGGTTCAGTGAGGCAGAAGTTCATTGACCTAAGTTCAATGGTTCAACGGCTAAGTCCAAGTATGCCTAGATGGTCGAAGGAGTAGCTCAATGTTCAAATGCCCTATTGAAGGGCCGGCACTTCAAATGAAGAGGACCTAGGTAAGTTTAGTTTGGTTCAAAGTCCAAAGTTTAAATTCATTCAAAATTGACTAAGTCTAAGTCCTGAATTCCTTTGGGCATAGCTTAACAAAAAATCAAAAGGGGTAGGTTGCTTAAAAACAAAGGCAAGGGGCAGACAACATTTCCATGGACTTTTTGTCTGTGGGAAATGTCTACACACAAAAGCCCACAGAAAACACAAGCGAGCTACCTGAGAGAATTTCCATGGAATTTTTGTCTATGGGGAAATATCCATAGACAAAAGCCCATGGGAAATAAAATAAAGCAAAGGTAGACCTGGGGAAATTTACCCAAGGAAATTGTTCGTAGACAATTTTTCCATGGGAACCTGAGAGACATTCACGCCAATACAAAGGGACCCACCGAAGGACCCCAAAGGGCAAATACCCTTGTGGGGGACTTTCAGCCCAAATGTAAAGGGTAGTTTCAAAGGCAAAAGGGGTGCCCGTAGGGAAGGAGAATAAGCAAAGGCCAACAAGGGACCCGATAATGTTGTGACGGGGATGGTGATGTCTTGGAGGACATCAGGTTTAAAAGAGTAGAATAGCCATTGGTTTTCAAAACATGATAGCCATACAAATGAAAAAGTTAACAAAAGAAGATAGCTATTTGTTTTAAAAGAAAAATGGGAAGCGCTAGCCATGGAAAGGAGCTCAAAATGCAGTGACCCGCCAAGATGTTTGCCTCAGGGGCCGAATGAACCAGATAAGACAAAATGGAAAAAATGACACACAAGGAATGAGTGAGCAGTTGGTCCAGATGGTGCTAATTGAAGACATGACTCCAGTAGGTGAAATAGTGCAAGCAAATTGATCATTTGGGATGCAAGCAGCTAGTGAAGAAATTGATTTCTCCATTTTGCATTAAATGAGAAGGTAAACTATGCAAGCCACCTAAAGAGAAATGCAAATTTTGAGCAGACAAAACAAATAGCTCATTAATGTTTTGAGTGACTTATTTATTTTCATGAAGGGACACGTATGCCACTTGTAAAAGGAACACCAAATGGCCCCTTTTTACTTCTCATATATATTGTGAACTTGGTCATTTTGTTATCATCTTTTCATAGTTTTATCAAGTGCAGCCCTACTAAATTTTTTGCCTGAATCAAATAAATTAGTTTTACCTCTTCTTGGATGGATATTCTATGTATGTCCTGAGTGTTTGATTTGTGTTCATTCATTGTATTTTAATGCTCTCACAGGTTCAAACACCAACACACCAACTATCTACAAGGCACCATCTACAGCTGACAGGAGAAGAGTTGCATTTGGGGTGTAGAAATAGAGGAAGTCACTTACAGTATGTATTCCACAGCATCTTGGTGAGTCCCTGTTGTTATGTTGTAATAAGAACCTCCTTGACATTTTCTTGTAGCCTGGTCTTTCTACCAAGTCTGAGTGCATGTATGTTGTTTTGTCTGATCCTGAGTGTGGATGTGGGAAGGTCATCTTATTTTGGTGCATCACCTCTTTAGAGTAGTTTGTTTTCCTGCACTCTTTCTCCCTTTTCACTGCCAACTATATCTATCTATATATGTATATTTTGCACTTGTTGGAACAAACACGATGCATCAAAGGGAGCTAGCCCTTATCTAGAGACTCTCCCTTTCAGCTTCACCAGTCTCATAGGTGAGAGGGGAGTTCCGATGTTGGGAGGAGAAGGTAGGAGTTTGACTTCCTGCCACTGGGTACAAATTCTTGTGTTAATATTTTTGGCACACCTGGTGGGACTCAGTTTTATAATGCAATAAAGTCTCTGGATTGATGCTAGTCCTGTTACAGTAAATCAAAGTTTTTAGCATCTGGTGACTTTGAGTTAAATCTACTGGTCAAGCAGCCTGGTGCCATCAAAAATCATCTCTTGTATGTATAATTCCTTTGCTCAAAATTATGGGTCTTGTTTTCCTTCATATGAATATAATCAGGCTCTAGATATTTATGCAATCCCCTCAAGTAGCTCTCTTAGTTGCCCTGCAATGATAAGGGAGGTGGTGCTGGAATTTGAGAGGTAGATAATGGAAATTGACATACTAGAAGAGCAGTACAGGTATCAGTAGGAGCTGATGTATAAAGAAGAGTGTTTGTTTAGGCAAGCACAGGCCTTGTAGTCCATGGAGGAGGAGACAACAAAATGGATAAATTCATCTATTCAAGTCAGTTAGCCTTGCGCACCCCCTCCTCATCTAAAAAAATCCCCCTCTTTTGCACCAAATCCTTTCTATCAGATTGCACTTGCTCATTCTAGCTCATCAAATGTTTTTTCTCTCAATCCTATGTGCTTAGCTTTCCAACACCAGATGACATCAAATGAGCCTCCCTTGGAAATGAACCTTCTAAATTCCTGGTATTATGAATCTTAAATTGAGAATAGTACCACCAGCCAATGCATCCCTCTTCTAAAGACTCCTCTAATGCACCAACAATGTTTTCCTTACATTCCCCAACCTCCCCAAGTCCTTCCACATAATGTGTAGATTTCGAGTTGGAGGAGGGAATGCCAGAAACCATCTCTGAGATTTAGAGAGGATCATTCTGGTGACCTCTAAGAAAGACTCTTTCAGGATAACCTAGCTAAGAAAATTGAAGATTTAGAGGCTAGGATGAAGCTACTTCTCGAAAGAGAGTTGAAATTTCTAGACCTTGTGGAGGAGCACCAGGACCTTTGAGAAAACAAAGTTGTTGCCTGTTCACAAGAACAAAATTCTAATTTAGAGATCCTGCATTGGGGAAAAATAGTAAAATCATGGGGTAGAATGGAAGAGAAAGAAGGTTTTTCTCAAAATCTTGAAGAAGCTGAAGCTGCACCTACTGATGATGATGCTAGAGACCTCTAGGAAAATCTTTTCCAAGAAGATCTAGCCAGGAGAATAGTAGAGTTGGAATCCAGAGAGAAATTCCTCAACCAATGTGTGACGGATAGTTCAGACCAAATAGCACCTTTTATGTCTGAACACACCCCACCTATACATTTACAAGAGAGTTATCAGGCCACACCTGATATTGTTGAAGTGTTGATCAAGTGGACAGAGGAGAATCATTCGATCCTAGCTCAAGGACTGCCTCCCCTTCCACATGTTTTCTCCACTTTGCCCCTTCTCAAAGAAGAACCTATTTTGTAAGAGGCAGGTGAGGAGCAAAATATCCAATATGTAGTTATTTAGGTGGCTATCATGAGTGACAATGAAGAAGAAATCATCATTAATGCTCCTTATGAAAACCTTATCAACAATGGAGAAGATACAGGTCTTCCATATATGCAGATGTTCCAGCAATACGAGGAGGAACAAATGCATGGTGATCTCTCTTCCCCTCTATTTAATGAACTTCCTTGCTATTTTGATGATGAGGATGTCTACACTGAAGAGCCTGAGTTGGAAGAGGATCAGGAGAATATTTTTGAAAATCTAGAAGTCCTGATCAGCAAAGAGGAAAAGGAGAGGCATGTCTTCTTGGAGGAATGCCTTGAAGAAGATAGTTTTGAAAAAAGAGGTGATGTTCTATGGGATGAGCAATCATTTTGTGAATCCATTTCAGACATCACCATAGTCACCCTTCTTAAAGGAGGCCAAGAGGAAGTAGGGGACAAGTCTGATAGGATTTTCAATGAGATAGAAGAAAACAAGTTAGACCATGATACATCGCAAAAGGAATGTGCAGATGAAAGGGATTTTGGTGATGAGCCAATAGCTATTGATTTCTTGGTGTGGAGCACCAATATGAAGGATCAACATTCAACAGGTTTCCAAGGACAAGCATAATACATATATGTTGGAAGCATGTTTGATTTTGATCCACTCAAATTCCAGCCAATTCAGGTGACAGGTAAGAGGAGTAGGTCACCAACTCTCTTTTTCATTTAGCTATTTGCCTGGCACCATAAGTCTTCTCACCAGGAAGGGGACTTAAATAATTTTCCATTAGATCTGGGAGGGAGGCAAACTTTCCTAGTTATCTATATATAATAGTTTGTTTTTAGATGTTTTCCTATTTTCCCCTAACTGCAGTTTGCAGAAGTAGTGTTTTTTAGCCTTGTGTATTTCCCTTCGCATGTGGGGGTAAAGCTTTGTGTTTGATTCTTAGATCTTTTAGGGCTGTTGCTAACTTTCATTATAGATGCATCTAACTCCATGCCCAATGGACTACAAGGAAATTGGTTCTAAGCATAGTAGGCATGCTTCCCCTGTGAGTTGCCATCTATTGACCAATTTTTGCCCACAGGCAAAATTTTGGTCACCTTCTTCCCCTATTATTTAATGCTAGTCATCTTTAGGTTGCATGAGTTCAATAAATTTGATTCATGGCCTAGTTTAATTGGTTTAATGACCTTTGAATCAAAGGCTCCATCTTCAAGTTCAATAACACCAAGCATTGAACCATTGAACCATTGAACCGTTGAACCGTTCTTGGTTCAACAGCTTGGTTCAAAGTGGATGGTTGAATCGGCAAAAGAGGCTCGTCAGCATTCAATGGTTGAACCATTAAACTATTGTACAATTTTTGGTTCAATAGGTTTGGTTCAATGGGTTTTGGTTTAATGAGGTAGAAGTTCATCAACCTAAGTTCAACGGTTCAGCGGTTAAGTCCAAGTATGCCTAGATGGTCGAACAGGCAGCTCAACATTCAAATGCCCTATCAAAGGGCCAACACTTCAAATGAAGAGGACCTAGGTAAGTTCAGTTTGGTTTAAGGTCCAAAGTTCAAATTCATTTGAAATTGACTAAGTATAAGTCCCAAATTCCTTTGGGCATGGATTAACAAAAAAGTAAAAGGGGTAGGTCGCTTAAAAACAAAGGCAAGGGGCAGACAACATTTCCACAAGAAAAAGCCCACAGAAAACACAAGCGAGCTACCCAAGAGAATTTCTATAGAATTTTTGTCTATGCGGAAATATCTGTAGATAAAATCACATGGGAAATAAAATAAAGCAAAGGTATAGCCGAGGAAATTTACCTAGGGAAATTGTCTACAGATAATTTGTCCATGAGAACCCAGTAGACATTCACACCAATGCAATACGACCCACTGAAGGAACCCAAAGGGTAGATGCCCTTGTGAGGGACTTCCAGCCCAAATGTGAAGGGTAGTTTCAAAGGAAAAAAGGGTGCCCATAGGGAAGGAGAATAAGCAAAGGCCGATAAGGGACCCGATAGTGTTGCAATAGGGACGGTGACATCCTGGAGGATGTCAAGTTTAAAAGAGTAGAATAGTCACTGGTTTTCAAAACATGATGGCCATATGAATGTAAAAGTTAACAAAAGAAGATAGCCATTTGTTTTAAAAGCAAAAATGGAAGTGCTAGCCATGTAAAAGAGCTCAAAATGCAGTGAACTACCAATATGTTTGCCCTAGGGGCCGAATGAGCCAAATATGACAAAATGGACAAACTGACACAAAAGGAATGAGTGATCAGTTAGTCCAACTGGTGATAATTGAAGAAGTGACTCTAGTAGGTGAAATAGTGCTACCAAATTGATCATTTGGGATGTAAGCAGCTAGTGAAGTAACCGGTTTCTCCATTTTGCAATAAATGAGAAGGCAAACCATGTAAGCCACCTAAAGAGAAATGCAGATTTTGAGTAGACAAAATGAACAGTTCATTAATGTTTTGAGTGACTTGTTTCTTTTCATGAAGGGACACGCATTCCACCTATAAAAGAAGCACCAAATGGGCCTCTTTGCTTCTCATATTTATTACGAACTTGGTCATTTTGTAATCATCTTTTCACAGTTTTACTAGGCATAGCCCTGCTAAAATTTTTACCTGAATCAAATAACGTAGTTTTACCTCTTATTGGATGGATATGATGTGTATGTCCTAAGTGTTTGATTTTTATTTAGTCATTGTCTTTTAATGCTCTCACAAGTTCAAACACCAACACACCAGCTATCTACAAGGTGCCATCTATAGTTGACAGGAGAAGAGTTCCATTTGGGGTGCAAAAATAGAGGAAGTCACTTACAGTATGTATTCCATAGCATCTTGGTGAGTCCTTGTTCTTGTGTTTTCATAAGAACCTCCCTACCATTTTCTTGCAGCCTAGTCTTTCTACCAAGTCTGATTGCATGTATGTTATTTTGTCTGATCCTGAGTGTGGATGTGGGAAGGTCAAATTATTTTGGTGCATCACCTCTTTAGAGTAGTTTGTTTTCCTACACTCTTTCTCCCTTTTCACCCCCCACATTATATCTATCTATATATGTCTATTTTTCACTTGATGGAATAAACATGATGCATCAAAGGGAGCTAGCCCTTATCTAGAGACTCTCCCTTCTAGCTTCACCAGTCCCACAGGCAAGAGCAGAGTTTCCATGTTGCGAGGAGAAGGTAGGAATTTGACTTGCTACCATTGGGTGCAATTTCTTGTGTCAATAGTTTTGGCATGCCTAGTGGGGCTCAGTTTTATAATGCAGTAAAGTCTTAGGATTGATGTTGGTTCTGTTACAACAAATCAAAGTTTTCAGCATTTGGTGATTCCAAGTTAAATCTACTGGTCAAGCAACCTGGTGCCATCAGAAATCATTTCTTGTATGTATAATGCCTTTGCTTAAAATTATGGGTCTTGTTTTCCTTCATATGAATATAATCAGGCTTCAGATATTTATGTAATCCCCTCAAGCAGCTCTCTTAGTTTCCCTAAAATGATAAGGGAGGTGGCACTAGAATTTGAGAGGCAGACAATGGAAATTGACAGATTGGAAGAGTAGTACGAGTATCAGCAGGAGCTGATGTATAAGCAAGAGTGTTTGTTTAGGCAATCATAGGCCTTACAGTCCATGGAGGAGGAAGCAACAATATGGAGAATTCCATCTATTCAAGGCAGTTAGCCTTGCTCGCCCCCTCATATAAAAAAAGCCCCCTCTTTTGCACCAAATCCTTTCTATCAGATTGCACTTGCTCGTTCCAGCTCATCAAATGTTTTCACTCTACATATCGTGTGCCTGGCTTTCTAACACCAGATGACATCAGATTAGCCTCCCTTGGAAATGAACCTTCTAAATTCCTTGTATTGTGAATCTTCCATTGAGAATAATACCACCAGACAGTGCATCCCTCCTCTAAAGACTCCTCCAATGCACCAACAGTGTTTTCCTTGCATTCCCCAACCTCCCCAAGTCCTTCAGCATAATGTGCAGATTTTGAGTTGGAGGAGGGAATGCCAGGAACCAGCTCTGAGCTTTGGAGAAGATCATGCTGGTGACCTCCAAGAAAGACTCTTTTAGGACAACCTAGCCAAGCAAATTGAAGATTTAGAGGCTAGGATGAAGTTGCTTCTCGAAAGAGAGTTAAAATTTTTAGACCTTGTGGAGGAGCCCAAGGACCTTGGAGAAAACAAAGTTGTTTCCTATTCATGGGAGCAAAATTCTAATTCAGAGATCTTGAACTAGGGGAAAATAGTAGAATCATGGGGCAAAATGGAAGAGAAGCAAGGTTTTTCTCAAAACCTTGAAGAAGCTAAAGCTACGCCTACTAATGATGATGTTGGAGACCTCCAAGAAAAGCTTTTCCAAGAAGATCTAGCCAGGAGAATAGCAGAGTTTGAATCTAGAGAGAAATTCCTCAACCAATGTGTGATGGATGGTTCAAACCAAAAAACACCTTCTATGTCTAAACACACCCCACCTATACATTTCCAAGAGAGTTATCAAGCCACACCTGATATTATTGAAGTGTTGATCAAGTGGAGAGAGGAGAATCATTTGATCCTAGCTCAAGGACTGCCTCCTCTTCCACATGTTTTCTCTACTTCACCCCTTCTCAAGGAAGAACCTATTTTGCAAAAGGTAGCTGAGGAGCAAAATATCTAATCTAAAGTTCTTCAAGTGGCTATCATGAGTGACAATGAAGAAGAAATTATCATTAATGCTCCTTGTGAAGACCTTATCAGCAATGGAGAAGATGTAGGTCTTGCATATATGCAGATATTCTAGCAATACAAGGAGGAACAAACACATGGTGAACTCTCTTCCCCTTCATTTGATGAACTTCCTTATTATTTTTATGATGAGGACGTCTACATTGAAGACCCTGAGTTGGAGGAGGATCAGGAGAATATTTTTGAAAATCTAGAAGTCCTGATCAACAAAGAGGAAAAGGAGAGGCATGTCTTCCTGGAGGAATGCCTTGAAGAAGATAGTTTTGAAAAAAGAGGTGATGTTATGTGGGATGAGCACTCATTTTGTGAATCCATTTCAGACATCACCATAGTCACCCTTCTTCAAGAAGGCCAAGAGGATGTAGGGGATGAGTCTAATAGGATTTTCAATGAGATAGAAGAAAACAAGTCAGACCATGATACATCACAGAAGGAATGTGCAGATCAAAGGGCTTTTGGTGATGAGCTAGTAGCTATTTATTTCTTAGTGTGGAGCACCAATATGAAGGATCAACATTCAACAATTTTCTAAGGAGAAGCAAAATACATATATGTCAGAAGCATGTTCGATTTTGATCCACTCATATTCCAACCAATTCAGGTGATAGGCAAGAGGAGCAAGTCACCAACTCTCTTTTTCATTTAGCTATTTGCTAGGCACCATAAGTCTTCTCACCAAGATGGGGACTTAAAGAATTTTCCCTTTGATCTGGGAGGGAGGCAAATTTTCTTGGTTAGCTGTATATAATAGTTTGGTTTTAGTTATTTTCCTATTTTCCCCAAGTATAGTTTGTAGAAGTAGTGTTTTTTAGCCTTGTGTGTTTCCCTTCGTGTGTGGGGGTAAAGCTTCATGTTTGATTCTTAGATATTTTGGGGCTGTTGCTAACTTTCATTATTGATGCATCTGACTCCATGCCCAATAGAATTCAAGGCAACTGGTTCTAAGCATAACAAGCATGCTTCCCCTGTGAGTCATCATTTGTTGACCAATTTTTGCCCACAGGCAAAAATTTGGTCACCTTCTTCCCCTTCTATTTAGTGCCAGTCATCTTCAGGTTGCATGAGTTAAATAAATCTAATTTGTGGCCTAGTTTAATTAGTTTAATGGCCTTTGGTTCAAATCCTCCATCTTCAAGTTCAACATCACCAAGTGTTGAACCATTGAACCATTGAACCGTTGAACCATTCGTGGTTCAATGGCTTGGTTCAAATTGGATGGTTCAATCAGTAAAAGAGGCTCGTCAGCATTCAATGGTTAAACCATTGAACTATTGAACCATTTTTGGTTTAATGGGTTCAGTTTAATGGGTTTTGGTTTAATGAGGCAAAAATCCATTGACCTAAGTTCAACTATTTAGCAGCTAATTCGAAGTATGCCTAGATGGTGGAAGGGGTAGCTCAATGTTCAAATGCCCTATCGAAGGGCTGGCACTTCAAATGAAGAGGACCTGGGTAAGTTCAATTTGGTTCAAAGTCCAAAGTTCAAATTCATTTGAAATTGACTAAATATAAGTCCTAAATTCCTTCAAGCATGGCTTAACAAAAAAGCAAAAGGGGTAGGTCACTTTAAAAAAAGGCCAGGGGAAGACAACATTTCCATGGACTTTTTGTCTGTGAGAAATGTCTACGAACAAAAGCCCACATAAAACACAAGCGAGCTACCCAGGAGAATTTCTATAGAATTTTTGTCTACGGGCAAATATTTGTAGATAAAATCCCATGGAAAATAAAACAAAGCAAAGGAAGACCCGCTAAAGGACCTCGAAGGGTAGATGCCCTTGCAGGGGACTTCCAACCCAAATGTGAAGGGTAGTTTCAAAGGCAAAAGGGGTGCCCACAGGAAAGGAGAATAAGCAAAGTCAGACAAGGGAGCTGATAGTGTTATGATAGGGACGGTGACATCTTGGAGGACATGAAGTTTAAAAGAGTAGAATAGTCATTGGTTTTCAAAACATGATGGCCATACAAATGTCAAAGTTAACAAAAGAAGATAGCCATTTGTTTTAAAATAAAAAAAGGAAGTACTAGCTATGGAAAGGAGCTCAAAATGTAGTGACCTACCAAGATGTTCGCCTCAGGGGCTGAATGAGCCAGATAAGACAAAATGGACAAAGTGACACATAAGGAATGAGTGAGCAGTTGGTCTAACTGGCGCTAATTGAATAAGTGACTCTAGTAGGTGAAATAGTGCCAACAAATTAATCATTTGGGATGCAAGCAGCTAGTGAAGCAACTGGTTTCTCCATTTTGCATTAAATAAGAAGGCAAACCGTGTAAGCCACCTAAATAGAAATGTAGATTTCAAGCAGACAAAATGAACAGCTCATTAATGTTTTGAGTGACTTGTTTCTTTTCATGAAGGGACACATATGACACCTGTAAAAGAAGGAGCACCAAACGGGCCTCTTTTCTTCGCATATATGTTGTGAACTTAGTCATTTTGTAATCATCTTTTCATAGTTTTACCAGGCGCAACCCTGCTAAAATTTTTGCCTAAATCAAATAAAGTAGTTTTACCTCTTCTTGGATGGATATTCTATGTATGTCCTAAGTGTTTGATTTGTTTTCAATCATTGTCTTTTAATGCTCTTATAGGTTCAAACACCAACACACCAGCTATCTACAAGGCACCATCTACAGATGATAGGAGAAGAGTTCCATTTTGGGTGTAGAAATAGATGAAGTCACTTACAGTATGTATTCCACAGCATCTTGGTGAGTCCCTGTTCCTGTGTTTTCATAAGAACCTCCCTACCATTTTCTTCCAGCCTGGTCTTTCTACCAAGTCTGAGTGCATGTATGTTGTTTTGTCTGATCCTGAGTGTGGATGTGGGAAGGTCAACTTATTTTGGTGTATCACCTCTTTAGAGTAGTTTGTTTTCCTAAACTCTTTCTCCCTTTTCATCCCCCCCATTATATCTATCTATATATGTATATTTTGCACTTGCTAGAACAAACACGATGCATCAAAGGGAGCTAGCCCTTATCTAGAGACTCTCCCTTCTAGCTTTGCCAGTCCCACAGGTGAGGGGGGAGTTTCCATGTTGTAAGGAGAAGGCGGGATTTTGACTTCCTACCACTAGGTGCAATTTCCTATGTCAACAATTTCCACTTAAGAACTATATATTGTAATAAATATGAATTTTTACTTGTGAATCTTGACTGTTCTAATAAATCCCATTGTGATGCCTCTATTTTTAGATGATATATATAGCCTATAAATTCACTTATCTTAAAATAAATAATATGTGAAATATATAATTTTTTAAATTTATTTCATTCATTGTGTTAAATATAATATTAAATTTTGCATATGAAGCATGTACCAGAAATATATATCATTGAATCATAGGATCAAGATATGCATAATTACATCATGGCACTATAGTAATGAAATAGTATATAAGTGACTTATGGCATTAATCATGGCACAATAGTAACAAGAAACATTCATATAAGTAATGTTACATAATGAAATGTAATTTTAATAATATACCACTCATAAGTCTCAATAAGACACATACAAGGGACATGAAAAATGATACACAACACACAAGTACAAGGAACACAAACAAATGGCATAATAATTACATACAACTAATAATTTGAAAATATAAGGCTAATACCACACACAATTAGAAAGTGAGTCTAACATATCATGTAGTAAAATAATATTACAAAGAAAAGCATGTAGGAATGAGACTAGTATAACTCCATCATATGTATGAATGTGAATGTTATCAAGTAGAATAATTCATGTAATACATGTTAAAAATATGAGTGATTAGCAAGACATTGTTATGATATTTAACTCAATATGGTAAAGTGGTTGTGGATAAATAACACATATTAAAGTGTTCACAAAGAACATATAGATGTACCCAACTTAGAAAGGTTGTTTGGTAATAAGGTAAATATGACATCAATGAATAATTTAGAAGTATGTCATGTATAACACACAAGTACCTCTTTATAAGTATTTTGTATTGAAAAATGAGATATGTTATTTACTTAACATAGAATAAACAAAAAAAATTTAAAATTATTAAGGCATGTGTGTGTGTGTGTGTGTGTGTGTGTGTGTGTGTGTGTGTGTGTGTGTGTGTGTGTGTGTGTCTGTGTGTGTGTGTGTGTGTGTGTGTGTGTGTGTGTGTGTGTGTGTGTGTGTGTGTGTGTGTGTGTGTGTGTGTGTGTGTGTGTGTGTGTGTGTGTGTGTGTGTGTGTGTGTGTGTGTGTGTGTGTGTGTGTGTGTGTGTGTGTGTGTGCGTGTGTGTGTGTGTGTGTGTGTGTGTGCGTGTGTGCGTGTGTGTGTGTGTGTGTGCGTGTGTGTGTGTGTGTGTGTGTGTGTGTGTGCGCGTGCGCGTGCGCGCGCGTGTGTGTGCGCATGTGTGCGTGCGTGTGTGTGTGTGTGCATGTGTGTGCACGTGTGTGCACACGTGTGTGTGTGTGTGTGGGGTTTTGGTGGGATCATTTCCCTATATTAATAAAATATATTACACAAAAAATCCATGTAAAACCACCATTTCCCAAGAAGAACCAATTACAACAAATAGCCATAAGGACACAAGAAAATTAAACAACATATTCATCTACCACCCAAAAATTGAGAACAAAAATAATGTAATTAGTTAGTGTTATCTAAGAGATTAAATATCTTTCCCTTTTTACCTTTTTTTACTTTTTATCTCTTGCCACATTCCTTGATTAGGATTCACCATAATAATTTGCTTATCTAGATTCTCGAATTCCAAATTCATATTTCCAAACATCTCTTTGTTTGAATTTGATTTTTTAGACTCATGTCCTCTATTCACTCCCCCTAATTTATTTTTTAAGGGAATATTATCAATAATTATAGTTACCTCCTCATTAGATGTTACTTATTGAGTTGGAGTAGCTTGTTCTCTTCTCTTGTTATCTCCTAAATCTATATTTTCCTAAATTTATGAATTTTCAAAATAGTCTTCATCCACTACCAATGAATTTAGTGTACCCCATTTACTAGAGGTAGAATTATCCCCCTTTTTATTCCCTACTTGAAATAACCCTTGAGGATAAGATGCATGAAGATGACTTGGTAATTTTGAATTATGACATCTAAATGTGTTATTCTCATAATCAAGTCTTGAACATGGAGAACTTTGACATATTTTAAAACAACTTTTTATGGAACCCGTTTGCTCAAATCAATCTATAAAAAATTGTAGAAAAGGTACACAAGCCTAACTCAAGTCTCTCATGATAATTATTTATTAATGAATCTAAAACATTACTTATTTCCTCATAAGCATGCCGAAAATTCAAAGCTAGATTAGAGAGACATACCTAAATTGACATCTTTGTTACTAAAAGAGTGTTAGGATCAAAGTCTAAAAACTATGGATTGATAAACAAACCTACATTGACCTAGAACTAATGGCCTTTAAAAAACCATATTTTATAATATTTTGAATTATGAAAGTACACAACAAAAAAACCTTTAAAACATATAAATTTCACATTGTTTTGACCAAGTCTCATAAACCCATTGATATAGTGTAGTCGAAGAAGTCCACAAGCCCTTAAATTTGAAAGTAATTACATCCTCTACTAAATTATGAAAATAGTCATCCACTTCATTTATAATTTACACTTAAGGTAAATCCTTTGCTTTTTCAACAATATAGACTTGAGTAAGAGGAGGACATTTCACATCATTTTTTATTAGATCTTTAAAAGTTTTAGGTTTGGGGGGAGACATTCATTTCAACCCTTATAAACCTTCCCACAATCTCAAAAACATGGATATGAATGATTTTTTCCCTAAATGATAATAAGACAATGGTAAATAATCCTACAATTATTTGCCCTGATGCACCAATATTTGAAACAAAAATCTCTAGACTCTAGCTTAAATCCATCATAGAAACTGACCTTGTTAGATAAATGAATTTTTTTAATATTGAAAGATATCACACTAATATTTTTAATCTTTTTTTATCCACTTTTAGATTCTTTTGATCTACCATTTTGTCAAACACTTTGACAATCATTCTTTATAATCTCAAGTTTAGATTTCTCATTCCTTGAAGGTGTTGGTCTTTAAAACTTTTTTCTAAACAAACTTGTTTCCTCACCAAAGTCTAATGCACTAGTTAATCCTTTATTCCTTACCATTTTTCCATTCTATCCCTCATCCAAACACTTAGTTCCTCTATCACCATTCACATAAAACATTAAAACTGTGGTGTTAATCACATATTCTTCCCAAGATACAAAAATTTGTCCACTCCCATGTGACTTATTCTACCATTCCACCGTAGCTTGCAAAAAATGTTTAATCCCTTGATCTCTAATCCTATCCTTCCATCCATGAGCCCTTAATTATTATGTTAATTGATGTTACCCACTTAAAGGCATCATTTCCTTCCCTAAAAAGACTTCCGCTACCTATGACACTTCTTATTTCATCATTGGCTCCTATCATTACCTCTTTTCAAACCCTAATAATCCACACATCACTCTTTTTTAGCTCCTAATACCATTTAAAATTTTGGATACTAACACTTGTATAACCAAAATGTCTAAACCAGTGGTGAATAGTATCCTCAGCCATGGACTATGGATGTTCCTCTTTGCATTGAACACAAGTTTCAAGCCACTTGCCAACCCACATTTAAGACTAAGTTGGTTATTCCATTACATGTAAATAATTTTCATGAAAGTGTTCATACCTTACCCCTTAAAATATTAGAACCTATGGCCTACCTAATGGGAACATATGTATATTCATCATTAGGACAACTTAGGTGCTCTTTTTTTGAAAATATTTAAATGCTAAAATATATTTTCAAAATAAAAGTTTTGAAAATAGATGAATTATGAGGGATTTAAAAAATCCTCAACAAGATTCAAAATCATAGTATGAGAAGAGGGAAGGCAAGCAATGTTTCCAAAATGTATATGTAACTTTGAGTCATAGTAATGTAGTGTAAATATGTAAAATATGTAGGGCTTTACATGAGCCTAAAATGAGGAAGAGGATAAATGTGATCATGTAGTAATTATAAATATGGAATCATGGAAGTGTCATAGGGTGTGTGATATGCAATATTGATCAACTAGAGTGACATAGAGATAAGTGTTTTGGATACTTTGAATCAATTTAAAAATTAAGAGGGTAAGTACCCAAAGTGAAAAGTAAAACCAAAGGGTAGAATAATGCTTGGATAAGTATTAAAATAATTATCATAAAATAAAATAAGTTGTGTATAATAAAAACTCAAATAGATAAACTACGATATCAGTAATGAGAATGTATGTATATCCTATGGAATTATATGAAGTAGGGACTTCTTTTCAAGAAGAACTAAAAACTGTAGATGCTTGTTAATCTAAATAATATCTATATTTTTAATTTAAACTTATGAATCACTACTCATGTTCTTATGTACAAATATACCATCATGTGTATGAGAATAATATGTAATAACTTGTACCTATATCTATAGTAAAGTTATTTCAAAAATATATTGTGCCTTATGACATGCATGCATATTTTTATGTGCCATTTTATGCTTAGGAATTGGTTTCATGCTATGCGAAACAAAAATAATATGATCATTTATAATTTCTTCATTTTCATAGTTATATGGTTAAATATATAATGTAATATACTCATATTCATTATAAAATATGAAATGAATTATTAGATTTTCTTGAAATTTTATATAAACTATTTCATTACCATGTTACTCAATAGTTTTACCAAGTAACTATTTTATAGAATAAGTAAAAAAAAAAAAAAATCCAAAGGATATTCATATTTGATTCCTTGATTTTTTACCACTTTATTATCATGAATGTATTTGAGATATTTATGCATCATAAAAGTTACTACATAAATATTATTTATCCAAGTGTGTCCCATAACATATAAAAGAAACTTGTGTTTGATATAACTATAAACTAATTAGTCACTATGAGAGGTCCCATTTGAAAAGTAATAATTATATTCCCAAGAGTATATTATGTATTCCCATCAAATTCTTTGAAAAATCTAGAAGAATTATCCTGTAAATATTCTTATGTTTAACAAATGGAATGAATTAGTTCCATGGTGCACACATTTTGAATTAATCCAGTTTCCATCATGACACTATGGATGGATCTATTGTTAGCATATACTAGAATAAAAATTTCATGTATATTTGAATATGCATCAAAAACTTCACTATCTCCAAATGTGATCATAAAACATGATTATTGTTTAATTTTAATTATAAAAATACTATTATCAAGTGGATGTACATGTGTATAAAGAGGAGGATGAGCATTATATGCATAGTGTACTTTATAATTATCCTTTTTATTTACTTAATTACATGGAAAAGGTTCCTTGTATAGTTTTATCTTTGAATTATCATTTACTTGTAACTTATCACCTTTAATAGGTGAACCAATATCTATGATATTTTAATCAATGAGATCCTTTATCTTCTGCCTAATATTGAAACATTTATTTGTAGAATTCCTAATACATCCATGATAGTCACAATATGCATTGCCATAAAAATATATAGGTTTTGGTCTACACACACACATTGGTGGAAGAAGAGTGATTACATTGAATTATATAATATATTTAAAAATAACAAGAGGAGGTGGTAGATATTTTTAAAACAATATCCTTGGTGGAGCTCGTAATTGATGTTTTTCTATGTGTTCCTGATACAAAATTAATTTTAAATTTTATTTGATTCTTTCCTTAAATTTATTTGCTCTTATAATTTGGATTTCTTTGAAATTTGGAATTTGAATGAGAAGGAACATTTCAAACATATTTAAGATTGTTAAATGTAATCAACTTGACTTCAACTCTTTGATTATATGTCATAGTTCATCAAAGGATTTGAACTTATCAAACATAATTAAATATTGAAAAGGAAAGAGATAATTTTGTGTAAATATATATTTAATTTCATTATTTTCCATTTAATTTATGATTTTGGTAAGCATATTCTTTTACATTAGTAAATATCCATTGATTATTCCATTAGACCCTTGTTTGAGATTTTAAATTTTAGCATATGATAAATTTTCACCATTTTGGATATAAAAGTCTATAAAAGTAGATTTTCTAAAGGATTGTAAGCCTTTATTGATTCAATAGGAAGATCATAGAACCATCCAAAATTATATTCTTTCAGAGTTTTTAGAAAAATCTTGGGAGCCACAAAGCCAACTTGTAATGGATAAGATGTAATTTTGGGTGCCAAAGGTTTATATCATGATTCCATGGAATGGCTAGGATTAGAAATGGATTACTTAATCTAGGCCAACTTAAATTGTAATGAAATAATGGTAACATCTAGAGTAGTATTTGAATGTGTAATATGAGTCTAAGTATATTTAGTAGCCATAGTCATGGATAACTATTGTAAATAAAATGATATTCCCAAATAGAGATACGGTGATGTGGATGTAAGCAAAGGTGAAAAAATAGAGAGGATATAATAGTATAAGTAAAAACATTTTAATTATGGGTTTTGACAACCCAAAAATGAACCTATTGTGTTCAAGATGTGGATAAATTACTTGACATTCATATTTTGTTAATAGAAAAATACTAGTTACCTTATTCACCTTATTAGGGTTCTCTTAAAGACCTTGAAAAAATTTAAATAATTATTTTACTTGATCTTGATATACGCCATTAAGATCTTTGGGGTTTTTATGAGTGTCATATTCATTATCATAGACTTTTCCTTTAGTATCATTATCATTTTCAATATGAACCTCATTTGTATGATCCCAAGGAATTTTATTAATATCATTTGAGAGAAAATATCTTACTCCAATTTAAGAATATAGGTATAACCATGCATACAACCCATTAACCCCAATTTTGGGTGTAAAATGAGATTAACATCATTGGGTGATATGTTACTCTTAGGTACACCATAAATCAAAGTGTTAAAGGAAGCATCCTATAGTATAAATAATGGACCCTAGGTTTTTACAATATATCATAAGACATGTGGAAAAATAATCCATGTTTAGTATTGTACTATGGATATGAGTATTTGTTTAAACACCTCATACCATGATATATTCTGTGAATAGAACACTATGTAGCCCTTGAAAATAGTTACTAGGTAGTTTGAAAACTATCAGAACATGTTTTCTAAAATAATAAAAAATAAATAAAAAATAAAGTTAAAAAAATTAAAATATTTTTGTTTTCAGAAATCAATAAAATTTTGAACCAAGGTAAAAATAAAGAGCTTATGTGTCATGATGATCCAAGGTAATGAAAAGTTTTTAGATGTTGGATTTAATCTAGGTAAATGAAATTAAATCATTTTGTGTTAGATATTATACAAGTTTGAAGGCTATTTTATTGGAGTGTCATGAATTTACATAATTTGGAAATAAATCCTATCCCCAAAATCAATGAAAAATAGTAAGCAATGTTATAAAAATAGTGGACTCATTAAATGTTTAACCCTTTTAATTTAGGATTACTTAAACCAATGGTGTTGAAATATTTAAATTGAAAAATTAGTATGTATTGATTAAATAATGAGATACAATCAAATTTAATATGGTACAATAAAATACATAAGTTTAGGTTTACTAAAAATAGTTACATGATCCTAACGATGTTCAAACATCCCTAAAATATATGTAATTATTATTATGTGAAGAGAATATAATTTTAAACTACCTAAGATGACCTAAAAACACATTTGTGTTATAAAATAATAACTTGGAGTCTATTAGCACAAGTTTGTGGGAGGCTAGTTGGGATCAATGAAACCTTGTCTACATACTATGACCATGTCTTAGTTGATTTTTTTCTTGATTTTATGATTTGAGTCAATGTGATTGCTTGTAAGGGTTGACTATTGAGTTATATATTTTGTATTGTCTTGTAGAAGGCCTATAAAATATAAAATTCTAGATATTACACATGAACTATATATAAAATAGATAAAAAACAATGGGGAGTAAAAATTGGTTAGTCAAGATGGTTGAGATAACCTCAAAACCCCATTATATGTGAGTGTTACCTACATAGTCTAAATGAGCCTCAAGAAGAAGCAGTTCTCCCTCCTAGAGTAATTACATGATCATAGATGATTTAACTAGAATGAACACAACTATAGTATTGATTGAAATTTTTGATAATGGATGCCCTTGACCTAAAATAAATAATATTCAAACATGGATAAATACTATTAAAATGTTGCACAGTTGAAATAGGAAGTAATAGTGCTCTTTTAATTAGTGTGAAATGCAATTGCTAGATATATCATATGGGGGATAATTAGTTTCATTGATATACGTTTATAGGATAATATTTAGAGTAATTTTAGTAATTAAATTTAAAAAATGTGTGGAGAAACATTTTTAAACACCTCAATTCAAAAAAGTGACTAGTAGAGTATGGGAGACAAGGCCACACTAAAGACATGGCCATAATGTGGCCTTATCCAACTAGTGTGGACTTGTCTCAGAAAACTACAGAAAGTTGGGATAGGTATTACTAGATCTTATGGGTTGAATATGGGTGTCTATAATGATATTTTTAGTGTTTATAAATATTTAATGATGTATTATATATTATGAATTAGTGAAATGATGAATATACCATGTAAGGATACAGATGTCAAGAATAAATATTTACAAGCACTTAATGACTAATTTTCTATGTCTACACAATACTATAAAAAGAGGGAATTTTTAGACACTAAAATATGTTATTAGACACTAGGAAATGTCATCATTTACCTACATTCACTTTATACAATTTTTTCATATACATAAGGCTCTTTCACACCATTGTATCACATCTACATGATTTACATGGTTTGACCTTGATGATTTTCTATTATTCAACTATAATAATTCCCTATTCTATATCTAAAATTTTCATTATGATAATAAGTTTGTATTCAAATCATGAGATTAGTATTCTTTCTTTTTGGGCCAATCTATTAAATGTAGACACCTACAAATATTTGATGGCATAAAACTATGATGGATTTGTCCCACACTAAGTATAATTACATTTTTAAAATTAAAAAAAATTGACCTAGGGTTTTAAAATAAAAATATATAGGTTTCTAGATATAATTCACACTACTAGCCCTTAATATCACATAGAGAATTATTATAATTAGATGCAATGACATATATTTAAATAGATAATCATTGTATATGAAAACAAATATATAATAAGATATATTTTCTCATATTTTTTAGGTATCCACAAATATAAAGATTCATCCTAGTGGTTGAAGACACCTAGTTCCTGATATGAGAAAATCACAATCTACTTCCACAACTTGTTGTCTTCTACACACTATATTGATCCTTCACTTCATAGTAACACACTAAGTATGTAAATACCATAGGTAATTTATATTTATATTAAGTTATTTTTTTCAAGTTTATTATACCTTTAGCATTTATATTCATGTATCACTACTATATGTTAATCAATTTGAATCAATAATAAGTTTTATCTTCCTAAGATCACTAAAATAAAAATAAGGTAAAATAGTCTGAAGTTTATATTTTGAAAATTTACATATAAATAAAAATAAATATGTTTACAATTTTATGAATCGTATATATATATATATATATATATATATATATATGTATGTATATATGTATGTATGTATATATATAATTTTAAAATAACTATCTAGTAATAAAAACTATTTAAATGGAAAATGTATGTTTTTATATTTGCCCCTAACCATAACAGTAAATATCTACATAGAAATCATGTAAATGGATAATATACATGGAATTAAAAAAAATATGTATCTAAATGGAAAACACATATATTTTAATTTACCCTTAACCCTAAGAAATTTTTACCCAAATTCTAGTTTTACTCAAAAAAGGAATAAAATAATTATGATGAAATAGATATAGGAATACATCAAACAAATAGAAAAAAATAATTTGAAACAATGAAAAATGTAAAATCCAAATAATTCTATGAAAATTAAGTACAAAAGGTTAATAAATTATCATATATAATTACTATTATATAATTATTAACTTATATAATAAATGTGTGTATTGTCTTAATCTTGTTCTTGGAATATAGAACTCTATAGCCTATTCTAAGACACATGAAATGAACATATTTGACCTGGGTAGATATGAGTAGACACTAATTCTAATTCATATTGAACCTCAATATTTTACACCTATAAAACACATATCATAGATGCACCTTCATTTTATAGACCTTTCCCACTACCAAAAGGATCACATGTGCTATCTCTTTGTGTATCATTTCTTATCTCTTTATACAACCAATGTCATTCTAATTACCCAAGCCTTATATCTTTCTCAAAATGTTATAAACCTACTTATTTTCCTTATCTATAAGTATTGGAACCACAACTATTTTCCAACTACCTGGACACTTGTGTCCCATTTAGATACCTACATCGATGAAAGTGTCATATCCCAATACAAGTGTCCAGTGCTTAAAAGTGATCCAATTTACAAATAAAATTCATTCCTATGGTCATTCTAAGTGATTTAATTTAATATATTCTCCAAAGGCATTGGTTTAAATACATTATCAAACCTGATTAATTTCATACCTAACAAATACCTAGAAAAGATAGATTTAGCTTACCAAAAGCACTCAATCAATCAATCAATAAAGTGGGAAATATTCCCTATTTTATCATATTTACATATAAATCATAGGGAATATATATATATATATATATATATATATATATAAAGTAATAAATCATCATTAGATGAGCCAATTTTTAAAAATTACAAGCTAGGTCACTCTATTTACTTACTTTTCACACATTTCATTATTGA
Source organism: Torreya grandis (assembly GCA_037957365.1). Lineage (NCBI taxonomy): Eukaryota > Viridiplantae > Streptophyta > Pinopsida > Cupressales > Taxaceae > Torreya > Torreya grandis. The sequence continues at coordinate 5,676,197 of JARHVA010000222.1, read as the reverse complement.
CACATAGACCATCACATAAGGAAAAAATGCATAAGTCTAAGGCCCTCTTTAGATTATTGTATATGTAATAAATGATCATTGATAGAAGGGTATTTAAGTATCTCAAAACCATGTTCCTACTAACCTATTTTTTTCAAAATAACTATGATGATAAAAAATTAGGGTTTTTCTATTTGAAAATGAGTGATAGTACATGACCCAAATCTAAATGCACTAAAGCTAAGGAAACATAAAACCCATAAGCATCCAGGTGGTCATATTTAATTCTAGTATGTATTCCATATCAGACACCTACTTCTAATCTAGTAAGTATCATTGATTCAACCATCCCAACTTGATGTAAGTGTCCATGAATATATAGGTACAATTTATAGAATGAAGTGATTGATATAAAATCTAGACCCAATATACTTTATACCTATTATACATCCTAATATGTCATATCATTTGAACTAGATAAGTATCTTTTTTTCATGATCATTGAAATATCAATCATACTTTCACTTTTTATCTTTATAATATCAGCATAATAAATTTAGTTTATGTTATATTTGTGTTTTGAAAATAATTGGACTAGTTTAGAGAGTATAACATCTTTGTTCCCTAGGACATCTCTAACCTCTTTAACCCTTAATCCAACACATATACATTTTAGGGTTAAACATTTTGTGAATCCAATATTTTTAACATCATTATTGATGAAGCATACCATATAGGATGTTTCTTACATACTATATCCTAATATTTTTTGTTATTTATCTCTCTTATCATGGATGATATTAATTGCTTTGATGATTATGATTCTGAAAATATCCAAATTTATATCAAAAAATGGGTAAAAATTGATTAACCTTGTATTCTTAGAAATGTTAAATCATGTAATCTCAAATATTTAATTGGTGGTAGATACTATCCTTATAATTAGGTTCATTATCCCACTATTTAAACATATTGATTTAACCTTTTAGCGTTTTACAATGTATAAATCCTAAGCTAGATTAAAGGGTTGAGATGTCTAAATAAGTTAAATAAGATGTAATAATTAAGCATTTATTTGTTATGGATTTTTGAATTATTTTGAATTTATAAAATAGTAATAAATATGTATAAATAGAGAGTTATTCTATAAAGTGACTATCATGAAAGATCTGAGTTTTGAAAACTAGGTTCCAGACAGGTATGAATCTTGTCAATTGGGTCCCTAGGTCTGATTACTCACTAGATAGTAACACCCCACCTAGAAATTAGTGCCATATTATTGTAGTGTCTTCAAAGTGGTGCTAGTCTCCTCTTTGCATGACTATTCTTATTTTTTTGGAGTACCTATGCCTATGTTTTTGGGTTCTATTCCTATGTACATGAAATATTTAACTTTGTATTGTTCTTAGAAAATAATATTTACTATGCAAACCCTAATCCTAACTGTAGTTATAGCATGAGCTAAAAATATGTGTTCATTATTAGGATAGGCTGGACATCCTCAACACCCCACTATGAAGAGTCTTGCCTAATACCAATACTCTGAGGAGGGATTAAGACTGATGTAGTTCTCCCACCTAGTTCTTGGTGCAAGTAAAAGTGAATGCTAGAATCATACTGGTCTTAAATTCCTTGAGTGTGCTTGAGATTTACATTTTTTGAAATATGGACTCAGGGTATTTTAGATTCTAGAATGAAAAAGTAGGGTATAATAGTGATCAAAGACCTTAATTTTTCTCAACCTATTTCTTATTTGGATGGTGTTTTGTATCTATTTTCCATCTAGTTATTAGAGGTCAAATAGTCTTGTAATTATAGAGATATATAGCTTATACAGACAATAAAATGTACTTATTCTAGCCTTAATAGGGATACACATTTGAAAATGTATCTATTTTGTAGAGTTAGGGCAAGGGAAACTAGTGCTATGTTGGGGACACTAACCTTATATGCATCTATTGTCTTTAATGTGGCACTAGTATCTAGTTGGTAGAGTGTTGGGCACACTATGTTAGGATATGGGAATACTATCTTGGGACTATGTTTGAGCTAACATAATGTGTCTATAGTCTACACTATGGCTAGAAAAGTGTTGTAAAGGATCTAGGATAGGTCTAGAGCTAAGATAGGAATAGGATATCTCAAGCAACACTCGTAGCATCCAAATACCACTTGTACATCATTACACCCCCCTTTATGTTATAAATATATCAAATAAAAATGACTATTATAAGGGAAAAATAAGCATGCCTGGAATTGCATAGGAAGTGAACCCCATGTAGCTAAGTTTGAGTATGTGAATCTATGTATACATATGTGAAACATGATCCAAACCAATGACCTATAATGAAACATGAAAAAATTAGTCTTTACTTAAAATATTATCAAAAGTAAAAGACTGTGATAAATAAAGTAACTGAGTAAATATAAGTAAAGAGAGAGGAAAGGAATGAATACACCTCTTTAGGTACATGAATCAATGAATGAACCTAGTGACAACATGTGTGTGATTTTACATAGTGATCAAATCATTGAATAGGTTGGACTAATTTTGTAGCTTTATCAATCATCATAAATTGGTGGCTCAAGAGCTCAATTTGGTTTTGAATCCATCATTACCCCAATTACTTGGTAGATCATGATATGTGAATAACTTGGGTAATATTGTAAGTGTGTCTAACCTTCTCATGTGGGTGGCTCAAGAACTCAAGTAGGCTATGACTCCATAAATTTCCACCTATGTGAATTAGATGCATCTAAAACCAAAATACATAAAGTCCTAAAAGTATCTAACTATGTATGTCATCTCTACAACCACTTGGGTACATTACAAAAATATGGGCCAATTAGGAATGCCAACCATTATAGATGGAATAACAAACAAAAATGGGGATAACTTGGAATATTATAGTAAGTGTATATAAAATAGATAATGAAATGTATTTTTCCATTCCAACTAATTACCCTATGTGTAACTGATAATATGGAAAACATATGTCATGCACATACCCCCAATCTAATATATAAGTATATTTATTTTTAATTATGTAATAATTGTATCTATGTAACTGAATTGAATGTGGGAGAGATTATGTTGTGCATGATGATCCAAAATATGAGAAAATTATATGAGTATAATATGAAATGAATGTATATGATCAAAATTTAAACATAAATATCAAACCTATGGCTATATTTGTGTAAATTTGTAGTATACCTAGTGTATTAGTCTAGTTAATCTAGACTGCCCTGAAGTTGGGGATACTAGACAGTAGTACCCTCTGGTGCTAGTGTCCCAATTTAGGCATAAATGTCTATGTGGTTTTAAATATAGGTGATTTGAACTAATTTTTGAGTCCCTATTTTTAAATTTGTCTGACATGTGTCTCATTTATAGAACTAAGCCTTTATGCTGAAAATAATCTATGAATACCAAAGTAGGATCATGATCTCTATGATAAACCCCTATGAATGCACCCTCTTTTGAGGGTAGATGTGGAAATTCTATAAGACATGTCCTCAAAATAATTATATAAAAAAAATGTGTTATCCTGCATATATATATATATATATGATAATTTCATGATATTCAAATACAATGTGAAACATAACATCACAATGTAAAAGTGTATGACCTTAAGTATGTCATGTAATATGTATGTTGTAATGTATCATTGCACAAGGGTGTTAATATATATGTAATCAATGCGTATAATAAAAAATATGAGTAACTGCCTAAGGGTATGGAGCATGATGTCCATCAAAACACCCACGTAGTAAGGGCAGATACATGAGGTCCCTCATAAAATAAAAATTGGTGTGTGTAACAAGCAAAGATGAGTTTCATGGTGAAGATTCATATAAATAAGAATACATAAAAAACACATGAGGTATGAAAAATTAGGCCAAGGGGCCATAATAAAATGGGACATGGGAACATACCACTAAATAAAAGAATGAAATACATATAATGACATGTTCAAATGTCCACATAGGTATGAAATAAGTAATTTAGATTAGAGCCACATACACTGACATATTTAAATGTTTGCATATACAATTATAAAAGTACACAAAGGTAAATGGTCATGTGTCAAAGGCATATGATGAGCTAAGAATATGGCTCATTATTGACATGTTATTTCCCTTAATTCATCTCTCTAAGGATATTATCTTATGCAAGTAATAGATTGTTAGATAGTTATTACATGGAAAGTAGATACTTGTCTTGTTTATATTGAACCAAAGACTAAACCTTTACTACATCATTAATTTATAATCCATGGCATGTTTTAGTTATTTTTGTTGTGAATAATGCTCAGGAAGAAGACACAGGTGATGTATAGTGAAATTTCAATTTTGATGTCAATCTAGCATAACTATGAACTCAAACAGAATGAATCTATAGACTCTGTAGGCTTGTTTCTACAGACTCCATAGGCTTGTTTCTATAGACTCCATAGGCTTATTTCTACAAACTCCATAGGCTCATTCCTACCGACTCTGTAAGGTCAATTACATGGATTATGTAAAGACAAAGCTACAAATAGAGAAGATGGTAGCCAGATAAGATGAGAGAGAATCATTCTATCTGGAGTCAAACGAGGAAAATACCCACCTACTATTTTGTAAGATTTTCTTTTGATAAATTTGTATATATTTGGATCTTAGGACTATTATAGGATAGTATATCTATTTCATCAGAAAAATTGGATGTCTTGGAAATCCAATCTCCTATTTTTGGATGAGTGTATCGACCAAGGAATCCTATCTCTTTGCATCCTTTTTTTGAGTTGATTATATTACTATAAAATGTAAGACATTTATTGTTACAAAAAAAGATATATAAAAGAGACGTAAAAGCATATTATAGGTTTCAAACATATTTGTAATCATTTCAATTTTATGAATTATCACTTTAGTTTCTAGCATTGATTAATCTTTGTTCTTGATTCTAAGAGGAGAAAGGGCCTACTCTCCTTAGAACCAAGAATTGTGTATGGTATTTATGTTATGTTATATTAACTCTTTGGTATAAATCAAAATCTTTCTAATGTTTTCATTTATTCATAAAACATCGAAACAAATTCATAGTTCAAAAAGCATTTCCATATTCTAAAGTCATTTCCTTTCTAAGTAATGTGTGTTTTCTTTTATAGCAAACATGTGAAGCAAATTTTCTTTTTAAGTTAAACATCTCCATTTCCACGCAAGCGTAAATAGGAGTGTGATTTTACTTTCAAGAAAAAGAGTGGATTCATTTGATTAAATAGTTACATCTTTTCCTTTTCAATAAAAGAGTGAATAAAATAGTTTAAGACACATTTTATTCATTAGTCAAAGTTAGAATAGGACCATCAAACACCCCCACAATAAAAATTCTAGATCTACCATCCTACACCTTATAGAAGATAGCTTTAGACACTAGCCCTGGTTGATAAGACATCAATTAAACATTTATTAAATGAGGAGTTGAATGACACTCATCATTTTTGGCACTATTTCTAGGGAACAAGGTGTTAGTAAGGTAATAATTATTGGTCTAGAGTGAAAAATAGAAACAAATTATAAAAATATAAAATCCCCCCAAAAAAAAAATTGATGTACCATCCTAGAGATTCTAAAGGATGATCCATCCCAAAATTCCCGCCAAGAATAGAATTTAAAACTCCTTTAACATCTCTAAATAGTGAACCATAAGTTATGAGTGAAACCTATCTGCAAGAATCTTTTGAAACTTGGATAGAAACTAGGCCATTGCCACAAGCGAGCCCCATAGGATAAATTCCTTAGGATCAATCTCTTACAAGAAGACATTATTTAGAAAATTCCAATGACTTAGAAGAAGCATTTAAAAAATCTATAGTTGAAGAAAATTTTGAGAACTTTGAAAAATCCATAACTAATACTATAAATATTTAGTGGGAAAATCATCCTAGCTTTGAAACATCATCAGAAGAAGAAAATATGGCTCTCTAAAATCAACAACATGCACAACTAGGAAGGACTTTTTTCTTTCTTATTGTTGTAGATCCTAATGATCAAACCCCCATGAAAAAATTTTCACCAACTAATCTACCAAATTTTTTGGGAAGATTTATAAAAGATCTTTATCAATTCCTATTTGAGTTTAAGATGCTATGTCATACCTATGATTAATAGATAGCTATAAATTATAACTATTTCCCTCTACAATTAAAGATGTAGCTATGAGATGGTTCATGGGTTTGCTTGGTGATTTTATTAGAATATGGGATGACATGGAGACATAACTCTTAGACAAGTATCAAGATTACTATCGAGTGTGAGAAAGAAAAGAGGATTTCTTTAAAATCAAATAGAATGAAGATGAATCTTTAGAGGATTATTTGGATATATTCATGTTCACTCATAAATGAAGTAATTATCCACTCACTAAAAAAGTTATTAAATTGGTTTTCTTAAAAAGGTTGGATGAAGATACTAGAGATGCCTTAAATTTGATGGGAGGTGGAGATATAAATAAGTTGGATTTCAATCAGAGTTCTGAGATTTGTACCAACTACTCTCGAATAAAACCCAAAATTAGGAGAGGATGGTTTGGGAAATATAATTAAGTGGGTAAGCTAATAGAAGAATTTTCCAATCTAAAGATGGATATTCTGGTTACTCTAAATAGTACTTTGGGTGGCCTTCAAGCTAAGGCAAATGCAATATAACCCTTAGCAATCTACTATCCTAAGTGTAAACATAAACATGCCTTTAGAGACTGCCCCTAGATAAAACCAATGTTTCATCATGTGAAATTTGTGATACAATGGATCATGATACCAAAAATTGATCCCTTTTGCCTATTTTAAACAATTAAATGAAGTCACAAGTCTAATCCATTAAATAAGTAAATTATATCCAAAGACAAAAGTTTGTCCCATAAAACTAGTCTCAAGGATAGTTTAATGAAAAAAACCTAGTTAATCTATGGATGGCACCATAGAATGTTTTAATTCCTTCAACATTTTAAAATCAACCCCAAATTCCATTAATCCAAAATCTGTGCATAAGAAAAGATTGGATGCCAAAACCCCCATGGATGGTACCACAACCACAACAATAATGGGTACCATAACAACAATGGGTACCATAGAAGCAATGGATGAAATAACAAAATCAACAATGGAATCCATAGTGGAACCCATAGCAACAATTCACCCAACCAAGAAAACCATTTCAATAACAAACTATAATGCCACCCCTAATTATTTAGCAACAAGGACAAATCAATCAACCCTCGATACATATACAACCAAAAGTAAATATAAAATATAAACAATTAGCACTTGTTTATGTTAATGAACATGAAGAGATAATGAATGTTGGAGCTATTGATTATTAAGACATACATTTAATATTAGGGAAAATTATACAAAAACCTCCAGTTCTCATTTCCAAGATATTTGATGAAAAAAATAGAATCATCTTAATTAAACACTAGAGAACCCAAAATCAAAATGAGCCCTAAAGCAAACAAAGAAAACACTACTACATTAGTAATTCCTTTTCCTAAAAGATTAACAGAAATTGATATTAAACCAGAATCAAACTTGGTCCATAAGTTGCAAAATATCAATATTGAGGTACCCCTACTACAAACTATTAGGGATATACCTGAATTGAACAAGATCATCAAAAGCCTTTATATCAAGACAACCAGGAGGAAAATAAAATATCTATGAACCATTCATGTTGATAGAAAAGTTACTAATTTATTGGCAAGAAAACTATTAGTTCCAAAATATGTAGATATAAGAAGCCCAGTGATTACAGTCATAATTAGAGGTAGAGAAATTCCGAACATCTTGATAGATTTGGGAGTAGCAATTAATGTTATGACAACTTATACTCTCCATACATTATATCTTATGAAAATTCAACTCACAACTACCATTCTTTAAATGGTGGACCAATCTATAACTAAACAAGAAGGGAGTATAGAAAATGTTGAAGTACTAATAGAGTCTTAGGAATATCTAGTAGATTTCATGATCTTGCAACCTAAAAAAAAGAATCTAAGATATCCCATAATCCTCGGTAGACCATAGTCAGCTATTGTAGCAGAATTAATTGATTATAGGTTAGGAGACAACCATTTCTAATGGGTTAAAATCCAAATACATCTCTCTATATCCTCTTACAAAACCATCAACAAATCACATACAAGAAATTTGGGTGGATGAATCAGACAACACATCAAGAAAAAAGTATACCTTAGCTATGATCACAGTTAAAAAATAATTGGAAAAATTTAATGGAGACATATACCTAGATTCTATGGACTTTACCAGTCTAAAAGCTATAGATTCTGCCAGTCTGAAAGCTATAGACTCTGCTAGTCGAAAAGCTATAGACTACCTCAGTTCAAGATTCTTGGGTCAAACAAAATATTATGAAACCTCCACTTCTACTTCTATTATTTCCTCACCATATGATCATAGATTGATTCAATAAAGTGTGTCGAAATTGGCAGAATAATAGCAAACTCATTTCTTAGATGTATTCCATTGTTCTTTAGCAAGATCGATTCCTCCTAAAAAAGAGTTTGTTGATAATGTAACCATGTTTCATAAGATACTTCCTCATCCATGTCATCTGAACTCATTTATTAGTGAATTCAATCAAATAGAATCCAAATACCTAGGCACAAAACCAATCATGGTATTACCTAGAAAGATTTTGAACATCAATAGTTGGTTAACAAATGAAGAGGAAGATCAACTCTTTGAAATACTGGAAAGACATACCAAATATTTTGCTTGGGATTATACCTACATGAAGGGAATTCACCCTAGCATATGCACTCATCACCTTTACATGAAACCTGTCAAACTAGTCAGACAACCATAAAGAAGAATAAACCCATCATTAAAAGAGATAGTCAAAACAAAGATCCAAAAATGGCTAGAAGATAGGTTTATTTACCCCATCTCAAATAGCTAGTGGATTTCACCCCTGGTAATTATGCCCAAGAAAAATGGAAAATTAAGGGTATGTGTAGATTATAGAGAATTGAATAAAGCAACATTAAGAAATTATTTTTTCCTCTACCTTTCATTGATCAAGTTCTTGACAACTTGGTAGGAAAAATATATTTTTATTTCCTAGAAGGGTTTAGTGGGTATAACCAAATAATGGTGGTAGCTGAAGATCAAGATAAAACCATATTTACCTACCCTTGGGGAACTTTTTCTTATTGAGTACTCCCATTTGGAATTTTTAATGCTCTAGCAACCTTCCAAAGAGTAATTTTAGCAATATTATCTAGCCTTACAAATGATTGTGTTGAATTATATAAGGATGATTTCACCATTCATGGTAGAACTTATGAAGAGGCTCTTACCAACTTGAAAAGAGTATTGATCAGATGTGAAGAACATTAGTTATCTTTTAGCCATGCAAAATTTTTGTTGAAGATGGATGAACGAATAGTGATAGGACACCATATTTTTGCAAAAGGAATTCAAGTAGATCCAAAGAAGGTTGAAATAATCTCTAACTTACCCATCCCACAAACACAAATTGAAATTAATATTTTTTTGGGACATGTTGGTTACTAAAAATTCTTCATAGATAATTTTAGCCAAATAGCTACCCCTATGTTTGCCTTGCTTATAAAAGATAGTATATTCAAATGGAGTGATAGTTGCCAATAGGCACTTAAGACCATCAAAGCTAAACTCATTACTACTCCAGTATTGAGAGGACTAGATTAGACTCAGCCATTTCATATATACACATATGCTTCTAATACAGTAATAAGAGTAGTCCTTGGATTAAAGGATGAAGAGGATAACATGTATGTTGTGTATTATATTATCAAAAACATGACACATATTGAAAGAAACTACACCATAACTGAGAGGGAATTCCTAGTTGTAGTCTATGCAATTAACAAATTTAGACACTACATAACAAGCTACAAGGTATTTATCTATATAGACCATTTATCTATTATATATCTTACCAACAAAATAATTATGGGAGGTAGGATTATTAGATGGTTATTTCTCTTACAAGAATTTGATGTTACTATTATAGATAAACTAGGGAATTCTAATGTGGTTGCTAATTTCTTGTCAAGAATGAACACTATAGGTAACGAAGAACTGGTAGAAGATGACTTTCTAGATGAACAACTATTTTATATTTCATCAAAATCTCCATGGTTTGTTGATATAGCCAATTACCTCACCATAGGGAAGTTTCCTCTATAATATTCACAAAAATAAAAGAAACATTTAATCAAATAAAGTTTTTTTAAATGAATTAATAGAATGCTATTCAAACTTGGACCTGACCATGTGTTTCATAGGTGTGCGACAAATGTTGAAGCTTATGATATCATTAGAGCTTGTCATGATGAACCAAGAGGAGGTCATTACACATATCAAATAACCATGCACAAAATCTTAGGATCAAGATACTATTGGCCTCACCTTCATCAACAAGTAAAAAGATATGTCTGACACTATGATACTTGTCAGAGAATTGGATAGCCTACTCTTTCAATAGAGATGCCTCTGCACCCTCATCCTCAATTGGTTTTAAAACCAATTGAGAAATGGGGAAATGATTTTATATTTCATGTGGATCTTCCTTCTAAAGGAAGATAATATCTCTTAGTATGTATAGACTATGTAACCAAGTGGGCGAAAGTGGAAGTATTAACTCATGCAAGAGAAGAAATGGTAGATGATTTTTTATATTTCAAAATCATGCAGAGATTTGGTTCTCTAAGGGATATAGTCTTAGATCAAGGACCATAATTCATGTCAAACATGATAAATCACTTCATGAAAGTATATCCAACTCAACACAAAAAAACATATCCATACCATCCATAGGTTAATGGGCAAGTTGAAGTCACCAACAGAGAATAGGAAACCATTTTAGCCAAGATTGTTAATTCTAATAGAAAGGATTGGGCAAATAAGGTACCGAAAGTTGTTTAGGCCTATAATACTACTTGGAGAAAAATAAATATATTTCACCTTATGAATTAGTTTATGGTAAGAAGGCCTTATTCTATATTGAATTTGAATTACAAACTTGGAAAATAATTGTAGAAGTAGGGATGGAATTAGAATAAATACAAAAAGAAAGACTTACAAAGAAATTAATTGGTACAACATCAAAGAAAAGTTTGGCATTATTCATAGCTCAAGTAATATAAGTTTCATAAAGGAGATTGGGCACTATTATTTGATTCTAAATTTCAATAGTTTAAAGAAAAACTACAAATGAGGTGGTTGGGACCTTATTAGATTGAGGTCTTTGAAAATGATTCGATTAAGCTAATACCTATTGATGATAGTAGAAGATCTCTATTAGTCGATGGACATTGATTGAATATTTATCAAAAACCTCTCAAAAAAGAAGAATTTGTTCAAAAATTAAAAAATCAAGTAGCCTTTCTAGAGGACTCTACTTCTAGGAAAACTGCTTCAAATCAAGTAGTTTTTATTGAGGCCTTTGCTTCTTTCATAGAACCTTATCCTTGATGATCCTAAATACAATTAAAAAAAAATCAATAGTGAACATACTTCCAAGGACACTATTGATAATGCATGCCCATAAAACTAACTTGCTAGCTAGTTATGCATTGCAAAAGGGCTTTGGCTAGAAAACCAGTAATGGATGGCCAAAGGGCAAAACCAAAATATATAAGAAAAAAAAAAGAGAATCTCATCATGTCATTATTATTGGTCTTCTCCATGCAATAAATTTTTTTCTTTCAACACCTATTGACTAATCTATACAAACTTATTTATGCAGGACAAATGGTGAGCAAAGGATAAATCTAAGATCAAAAGTAAGTGAAACATATATTGTATTTATTTAGGTTTAGTTAACTAATTATCTTTGATTTAATTAAAATTTATTCTATAGAGATGACCCAAACTTGAAGCCTTCCAAAATAGAATGACATGACCCATACTATAATGGATAAGCATGTAAACAAGATGGTAAAGGTGTATGTCTACATCATGATAACTTATGTAGCTTTGATATAATTAATTGTGTCATCAATAATTATAATTATGAGACATCATAAAGGATTTCTAAATGAAATGATAAATAGTTATCACTATCAAAGTTCCACATCATCATTTCATCAAATTTTTAATCATTTGACAACATAACTAACACACTCCATAGAAACGTCTGGTGTTGAAATATATAAAGTAATTGTATCAAACTAAGGACTCATGAAGTTTTGGATTTTCACACAAAACATTTCATTTCTATATATCCTCAATGATTTTTTCCTATAGATTTCAATAGAAGTTGATCTAAACCCTAATTTGACTTAAAGAAATGGAGTTGTCTATAAATCCAAGTAGAAATGGGACAAAAAATGAGATCAAAGCTAAAGAATGTAGCAAATCTTCACAAAGACAAAGCTTCTATGGTAGTGTTTAGAGCAAATGGCTAGCTACCTTTCATTGAAAAGTTCCAAGGTTTTGATGAAACAATGGTAAGAGAATTCATCACTAATATCACCCTTGAGTTTTTATTTGTTAAATGCATGGTTATTCCTATTTAAACTCAAATTATAAGTCAAATCATACAAGTTTTAGAAGAGGGAATGAGAGTGACAGGTAGAATTCTATTTAATGATTTAATTATTCAGTTTAATGGTAATGATCAAACTAGGACTTCATGTCAAATATATTTCAAGTAAAAATCAAAATGGATTCGTAGAAATTCACTCCTTGAACCTTAGAAATCTGTAGCCAAGTGGGTACTCAAGTATATCATTTTTGAGGAGCAAAATAGTATTTTAGGAGGAGACACCATGAAAATATTAATACACCTTAAGTATGGGAAGCAAAACCATTATTACAAGATTAACCTCCCATCCTTATTATATGGTCCCTTCAAATTATGACTACAACTCCTAATACTGCTCTTAGGCACCATGGCCTTATTCACATAATTATTCAACACCACTTCCTTCAACAAGGATAAGAGGTCTGGGAAGAATTCAAGAATAGTGTAGCACAACAAATTCCAAATCTGCCTACACAAGAAACCTCAAATTTACCATAGGAACATTCATCTCCACCTACTACATCAGTTGAGAAAACAACTCAAAAGAAGAAATCACATACTACAGTCTCAATAGAAATCCCTTTTTTCCTTCAATAAGAATCACAAGGTCTCAAATCCTTGTAGTTTTAAGGTCCCCACAAGAACCTCTAAAATATATAGTGAAACCAATTCCCTTGTTAGGAAGAAGAAATTTGAAATGAAAAGTTACTATATAACTTTAGAAGACCGAGGGTTTGATGGTTGAAAAGGAAAGACAACTGAGTGAAGCTCAGAGAGTGACCAAAAAAATGAGAAGGTTAATTCTGATGGATGAAGATGAACAAGAGGTTCTAGACATTTTGGATAGTTTAAAAAGGTATCACATTCCCCCATAAATCAAACTATCCCTAAAACTATACATATTGAAGAAACTCCTTTCAAAAGGAGCTCTCCAATCATAATAGAGGAGCCAATTCCATTAGAAGAGCCAATCACAGTAGAGGAATCAAGTATGGCAGAACAACCACATGTTTCAACTGAAACTACAATGAATAAAGGAAAAAATGTATTCACAAATGAGAAAGGGGATTCATCTAATCTAAAATATCCTATTATACAATTAACTTTTAAGCTTTCTCAAGCTCAATCTCTAGAGCAACAACAAATAACTAACATTGTTGACTTGACCAGTCAATTGTAGAATAAGGATCATCTCAACTCATTTTTGGTGCAAAAATTGGACACAACATATGCCAATCATGCAAAAAAAGTTCATAGATTAGAATAAATAATAAATAAAAATTAAATTAAATAAATAGACGTCTAGATATATGTATAAAATCTGAAGAAGGAGAATAGGAGATTGCAGAGTTTGGTAAACTCTTCTAATGTTGCACCTTCTCCTCCTAAGGTATTTGTTGACCAAAGCTGTCAAATAAGTTATCCAAGTATGCCTACCTTGAAAATTCTAAATAAAATAGAATAAGAATATTCCATACTCAAATAGAAAAACAAAGTTGTAAATTCTTCAAACAAAATATTGGAAAATGAAAAGAAAGAATTAGAAGCTAAGGTCCAAGATTTAGAATAAAATTTGTAGGATGCATGAAAATTAGGGGAACCTCTATTGGCATGTAGGAATCATTCTCCTATGTATAGTTTTTTGATCTAAATTTTTTTATATATGGTAGCTTCTAAGGATCTTTTGTCATATTCCTTATAAGATTTTACAACAAATAACATTTCTGGAAATTTTCTATAGTGTTAAACCTGACCACTAGAATTTGTTTTTTGATTTTTATTTGCATGATTTAATCATAGGAGATCATGAGCACAATAATTTCTTGATAAATCTTCATGTATGAGAATTTCAACTAAGGTAATTACATTCTACATTCAAAAATCAACTAGTATGGAAAAGTAGATTTGAGGAGTATCCAAATCATGATAAGACTATAGGATTGTGTATCAGACCATCCTTTCCTATCCCCAGATTGATTAGAAAAAATTAAAACTATGTTTGTTTAAGGAATGAAGTTAAAACACATTATTTACAAGATTTATATGATTGTGTTATTTCTTTTGACTTGTTTTCAAGATAGAGTTTTGATTTAGTGGTGATTGCAAGTGTGAAAAGGTGGGACCAACTTTTAGTGCCTCTTAGAAGATGAGAGGTCATGTCTCCAAACAACTTGAGATGGAGTATGAGGAGAGATACCTCAATTTTGGAAATGTTAATAGAGGTAATAAACTTTGGGGGAGAAAATAAATGGATTGGCATGATATATAGACACCCTTTTTGATCATACCTATTCTAGGATGGTAGAGTTAGGCTCCATAATCAGAGGAACAATTCAATATATGGAAACAAATGATTCAATAATATTAGGGGTTTACAAGAAATTTAGAGAAGCATATAATAGATGAATTTGATGACTATGATTTGAGTTAGAGTGTGAAAAGTAGATGCTAGAGCTATGAATGCAAATGAATATTTGCAATGGGACTTGCAAAAGGTAAAGCCTGGGGGAGATGATGAGCTTAGAATAAGGCTCATTATTAACATGTTATTTCCCTAAATTCAGCTCTCTAAGGATATTATCTTATGCAAATCATAGATTGTTAGATGGCTATTACATGAAAAGTAGACACTTATCTTGTTTATATTAAACCAAAGACTAAAACTTTACTTTGTCATTAATGTCTAATCCATAACATGTTTTAGTGATTTTTGTTGTGAAGAATGCTTAGGAAGAAGACACAGGTGATGTATATTTATATTTAAATTTTGATCTCCATCTAGCAAAACTATGAACTCACATAGAATGAATCTACAGACTTCACAGGCTTGTTTCTATGGACTCCACAAGATTGTTTCTATGGAATCCATAGGCTTATTTCTATGGATTTTGTAGGCTCATTCCTACTAACTCTACAGGGTCAATTGCATGGATTATGAAAAGACAAAGCTACAAATGGGTAAGCTAGTGGCTAGATAAGTTGAGAGAGAATCATTACAGCTGGAGTCAAATGAGGAAAACACCCACCTGTTATTTTGTAGGATTTATTTTTGATAAAGTTGTATATATTTAGATGTTAGGACTATTATAGGATAGTATATCTATTTCATCAAAATAATTGGATCTCTTAGAAATCTAATCTCCTATTTTTTTATGAGTATATTGACTAAGGAATCCTATCTCTTTGCATCTTATTTTGAGTTTATTATATTAGTATAGAATGTAATAGTATTTTTATTAAAAAAAAGATAGATAAAAGATAGGTACAAGCATATTACAAGTTTCAGATAGATTGTAATCATTTCAATTTTATGAATTATCACTTCAGTTTCTAGCATTTATTAATCTTTATTCATGAGTCTGAGAGGAGTAAGGGTCCACTCTCCTTAGAACTAGGAATTGTGTACATTATTTATGTTTTGTTATATTAACTCTTTCTTATAACTAATTAGAATATTTGTAATGTTTTCATTCATTCATAAAACATCAAAACAAATTCATAGTTTAAAAAGCATTTCCTTATTCCAAAGTCATTTCCTTTCTAAGCAAAGTGTGTTTTATTTTATAGAAAATGTGTGAAGCAAATTTGTTTTTTAAGTTAAATATCTCCATTTCCATGCAAGCATAAATAGGACTGTGATTTTAATTTCAAGCAAAAGATTGGATTAATTTTATTAAATATTTACATCTTTTCCTTTTCAGCAAAAGAGTTAATCAAGTAGTTTAAGACACATTTTATTCATTAGTCAAAGTTATAATAGGACCATCAAACACCCCCACAAGTAGACTTCTAGATCTATCATCCTGCACCTTACTGTAGATATCTTTGGACACTAGCCATGGTTGATAAGACATCAATTTAACATTGATTAAATGAGGATTTGAATGACACTCATCAACATACAAATATAGAAGTGGTATAGAGACAAAGAACAATTGCATATTCAAATTCCTTAAAAATATAAAAACCATAAGAAACATAATCAAGTCTAATCTAAGAAAGCTATAAATAAAAACTGTATAACTATGTATTACAAATCTATGTAAATGTTATGTTGTATATATGTTGAGTCTAACTAGTGATAGTTGGTAAAAATTTTGAGCAATGAGTATCAATGATCAATATCAAGATATATCAATATATAAACTAGAATATATAGTATATAAGGATATAACTTGGTGTATACAAATAATATTTTCAAACTTTTATCACTTAAAGATTCTCTTTATCTTACAGGAACCCATCGAGTTTCAATCTCTCTGAGTGCACACCTTAGAAGGGGTGGGCAGACCATTGGTGCTTCACAATATTTTTATCCCTTTTTCCAATTGTTATATACACACTTATCTCATAAAAACAATAACACTAAGCTTTCTCTTCTTTGTTTCATACTCCTTAGTCATTTCCTACCTTCCATCCCCATTTTCTTAACCTAAAACCCCTTTTTACTATTTACAGTAATAGTTTGAATTGTTTGACCCTGTACTCTTCTAGATAAAATTCATTTAAGGTCTAGGTTGGCTCTTAGCTGACCCAACCCATGACCTAGTGAATTTTTATCCATAACAATACTAGGTCAACTAGGTTGACTCTATTGGCTAAAACTTTTAGAAGGGATTAGGTTTAAATATGCCTATATACACAAGATCATTTCAACATTATTTAGAGAAGATAAGAAGTAAGAGATATTGTACATCTATTTATCCACCATTCTAATTGAAAAGAAATCTTAAGGTTTCATTCTTTCCCTAGAGATATGGATATTATCTTATGGAGAAGTCTTTTGGATGCATTAATAAGTTATGTAGCCTAGATCTGATTTATCTTTGTCATCCTTACATACCACAAAGACATCATGTGAAATACCTTTGCTAAGGGAGAGATTGAGGCTCGATGAGTTCGTATTAAAATTCAAGTATTCCTAACTTTGTTCCTCCTTTAAAAGAGAAGATAAAGATGTATTTGTAATTTTTTTCCATGTATTAAGATTTTGTATACATTGACATGAGTAAATGTCTCGTATGCATGTTTACTTTTATTTTTTATTACCTGCACTTTATGTCACAAGTTTTGGTGAGCACTAAATTAGACTTTACTTGTTATTAGTTTAGTGAATATGAAAACATAGAGATTAGTTAGGGTTATTGTATGATTGTGCTTAACAAAAATATTTCTACCCTCCCTAGTATTGTTTATTATGATAATAAACCCCCTAATTTGGTCTAGTGGATCCACATATTGGTCATGTTCCTGATTCTATAATATATCCATAATCAATAGTGTAAGTGTGATCTATCTTCTCTGAGTTAGGATTGATTTATAGACATGATACATTTTTAATTGCATACATTCTAGTGAACCCAATGTGAATCTAACCATTGTAGGTTTTATTTTATGTTTTTTTAAATTTTACCATTTTATTTATTATTTTTCTATATTTGCAATACTAGGTCGATAAGATCAGTATAGTTTCTAACTTATATGCAAAATTTTAATACATAGTCACATAAAAATAACTCTATTTTTTTATGTAGGTCAATATCAAATACAATTTATTAGTTCGAATAGTTTGACATAATATAGGTTTTCACTTCTAGATAGGCTATTGGGTTAAACAAGTCAACACATTACACTTACAGGTTTTTAGAAAACATACTAGGATGACTAGGCCAATAAACTCATCTTCTAGACTTCCAAAAAATTTAAAAAGTTGACCAAGTCAGTATAGTCATCTTCACAGTCTTCAACAAATAGGGAACTATAGAACTAGGTCAACTAAGTCAACACAATTAACACAATTTGCAAGTAAAAATCAAGACTTCAAAAATAATCTCACTTTCCTCTATATCTTCCAACCCACCAAGGTTCCTTTTTCTCTTTGTATATCATTTCAATTATTCATTACCATTATATTTTTCATAGTTTACAATATTTAAAGCTACCCTTGTATAATAATCTAGGTCAACCTTGTTGACCTAGTTTTGTGTTATGTCTTCTATCTAAAAGACTACGTCGACACTATCCACATAGTTCTTAACAGACCCTTGTTTTATCAGTATAATAGTGACATTGTTAACTCTATACTATAATATCTACATACACTATCATCTAAACTAACATTGTACCATGTTTCAAAGTTATAATTAACATTTATATGCTAGTAATCACTTCACACTTTCACTTTCATTTGCTTGTATGCTTATAATAGATTACATAGTCTAATTAGGTGTTTTTTCAATATACCATTTAGTTGCACTATTTTTCTCTTTTTTTCCACACATTATCAAATCACATAATCTTAAAATACATTTAAAAAATTATCTACCTAAGAAATAACTACTTATGTTTCATCACCAAGGGGGAATTTGACTTGGTTTTCTAGCCAAGTATAAACACATGGTTAATGGTATATATTGGCAAAGCACCCAACACTCTTATCACTATGAGATTGTGATGTGAGAGAGTAGGACCCAATACCAAAAAAATATAATTTTTAACATAGATCCCTTTCATTCTAAACATCCTAAAACCATCTATAGATTTTTTCCTAATTCCTTACTTTTTGTCAACTTCATATTACATTTAAAATATCACTTTAATAATATAACAACATTCAGGATGACCACTTAATTAACATTTACTTTCTAATTTGACTTCTTGTCATTACTCAATTGTACGTTGTATTGTAAAAACTTGTATTGGCCAATGTTGGTGAAAGGTTTTGTGTTGTGTGCTTCAATTGGATCATCTTCATTGATCCATTCAATTATGTGTTTCCTTTCATTTCTTGCTTTGAAATGTACTTGTAATTTTTTTTGTTTCAATACATTGTTATTAGATTCGATATAGTCTCTTACATACTATCTATTTTTCTTGCCTATAGTACTAAGTCGACCCTTTTGACATAGTATTATTTTCTTCCCCTCAATATATAGTATTAAGTCAACACTATCATCTCTATATCCTTATCTAAATATTTTCTATACCAAGTTATATTATTAGGTTAACCTTATTGACTATGTATCCTTGTTTACCAAATTTTCAGACCTTACTTTTAGTACTAGGTCAACTCAGTCAACTATGTGTTGATTCTTGAAAGTGTGTCATAAGTTTCTATAGTTTTTAAGAAACACTTCTCATTTTTGGGTTCAAATAATCCATTACATGAGTTATAGGTTGTGATATTCTTGATACCTTTTGTGGAAGAGTGGAAAAGCAAATGAACTATTTCATAAAATTTATAATGTAACTATATTATTATTGGGAGAAACTTAGCCTAATAGCTTTCTTGTGAAAGATGAAGATGATCTAAAATAATTAAATATAATTATGATCAAAACCTAAGTCTAAAATCTAATATGGCATGAATATTTTTAATGGAAGTTAAACTAAAGTGAATTGATAAAGAAATGAGGAAAAACAAGGGTATGGAAGAAAGAATGTGTTATGATTTTCAATTTACACATTATGACAAAGATTAAATTTCATCCTAACATACACTCAAGATAATATATGACATGAAATAGCTAAATCTCAAATCCTATCACATATTAGTCAAACATCTGAGGATATTAGAAATAAGGCAAATAAGAACTAGATTCAATTTAAATATTTACTGCTACAAGTAAATTGCATTAGCACATATGCAAGTAAATTAAATAAAAAGAAATGAATATAATATATTTAAATAAATATAGATTAATCCTAAATTGACAACTCTAGATTCAAATGTACACATCTATAATCCATAAAAACAATTCATGCCTAAATATCTAAATAGATAATTGAGAGAGTAGTCACAATAGCCACCACACAAACAAATATTGGACAATATTTGAAGAGTTTATTGCTTGTATTTCTTTATCAAAGATTAAAAATAATTTTTACTCCAAAAATACCTTCCTTTTACAAATGACAATAAACCTTTTATATAATATTGAGGAGGTATATCGGTTAATCATGTTCAATGACAATTGTACAAGTGTCTAGGAGATTTGTCCTTCACTTGTATTTCTTCCTCAAAGTTTACACAAAAAAATTTAACCAAAACACCCTTCCTTTTACAAATTAAAATAAACCTTTTATATAATATTGAGGAGGTATATCGGTTAATCATGTCATATGAAAATTGTACAAGTGTCTACAATGCACTTTACAAGATTGTACATGATTTCACAAATATAATATTCCTTCTTCAAAATAATATACATGTTTAATTACAAAAAATATTCTAAAGTCAAAAAAAATTGATTTTGGGACTCCCCTATTGTTTTAGTCTTTTTCCTCTACTACATGATCTTCAATCTATAGTGTTACTCATCAATTAGCTTGAGGTTGGAAATGGGTTCAATGAAAATATCTTTTTATTGATCTTCCAAACCCTTAAGATCTTTTTCAACCCTCTCCAAATATTATATGATAATCCTTGCATTTCATATCTTCTCTTTAGCTAATAAGATCATTTCCATGATCCTTTTATTATCTTCCCCAATCTTACCTTGGCTTTGATTCCTTACCTCATACATAAACTCAATATCTCTATGTTTGAAATCCTCATCAGTGATCAATCCAAGGGAGCTTAGTGAAGTAGGATATATTGTCTCCAAATCTTACACCCTAGAAGAGAGTGTTCAATCCTCTCCTAGATTTGGGTAATGTTGGGACATTTCTAGGCATGTGGGTGTGCCTATAGGTGGAAATGAACCTCTAGGTTTGAAGGGATATCTCCATATATGTGTGTTTTCAAAATGACCATTATTTAAACTAGTTTGATGAAGAGAAAAGGGTTATTAATACATAAGGGAAATCTGATCTAGAAAATGGTGAAGCACCAAAATTGTCCTCCACATGAATGTCATACATAATTACACAATACAGTAGAATGCAAGCCTATTTATAATATATGAGAAGTTTTAATATAAATGTTTTAGTGTATAGGTGAGATGTATGAAATCACACAAGGCTAAAAAATTGAAATACAACATGTATAGTTCAGAAAAGGTTATACACATGCAAAATATCATACATTTAGATGCACTCTACATGACCTGGTAGACTAAAACTCCTTCCCAAAACATGAAGGACAAAGTACATAAGGCTGAAACCATCACTTGTTGTCACTTTATGTCTCTTACACACTCAGGAAATTATTCAAAACTTGAAATGAATAGACCTATGCTTTATTTATTAAAGGTAGGAAATGATAAAATAATTTAGTAGGGCTTCACAATACTTTTGTGGATGGATTTTACACTATTCCAAGGGCTGAATTTATAGAAAAGTGAAGAGAGAGAAGAAGAGGTCTTTGGAGCAAGTAAGGGGAATAATTGTTTTTGGAAGTCTCCATCTTTAGATGTAACTGACTTTGCTAATGATGCTCATTAGGGGATTTTGATTGATCCATGTCACTCTCCTAAATGCCTTTAGATTGCCCTCTTATAGATGCTTTTTCAATGACTAATTAATAGAATAGAGATATGTGTATATGGCACCAAAAATGGTTGTTTCTAATGGATCCACCTATTGGAGATTTATTTCAACACCCAACCACTTCTCCTTGGCTTGTCATGATGCATAATGGCATGGAGATAAGTTTTTTTTATTCTATTTGGATTGTCTTTCCTTTTTGATTGGTCCTCAAGGAATGACTTAGATTAGTGATTTTGAGTCATTTATCTAGTAGACACAGATGCCTTTGGATCATCCTCCATCTATCTTTGACAATCTGACTCTGTTCTAATTTACACCATATGGTAGCTTCTTATTATCTTAACATGACAGTAAACTATATCATTAGACCAAGCTTATTAAGTTAAGTAGCCTTGGAAACTTAATTTGCACTTGTATTTGATTTAAGTCTTTAGGATTTTTTAGGCTCCTTACTTTGGTTTTTTCATGCTCCAAGTCTTTAGGATTTCAAAAAGTGACCCTTCATATTTGTGAAAATGCCCCTTCTAAAGGATAAGAGACCTTCAAAACATTGGAAATTTACCCTTCAGAAGGATGGAGTTTCCATTCAAAAAATTTGAAATGCCCTTTAGAAGAATTGAACTATCCTTTGAAAGAATGGAGTGCCCTTTGAAAAAATTGAACTACCCTGCAAAAGAGTTGAACTATCCTTTGAACTTCTAAACTATCCTTCAAAATAATGGAGTGCCCTTTAAAAAAAATGAACTACCCTTTGAAAGGGTTAAACTATTGAACTTCCCTTCAGAAGAGTTGAACTATCCTTCAAACTTTTTGAAATGGGCCTTTTTGAAAACAATGTGCCCTTCAAAAATGTTTAAAATTTTTACCTTGGGAAATCCAAGAGGCATTATAAAAACCATTTCAGGTTTTCTAAACCCTATTACTTACTTTGGACCTCTTATTTCTCGCTACTTATAAATAAATTTAAGACTTGCTCCTTGGAAAACCTAAAGTCATGCATCATTGAAAACCCACAAAGCATTGGAAGAAGTAATTTGGGTTCATAAACCCAAATTACTTCTACTCATGAAATTTTTATAAGTTGAGTCATTTAGAGAACCTGACTTGGTCTTGAGGAATAACTTAGTTTTATGAGGGGTCAAGACTTGACTTATGGATAACTTGACTTATAATACAATGTATCCAAAACACTTTAGTCTCCTTGACTTAAAATTTTGGCTCTTTGAAATGACCTATTCTTGTAACTGTTATTTGGCTCTCCATGAAAATGATTAAATAAATTATACTAAGGTGAAATTTGGTCAATATTATTGGTTATTGTGAGGGGAAGCATGGTTACTATGTCAAATACCAATCACCTAAATCCTTCCATTAGGTATGGAGTCACACATATAGGCACTTCAAAAAGAACTAAACAAGATTTGGTTCAAAAACACACTAGTTGGGTTGATTACGTGCATAAGATAAAGATGAACACAAAATGAAAGGAAGGAAAACACACTCGTGCTATAAATAACTAAGGAAACACAAAAATGAACAAATGGAAACATACACAAACTATTATTTATAAAAGAGACATGAAATGAGCACTTCCTCTTGGATCAAAGGGGCAGATGGAAACCTTCCTAGCTTGATGACATAGAGTGATAGATGAAGCCTATAACATTTCAATCCTTGGCATAAATGCCTCCATCTTATTTATGGTGTTTAGCAAGAACCAAGTAGCTATAAACAGGTTGTCCATAGAAATGAACTTTTCCTATAACTCAACAGTTTCAATTGCCTCACAAGATTCTTCAACTTTGACCTTTAATGGTGATTCAAAAAGTCTTACATTCTTGGTTTCCATGGAATTATTAATGATATAAGGCTTCTCATTAGCTTCAAGCTCATTTACCTCATGAAAGATCTCTACATATTCCACTCAATCTTGGTCATTGTCTTCCATGGGAAAGATTTCCTTCACCTTGTCATGGAGTTGTCCCTCAACTTAGTAGAGGCTTTCAAGATCCTAAAAGAGCTCCATTTACTAATGCCAAACATCTCTTTCTTCCTTGACATCTTAGATCACTAACACTTCTCTCTTTCCTTCTTGACATATGAGATCATCAAGCTATTGTTCCTTAAGCAACAATGCATCTAACAGTGATTTAGAATTAGAAAGAGGTATAAAGTCATCCTCAAACACTATGTATTTAAGTTTGATCTCATGACATTCTTCCAATATTGTAACCTATTGAGTACTACCTTGACAGTCTTCCTTGATGATTCACTTCATTTCATGTTTGAGATGGTCCTCTACAACCTCAAGATCAGACATGGGGTCTTCTCCGAATACCTCTCCTTCCAAGTCTAGGTCACACTCCTAATGGAAAACTACAAAAGAGTCTTCAACATGATTTTATTCACTCAAATAAAGAAGGTTTTCCTTGTCTTCACCAAGATGAGTTTCTATGATGGTTTATTATTTTGATGATTCTCTTTAAAGAGTTTCTTATTTAAGGGGAATGATTGTGGAAGATAGATAGATGGGTCTATGGGTTGAGGATGGAGAGTAGTGGTCAAGGACAGACATGGAGATGGGTGAAACTTCTTGAATGGGCTCTTGAGGGAGAGGTAAGATAAGAGGAACAATAACAATTAGATCCTCTTCATACAAGATATCTTCATCCTCCTAATCTTCTTGAGGCTCTTCATAGCTTTTTGTAGATTCTCTTACAACTACAACTTGTTCCATACCCTCCTAGGTTTCCTACCCTCTTGGGTTTCCCATCTATCTAACTAATCAATCCACCATTGAACATATCTTCTAGCCCTATATAATTGTAGACACCGAAATCGTGTCGACTCCCCTGGTCATTCCCCACCTTATTCTTCTTCGCCTATTTAACCCTTGTTGATCACTTGTTCCACCAACCTTGACCCTGGCAGCATGTAAAAATGAGCACAGAGCTAAAGCTAGACTTTATCCCCATTATGCATCTACCGACGACGGTCTTTACCCGGCCGATGTCGCCGACGTCGGTCACTTATCGGCCGACGTCGGCAATCCTGCCAACGTCGGTCACCTTGCCGTTATCCGTTATCAGTTATCATTCGGTTTCCTGAAACGGTTGATGAACCGTCTCTAGAACCGTCCCTCGCCTTCATCAGCCTCCGCCAACCATTTTTGCTGATCAATCGAAAACCCGAGCAATCATTCAATCAACCTGTGAACTCCGACATCAACACTCTCATGATCAACACTCTCGGCATCAACCAATCTGCATTCAATCCGACACTGCACAGACAACTTCAACTATGGCTTTCATCGCGTCTTCTGGTAGGTAAGTATTTACTCTATTTGTTTTATTTCTTCTTGGTTATTCTTTGTTCATTAGTTCTGTCATCCCGAATCTTCAAACCACAGACCCAACATCTCTCGTTTACATCCCTGCCTCTGTCTAGACTAAAACCCCCAGACTCTGTCCAAACCTGACCTTACCTTGCCTAGACCTTGTCCCGACTCTCTCAGACCTTGTCTTTTATCAGACCCTGGCCCGACTCTATCCAGAACCTGTCCCGACTCTCTCAGACCCTGTCCCGACCCTGTTCAAACTCTGTCCAGAACCTACCCCGACCGACGCCGGTCACTACCCCGACCGACGACTGCACCTCAACCGACGTCGGCACTTTCCCTGACCGACGCCGGCACCACAGAGACCGACGCCGACGACTGTGCAGAACAGTGCTACATATCAGGTACGCACTTTATTTTCTGTCATTTATTTCTATCATTATTATCTACTTTCATCCAATATTCTGCTTTTTTATTAGTGGGTTGATATCCTTCTAGGAAGTCTTCATACTTTTGGGATCGGGCATTCGCTTGACAACCCACCATATCGTTAACTAATGTTTTTCCGTGTTTTAGCCTTTTCTTCGCAGGTGTCATTCCTCCACAGCCAAAGAGGAGAATCTTCTAACATTTGATTTCGATGCGCTCGACTTTATCAGGTACTTCTAGCCTTGACCCTTTTCTTTTAGTTTCTTATTTCTTTTTTGAATGTAGAAAGCAATTTTGCATAGAAACATTCTGGCACGCCCGGTGGGACCCTAGGTCCTCCTTGGGTTCTTTCTTTCTTTCCTTCATTTAGGTGCATTAGGTTTCTTCCTTTTCGCCTCCTTTCGTCTCTTCTTAAACAACATCATAAGCAGGACTAAAATGAACATTTCTTTCTTTCTTGCACTTCTAGACTAGCTAAAACTCATATTCTTCGACTCTTTCTCCGTTCGTCTTCATACAAACAAACATTTTGACTTGGGCATTAAAACACTTTGCATTCATTTCTGTTTGCCTGCATCTCTTAGACCACACATAGTAATTAAACCGCATATTGAATTAATCTAGATCACTTGATGTTACACGACCAAACCACCTGCACAAAACAAACATTTTAACTTACCTGAGACAAGGCCCGACTGGGATTTCATCCCCCAGTGGATACCTTACCCGTCCCGGTGACCCTACTTGGATTTCATCACCAAGGGGAAAGCCCACTCTGTTCTCTGGCGGAGTCTAAACTCTAGGCGAGGTATATCTTGGCTAAGCAAAACCAGCTAACCACTGGAATCATGAAGTGAGGGGAGCTTGCTCCTTAGCACCAGGTCGCGTACCAGACCCTAACACAAATTTCTTGAGCACCATAAAAAAACCTGAAACCATCCATAGATTGCTTCTTCTAGGACCTGACTCACAAAACCAACCTTCCACTACACACATTCTAAGGCATAAGCCACTATAATCCTAAAAATTTACTCTTAGGGTTTTAGGATCTGCTTGTGTCTTCATCTTTTTTTAGTTCTTATCTACTTGTTTGAGCTTGTGAGGACATTCTTTCTTACCTTGAATGGTTCTAACACTAGTCAAACCAAGGCTCTTCTTGACCACGCTAGCCATCAATCGCTTTTGCCTACCCCGTCTATAAACAATCATATAATGGAGTTCTACTCGAAGACCGAAAGAATTCCTACTAGACTATCTCCAACCCAGATGCCTATCATCCCAGAAGGGGACCAAGATTTTGCAAGATTCTTGGACCTCAATACCGCAGCCCTCCAAAACTATCTCACGAGAAACTCAATGCGGGACCTTTCGGGCGACGTGGCGACGACATCAACACCGTTCACCACCCAACCTTTTACGACTCAACCTTTCGACTCAACCATTAACCCAACCATGGCCTATACGCAAAGTTCGGCCTCCTGGTCTATTTTTAGACCAACCTCCACCGGGGTTTCGTTACCCCCTCAACCACCTGCAATTCAACCAAGTTCTACATCATATCAGAACTTGATTGTCTCGACCCCTCGCACTCTTGCGCCTATATATACAAGAGTGCCTACCTCGCCCTTTGTCAATGCCATCACACAACCTCCTTTGGTGATATCTAGTCAGCCTATGCCTTCTACCTTCATAACCCAACCACCCTTAACCTCTACTTTTGCCCCTGCGACTAGTCATCCGTACGTTGCACCCTTACTGGTACAACCGACTATGTCGTACGCCTCTTCTAACCTCTTCCAAGTGCCTTACAATTTAGGGGGCGCTCAACCCGCCAATCCGTTAACAGATCCTATCAAGATGCTGATGGGTAAAATGTCCAGTCTCGAAGCCTCCATTTCCGGTTCAAGCAATACTTTGTCATATGAGCAAATTTGCAATGAGCCCATCCACCCTTCTGTCCCTATCCGACCATACCCCAACCATTGGGAGCTTCCTAAATTTACTCACTTTTAGAGTAAGGAAGACCCACAACAACATCTAAAGGCATTCAGACATGCCTGTTACCTTATTGCCCACGATGATGCGTTACTTCTACGCACGTTTCCTATGTCACTTTCTGGCCCTGCCCTTGACTGGTATAGCTCTCTTGCCAGACACTCTATCTTTTCATTCATCCAACTCACCCAACTATTCGTTAACCATTTCTCAATCAATATCACTAAACAAGTTTCGATCACAGACCTTTACTCTATTAGGCAAATTGACGACGAATCAATAGATGATTTTGTCGCCTGTTGGAGAAGCTTGATTAATCAGCTCTCCTTCTCCTTGCCTCAACCCGAGCTCATTGAGCTCTTTTCCCGAGCATGTGTCAGTCACATCTCGTCCACCTTGCGGGTTCAAACATTCCACACTTTCGACGAGGCCTTCACCATGGCCCGAAAGCTTGAACTCCGTGCCATTGAAGAAGATAAGGTCAAATTGTGTAACACTAACACAAGAACCAATGACCATTCTTCTTCCAGACCTTCTTCTACCCACTCTCAATCCAAAGGGTTGGAAAACACTGTCATATTTAGACCATCATCTTCAACAATGACCAACCGATCATCATCTTCAACATTAGACTACATCAATAAACATTTTCAACGTCAATCCATACAGCGTCAATTCACTCCAATTGGGGAGTCATATGCCTCTGTCTTGGATAAACTCGTCAAGCAGGGGGTCCTCAATCTCCCTCCAATCCGACCACATCAATTCAACCCCTCAACACCTATCCCTGCATGGTACAGGGAGAATCACTTTTGTGACTATCACCGTGTCAAAGGCCATGACACGGATCACTGTCAAACTTTCAAAAACATCACCCAGGACATGCTAGACAAGGGGGATCTCATCTTGGATAACCCAAACACACCGCCCAACCAAAACCTTGACATTTTCAAGCAACCCCTTTCTAATCACCCGCATACTCAAGACAACGTCCAAACCATGATCAATGACCCTCAAGACCATGATATACACACGGTCGACACTATCTTTTCTCTTATCCCTGACCAACCTTTTTCACAGGTGGAAGACCTTTCTTCCCCTATACCTCCTCCACATGGTGAAGAACTTTCTTCTCCTACTTGTCCTCCATCGACTTCTCCCACATTGGAGGACGCTTTGACCACATCAACACCAGCTGCCTCACCTTCATTCTTTTTATCATCTATAGATGATCACACCTTTTTGACTCCCCAACCATACACAGAAGCCATGACTACTCCGGTGCTCTTTCCTCTTAAAGAGCCCACACCTTCAATCTCTTCTCCATCGAGAGAAAAACCGTCCACATCTAAGTCCAAACCTGTGCAGGCGTCCATCATACCCAAAGAGACTAAACCTCTTGGTGTTCGCCCCACATCTAATCTCGCCTCGCACAACGGTGGCCCTCGACCCAAACCAACGAAGACCACTAGACCACATCGGAGGATTCCTCCTCCACCTTCGTCACTGCCCTCTATCTTGGGCCCACATCCGTCTACTTTACTAGGAGTGCTTCCCACTCCCATCTTTCACAGAGGCAATTTGCCTCCATTACTCTCTCAACCCATCAGACATACATCTCATCCAAACCCTTGACCCATGCCTCCTTCACCTCCCAAACCAACATCATCAACCCCCACTACAATAAAACATCCAGACCCGTTAGCAGGTTCATATGCCTTGCTCTTACGGCACTTGTTGCAGTCCTCTCGCCTCGATCTCCCGCCTCTTAGACCATATCACTCTCTCGGACCAAAACCACCATGGTTCGATGACACTTGCATTTGTGCGTATCATCGCATGCCTGGGCACGACATGAAATATTGTCATGCCCTCAAGGTCGTCGTTCACCAATGTTTGGAGAATGACACCTCTCTTTTCAACTACATTGTCAACAAACCTTCAACACCACTTCACTCATCAACTCTCGGATCAAGGCCATCTTGGTTCGACAACTCTAAATTCCGCCACTATCATCACATTCCGGGACATGACACTGAGCGTTGTTGTGCTCTCAAAGCTGTCATTCATCACCACCGAAAAAAGGATTCCTTTCTTATCAAGGATCCTCTTGCCCCCCCTTTGACAAATTATCAACACCGACCCATGCCTCTCCAACCTCATCACCTAAATTGGGATCTCCACGCCATACTAGGGTCCCTTCACTACCTTTAAGCCCTTTATTCAACATCAACACAGTCCATCTGACCACTAAACCTCAATCGACCTTAACTAATCCATCAAACATTCTCCCTAGCCGCTGGGGGAATTCAACCTTCATCCAAACTTCGACCAATTTTTCAACACAGTCTCGACCACATATCAATCACTCTTTCAACTTAACCTCAACCAGACCAGCAACCAAACATTTAACCTGACCTCAACCAAACATTCGACCCAACCAAAGACCAAATACCAACCAATCAACCCTCGACCAACCATTGACCAATTATCAAATGACCAAATCTCAACCAAACATTTGACCCAACCTTTTTATCAAAATATTCAACCAGCCTCGATCAATCAACAACCATATCAACCAACTTCACATCAACACCTCACCAATCTGGAAAGAGACAAATGGGGCAAGTTTGCTCCTAATTGGCTCGGACCTTTTATTATCACGCACAAGTATGGATTAGGGACTTTCCGTCTGTCTTCTCTTGATGGACACCCAGAACCTAAGCCTCTTAATGCGTTGCATCTGTGACCGTTCTACTGTTAGTCGAGTATTCATCCACTTGACAATTAACTTGAGCTCATCCCTTGAGCAATCCCCGTTCCTCTTAGTCCTACTTCCTTTCAACCCTATTCCTCTTAACAATTCCTATAACCCTTTTATGATGTATGGATGCTTTGTCCTAATAAAAGGGAGTCCTTGAACTTCTACAGTCTTGTCCATGACTCAACTTCTATAAAAACAAATCACGATGTCAAAACATATCCATGGTCACTATATCAATATCAAAATCAAAAAAATAGACTGCTCCCTCAAAGGATAGCTGTACTATCATTGATGTAATTAATAGACTACTCCCTCAAAGGACAGCTACTCAAAAGCCTTTATATTAAATAAAAATCTAGACCACTCCCTCGAAGGATGGCTATGACTAATCTGGCAATAAACAGCATTATTCTAGAAGCTTTCCGCATTGATCAGCTTCACAACCTGACCACCAAGCAAATGACATCTCTCTGTGGACTTCCCGCATCGATCAGTTCACTGCCAAAAAAAAAAAAAAAAGTCATGGACTTGACTTATAGTTGTCTCAGGGTCTCCTATAAAAAGGGGCAAAGTTATCTCTGCTCTTAACATAGGTTACCCTCTTTCCTCCTCCTATTACCTGCTCAAGGGACTTCGAGCTCACTTTAATGTCTAAGTGATTCGATTACCGCTCTAACATAACTATGGTCAACGACGTCACACATGAATGGGGCTCTTGGTTCTCATAACCCCTATCTATGCTATCTTTTTGGTCCTTGTCAATGAAAGAGCAATATGCTTTTCACTTCTTCTGCACTTTGGTCACATTCACCTTCATCACTTGTCAATCGACTTAGCTCAACTCTCTTTTCAGACCATCAACATGACCTAGCCTATTCACCCTAGTTTCTATGGACACCAATACACATGGAAACTATCGACCCGCCGCAATATATGTTCAGCATAAACCAATACTTGCTGAAGCATAAATAGACCTCAATTCATTTTTAGCATACATCCATCACGAATATGGAATATTGCTAGGGATGAAAAACCCCTCAACCAATATTGCAAAATACACCATTTGGAAAAGGCTGCAACATCTTTTTTTCCTCATCATTTCATCATAACCATGACCAATCTATCAACCATTTTAACCACCTGTCTACCACTCAGACCCTTTGTCTGAACTACATTGGTCTGAGGCCCTTCCACAGGGGCTATGTAGGTAGCACTTAGATGACACGACTGTCTTCTGGGGTTAGCTCGACCATTCTTGTTTTTTCGTCTCTCTGATGGACAAACCTTCTTGCCTTCTTTTAACCATAACCTTGCCCTTCACCACGACCCATTTCCATCCCTTTGACCCTTCCTCCCTTCTAGGGAGAACTACATCGGCCTGAGGCCCTATCACTAGGGCTATGTAGGCAGCACTCAGTTGACATGGGGTCTTCTGGGGTTAGCTCGGCCGCATCCTTTCATCCATTCATCCATCCATCAACCACCAACCATTGGAGATCATGCCTATCTCCTCCGACCTCGACCACTTCCAAGACGTTGTTGCCTTGGTTGTTTTTGCATGTATGCTACCTCATGCCTGGTTAGCAAAATTGTGCGCAGACCTTTTTGGACCCTCACAAGTATAGGATCGCAAGCCGGTTGATCCACACTACTTGTGACTTTTTCATGTTTCTAGGAGCACTTCCTGAGCCCGGGATACCTAGAACGCGATGACCCATTTGGAGCTTCAGTTTAGATTGAGTAACCTGATCAGCAGATGACTAAATGCTAGGGCCCGGTTACTTCAATTTTAGCACTCCTCGACCCTTGACCTGCGACACTTTGACTTGACCATCTCATGCAGTGGTATGCGCGCAATCATGACTTTTGCAGCGTTCACCCTCATCCCTTTTTCATCCACTCTTTATCAAATTAGCACCCAATTCCTGGTTCCCTTCCCTCGACTCCTGCTTTGAGGGGGAATACCTTATCCTTACTCAGGGCATTTTGCTTCCTATTTTTGTCTTGTAGTTCATTCGAACAACCAACAAGACGAAATCAACCTCATTCCTCACCTGGGGCAATCACTCCTGTTTCTGTCTTGCAGTTCGTCCAGAACAACCAACAAGACAAAAAGGGGCAAATGTAGACACCGAAATCATGTCGACTCCCCTGGTCATTCCCTGTCTTATTCTTCTTTGCCTATTTAACCCTTGTCGATCACTTGTTCCACCAACCTTGACCCTGGCAGCATGTAAAAATGAGCATAGAGCTAAAGCTAGACTTTATCCCCATTATGCATCTGTCGACGACGGTCTTTACCTGGCCGATGTCACCGACGTCGGTCACTTATCGGCTGATGTCGGCAATCCTACCGATGTCGGTCACCTTGCTGTTATCTGTTATCAGTTATCATTCGGTTTCCCGAAACGGTTGATGAACCGTCTCTGGAACCGTCCCTCACCTTCATCAGCCTCCACCAACCATTTCTGTTGATCAATCTAAAACCCGAGCAATCATTCAATCAACCTGTGAACTCTGACATCAACACTCTCGCGATCAACACTCTCGGCATCAACCCACTCTCGGCATCAACCAATCTGCATTCAATCCAGCACTGCACAGACAACTTCAACTATGGCTTTCATCGCATCTTCTGGCAGGTAAGTATTTACTCTATTTGTTTTATTTCTTCTTGTTTATTCTTTGTTCATTAGTTCTATCATCCTGAATCTTCAAACCACAGACCCAACATCTCTCGTTTACATCCCTGCCTCTATCCAGACTAAAACCCCCAGACTCTGTCCAAACCCAACCTTACCTTGCCCAGACCCTGTCCCGACTCTCTCAGACCTTGTCTTTTATCAGACCCTGTCCCGACTCTATCCAGAACCTGTCTCGACTCTCTCAGACCCTGTCCCGACCCTGTTCAGACTCTATCCAAAACCTACCCTGACCGACGCCGGTCACTACCCCGACCGACGACGGCACCTCAATCGACGTCGGCACTTTCCCTGACCGACACCGGCACCACAGAGACCGACGCCGGTGACTGTGTAGAAAAATGCTGCATATCAGGTATGCACTTTATTTTTTGTCATTTATTTCTGTCATTATTATCTACTTTCATCCAATATTCTACTTTTTTATCAGTGGGTTGATATCCTTCTAGGAAGTCTTTGTACTTCCAAGATCGGGCGTTCGCCTGACAACCCACCATATCTTTGACTAACATTTTTCTGTGTTTTAGCCTTTTCTTCACAGGTGTCATTCCTCCACAGCCAAAGAGGAGAATCTTCCAACCTCTGATTTCGGTGCGCTCGACTTTATCAGGTACTTCTAGCCTTGACCCTTTTCTTTTAGTTTCTTATTTCTTTTTTGAATGTAGAAAGCAATTTTGCATAGAAACAATAATCATTCACCAGTTACATATTGGTTATCTTATTCTACATTCCCCCACATGTTTATTAAAAACCCAACTAAAAACCTTAACCAATCCATAAAATGACTGAGTTCCATCATTACACTTATCTAGCACACTCATATGCTCTTACAATTATATAAATCTTGGCATAACTACCCACTTGAGAATGAGAGGGGTAGTAAGCTTGGATAAAGTGGATAGGTTGTTTAACCTCTTCAATCAAGGCTTTTAAATCTCCATATTCTACCTCACAACTAATTTTTGTGGTCTGACTCATCATGACAAGGCTGAGGTGAAGATGGGTCATATGGTTGGTCAAAAACAACATACTCATTTATAAAAGGACTAGGTTGACCATAGGGCTACAATGACTCATAGGGAGGATGGTATTCTTGGTATAACTATTGAGAAGGGTAGAAAGGATCATGATAGCGAGGTGTATGGTAAGGATTCTCCCCATAGCCATCCATATCAACTTCACAAGTCACATGAAAAAATAATGACTGATCAAAATCTTCGTCAATAGATACTTGGATTGGTTACAACTAGAAATTCATTTAGACTTTCCATTGGTATTCACTTAGATGCTTCCAAAAGTTGATAAGAGAGAAGACACACCAATAATATTCCCACAATTTGGACCTGGTCCCACTAGGCATGCCAGAAATATTGTCTTCAAATCTTGCACCCTAGAACAGAGTGTTCAACCCTCTCCCAAATTTGGGTAATATTGGGACATTTCTAGGTATGTGGGTGTGCTTATAGGTGGAAATGAACCTCTAGGTTTGAAGGGCTAGTTCCTTATATGTGTGTTTGGAAAATGAACACTATTTAAACAAGCTTGATTAATGGAAAAGGGTTATAAATACATAAGGAAAATATGATCTAGAAAATGGTGAAGCACAAAAATTATCCTCCACATGAATGTCATAAAAGATTACATAATATACTAGAATGCAAGCCTATTTCCAATATATGAAAAGTTATAACATAAACATTTTAGTGTATAGGTGAGATATATGAAATCACACAAGGTAAAAAAATTGAAATATAACCTGTATAGTTTGAAAAAGGTTATACACATGAAAAATATCATACATTTAGATGCACTCTACATGACCTGGTAGACTAAAACTCCTTCTCAAAACATGAAGGACAAAGGACACAAGGATGAAACAATCACTTGTTGTCACTCTGTGTCTCTTACACACTCAGGTAATTATTCAAAACTTGAAATGGATAGACTTATGCTTGATTGATTAAAGGTAAGAAATGATAAAATAATTTAGTAGGGCTTCACCATACTTTTATGGATGGCTTTTACACTATCCCAAGGGCTGCATTTATAACAAAGAGAAGAGAGAGAAAAGGAGGTATTCGGTGTAAGTAAGGGGAATCATTTTTGTTGGATGTCTCCATCTTTAGATGTAACTAAATTTGCTAATGATTCTCATTATGTCATTCTGATTGATCTATGTTGCTCTCCTGAATGCCCTTGGCTTGCCTTGTTGGAGATACTTTTTCAATGGCTACTTAATAGAATAGAGGTATGTGGATATGGCACCAAAAATAGTTTTTGATAATAGATCCACCTATTGGATATTTATTTCAACTCCCAACCACTTCTCCTTGCCTTGTCGTGATGCATTATATCATGGAGAGAAGTTGTATTTATTCTATTTGGCTTGTCTTTTCTTTTTGATTGGTCCTCAAGGAATGAATTAGATTGGTGATTTTGAGTCATTTATCTACTAGACATGTATGCCTTTAGATCATCCTCCATCTATCTTTGACAAGCTGACTTTATTCCAGCTCAAACCATGTGGTAGCTTCTCATTATCTTAACATGAAAGTAAATGATATCATTGGACCAAGATTATTAAGTTAAGCAACCTTGGAAACCTAATATTTACTTGTCTTTGATTTAAGTATTTAGATTTTTTGAGGCTCCTTACTTTGGGTTTTTCATGCTCCAAGTCTTCAGGATTTCAAAAAGTGACCCTTCAAATTTGTGAAAATGCCCCTTTTGAAGGGTAATAGACCTTTAGAACTTTGGAAATGTACCCTTCAAAAGGATGGAGTTTCCCTTCAAAAAATTTGAAATTCCCTTCAAAAGAATTTAACTGTCCTTTGAAATAATGGAGTGCCCTTTGAAAAAATTGAACTACCCTTCACAAGAGTTAAACTATCCTTCAAAATTCTAAACTATCCTTCAAAAGAGTGGATTGCCCATCAAAAAAATTAAACTATCATTTGGAAGAGTTTAAATATAGAACTTACCTTTGGAAGATTTGAAATATCCTTTAGGCATCTTGAAATGGGCATTTTTAAGTGAATTTTCCATTAAAAATTGTTTAAAACTTTTGCCTTGGGAAATCTGAGAGGCATTATAAAGACTGTTTCAATTTTTCTAAGCCTTATTACTTACTTTGGACCTCTCATTTATCACTAATTATAATGAAATTTAATACTTTTTCCTTCAAAAACATGAATTCATGTGTCAGTGAAAACCTATAAAGCATTAGAAGAAGTAATTTGGGTTCATACACTCGAATTACTTCTAATCATGAAATTTTTATAAGTCAAGTCATTTAGAGATCCTAACTTGGTATTGAGGACTAACTCAAGTTTATGAGGGGCCAAGACTTGACTTTTGGAGAACTTGAATTATAATATAATTGAGCTAAAACACTTTAGCCTCCTTGACGTACAATTTTGGTCCTCTGAAATGACCTATTCTTGTAACTGTTATTTGGATCTCCATGAAAATGGTTGAATAAATTATAATAATGTGAAATTTGGTCAATATTATTGGTTATTTTAAGGGGAGGCATGCCTACTATGTCAAAGACTAGTCACCTAAATCCTTCCATTGGGTATGGAGTCACACATATAGGCACTTCAAAGAGAACTGAACAAGATTTGGTTCAAAAACACACTATTTGGGTTGATTACACACACAAGGTAGAGATTCACACCAAAAAATGGGAAGGAAAACACACCTATGCTATAAATAACTTAGGAAAAACAATAATGAACAAATAGAAACATACAAAAACTACTATTTATAGAAGATACACGAGATGAACACTTCCTCTTGGATCAAAGGGGTAGATGGAAACCTTCCTAGATTCCTGACATAGAGCGTTGAATGGAGCCTATAACCTTTTGATCCTTTGCATCAATTCCTCCATATTTTTTATGGTGTTTTATAAGAACCAAGTAGCTTGAAACAAGTTAGCCATAGATATGAACTTTTCCTACAACTCAACAAATTCAACCCCCTCACAAGATTATTCATCTTTGACCTCCAACGGTGATGCAAAAAGGGTTACATTTTTGGTTTCCATGGGATTCTTAATGAGATTAGGATTCTCATTAGCTATAATCTCTTCAACCTCATGAAGGAGATATACATATTTTGTTCAATCTTGGTCATTATCTTCTATGGGAAAGCTTTCCTTCACCTTGTCATGAACTTGTCCCTCAACTTGGTAGAGGCTTTCAAGATCCTAAAAGACCTTCATTTGTTGATGTCAATCATATCTATCTTCCTTGACATCCTAGACTGATACCTCTTATCTCTTTTCTTCTTGACATATGGGATCATCAAGCTATTATTCCTCAAGAGACAATGCATCTAAGGGTGATTCAAAATTAGAAAGAGGTATAAAGTCATCCTCAAACACTATGTCTTTAAGTTTGATCTCATGAGATTCTTCAAAGATTGCAACCTCTTGAGGAGTACCTTGATATCCTTCCTTGATGTTACGCTTCACTTCATTTTTGAGATGATCCTCTATAACCTCAAGATCAGACATGGGATCTTCTCTGAATACCTCTCCTTCCAAGGCTAGGTCACACTCCTAATGGACAGCTGTAAAAGATCATTCAACATGATTTTATTCACTCAAGGAGGCAAGGTTTTCCTTGTCTTCACTAAGATGAGTTTCTACGATCATTTATTTTTTTGATGCTTCCATTTAAATATTTTCTTATTCAAGGGGAAGGATTGTCGAAGAGAGATATATGGGTCTATGGGTTGAGGATGGAGAGTGGCGGTCAAGGATGGACATGGAGATGGGTGAAACTTCTTGAATGGTCTCTTGAGGGAGAGGTAAGATAAGAGGAGCAATAGAAATTAGAGCTTCTTTATACAAGTTTTCATCATCCTCCTAATCTTCTTGAGGCTCTTCATAGATTTTTAGATATTTTCTTACAACTACTACTTGTTCCATACCCTCCTAGTTTTTCATACCCTCTTGGGTTTCCCATCTCTCTAACTAATCAATCCTCTATTTAAATTCTCTTCTAGCCCTAGATAATCCTTCACCAATGACATATTGGTTCTATTCTTCAACATACCCCCACATGTCTATTAACAACCAAACTAAAAACCTTAACCAAACCATAAAACCACCAAGAGTTCCATCATTACACTTATCTAGCATAAGCATATGCTATTCAAATTATATAAATCTAGTTATAACTACCCAAAAATTTTGAGATTGAGAGGGGTACTAAGCTTGGATAAAGTGGTTGGGTTGTTTAACCTCTTCAATCAAGGTTTTGAAATATCCATATTCTACCTCTTAACTAATGGTGTTGTCTAATTCATCATGACAAGGATGAGGTGAAGATGGGTCATATTGTTGGTCGACAACAACATACTCATTTGGAAAAGGACTAGGTTGACCATATGGCTACCATGACTCATAAGTATGATGGTATTCTTGGTAGGACTATTGAAAAGGGTAGAAAGGGTCATGATAGGGAGGTGTATGGTAAGGATTCTCCCCATATCTATCCATATCAACTTCACAAGTCACATGAAAAAATCAAGACTAATAAAAATATTCATCAATAGATACCTAGGTTGTTTACAACCAAAAATTCATTTAGATTCACCATTGGTATTCACTTAAATGATTCCAAAAGTTGATAAGAGAGAAGACACACCAATAATCTTCCCACTCTTTGGACCTGGTCCCATCATGCATGCCAAAACTATTGTGTCTAAATCTTGCACCCTAGAAGAGAGTGTTTAGGCCTCTCCCAGATTTCAAAAATGTTGGGACATTTCCAAGCATGTAGGTGTGTGTATGGATGGAAATGAACCTCTAGATTTCAAGGGCTAGCTTCCTCTATGTGTGTCTAAAAAATGATCATTGTTTAAACCAACTTGATGAAGTAAAAAGGGTTGGAAATGCATAAGGGAAATCTAATCTAAAAATGGTGATGCACCAAAATTGTCTTCCAAATGAATGTCATATATGATTGCATGATACAACAGAATGCAAGCCTATTTTAATGATATGAAAAGTTATAACATAAATCTTTTATTGTAGAGGTGAGACATATGAAATCACAAAAGGTAAAGAAACTAAAATACAACATTTATAGTTTAGAAAAGGTTGTACACATGTAAAATATCAAACATTTAGATGCACTCTACATGACCTATTACACTAAAATTCCTACTCAAAATATGAATGACAAAGGACACAAGGATGAAACCATCACTTATTGTTACTCTATGTCTCTTACACACTCATGAAATTATTCATAACTTGAAATGAATAGACATATTCTTGATTTTTTAAAGGTAGGAAATGATAAAACAATTCATTAGGGATTCATCATACTTTTATGGATGGATTTCACACTAGCCCAAGGGATGCATTTATAGAAAAGAGAAGAGAGAAAAGAGGAGGTATTTGGTGCCAATAAAAGGAATAATTTCTATTGGAAGTCTCCATCTTCAACTATAATTTACTTTTCCAATTATCCTTATTAGATAATTTTGATTGATCCATGTCACTCTCCTAAATTCCCTTGGCTTGCCCTCTTGGAGATGCCTTTTCAATGGCTGCTTAACAAAATAGAGCTATGTGGAGATGGCACCAAAAATGGTTACTTCTAATAGAGCCACCTACTATAGATTTATTTTGATGCCCAACCACTTTTCCTTGGCTTGTCATGATGCATAATGGAATGCAGAGAAGTTATTTTTATTCCACATGGCTTGTTTTTCCTTTTTGATAGGTCCTAAAGGAATGACTCAGATTGGTGATTCTAAGTCATTGATCTATCGGGCATGGATGCCTATGGATCATAGTCCATCTATATTTGACAAGCCAACTCTATTCCAACTCATGCCACATAGGAGCTTCTCATTATCTTAACATGATGGTGAACTATGTCATTAGACCAAGCTTATTAAGTTAAGTAGCCTTACAAACCCAATTTTCACTTATCTTTGCTTTAATTCTTTGAGCTTTTTGAGGATCCTTACTTTGGGTTTTTTATGTTAGAAGTCTTAAATATTTATAAAAGTGATCCTTTAAATTTGTGAAAATACCCATTTTTAAGGGTAAGAGACCTTCAAAACTTTGTAAATGTACCCTTTGAAATGATGGAGTTGCCATTCACAAAATTTGAACTAACCTTCAAAAGAATTGAACCATTCTTCAAAATAATGGAGTGCCCTTCAAAAAAATTGAACTACCCTTTAAAAGAGTTGAACAGTCCTTTAAAATTATTGAAATGGGCCTTTTTAAATGGAACATGCTCTTCTAAAATGTTTAACACTTTTACCCTAAGAAATCTAAGAGGCATTATCAAGACCATTTCCAATTTTATAAGCCCTATTACTTACTTACTTTGAACCTCTCATTGCTCACTACTTATAAATTAATTTAAGACTTACTCCTTGGACAACCTGAAGTCATGCATCATTGAAAACCCATAAAGCATATGAAGGAGTAATTCAAGTCCGTAAACTTGGATTACTTCTACTCATGAAATTTTTATAAGTCAAGTCATTTAGAGAACCTAAATTGGTCTTACGGAGTAACTTGGGTTTATGAGGGGCCAAGACTTGACTTGTGGAAAACCTAACTTACACTAAAATGGAGCCAAAATAGTTTATCCTCCTTGACATGCAATTTTGAACCTTTGAAATGGCCTATTCTTACAACTATTGTTTGGCTCTCCATAAAAATGGTTGAACAAATTGTAATGAGGTGAAATTTGGTCAAAAAGTTCTTTGATCAAAATCCCAAATATGTGGATCATTCTATTTTCTAAATGTTAGAGATCATTAGAGATATATCCCATGCCATTGGACCATTTTCTTAATCCATTAATCTTATCCACTAATATTTCCATAGCCATTTCAAATGGATGAGGCTGACTATTCTAAATTTAAGAATTTGATCCTCTATCAAAACATTGATCAAATCCTTGACCTTGTGGCTTGAATCCTACCATTGGCCAAATTGGTTTGTATCCAAAGTATCCTATTTGTTTACCAAGTCCTTATTAAACTTTATTAACTTCAAAGAGTTGAATATATCACTCATTGTTGTTTCAAACTATTTGACCATGTCTCTTGATACTGACAAGATAGATTATTCTTCTAAATTATTTTTATTCTATTTTATGCCCATGATAATAGCCTATAGATATTCTATATTTTATTGGGATAACTCTAAGACATATTATTCAAATATTTGATCTTCTCTTGTTATTTTCCTTTCCTTCTAGGTTAAACTAGTCAATGGTTCCACTTTTTGATATATCATCTCTTCACCTCCTTGGATGACCTTCTTTTCTATCACCCTTTGAAAACTAGTAGTATATGGATCATATTTGACTCCAAATATAGGCTAGGTCACATGTGGGATAGGTACCTCCACTTGTGATGAAGCTATAGAATCAATTGGTGTAGCTAATCTCCTTGATTACTATTCCTACAGAGCAATGATCCATGGCTTAATCTCTTGATGCATAGGATTTTTAATATATTTCATCATAACCAAAGGATGATTTATAGTAGGAATTCTCTCCAATATATATTCATACAAGAACCATAATGGAATAGGTGGCCCATATAGTATATTTTATTCACTAAATAGATTGACTTCCCGTAAAGGAGTAGTGATAGTCAGTTTAGGTCTCTTTGTCTTTGAGACAATGGATGTCTAAGCTTTCCTTATTAGATGATTTACAACCACCAAGTCCAATAATTTTTATTTTCACTTCTCTTCATTTTCTTCCTTAACCTTTTTCTATTCATCATCTAACTTTATATCATATACCATAGATAACATCTTTAATGAATTCTCAACAGTCTCATTAAGATCAAGGGATATAATATGAATCTCTTCTAAAGGTAGATCATGTTATGTTTTCTTGGATGACTATGGTATTAATGAACTTTATGGAATTTCATATATCTTTTTCTCCTTAGGGATATGTTTTATTTGTTTCTTAATTTGTGCATTGACTGATGGAGGTCTAAAAAGTCCACCACTGATCAAGTGATATTACCTATGTCCTAATTAACATGTATCATCCACATTTTAATCTCTTTGTAATATAGAGTCAGGCCTTATTTTATGTTCCTTCAATATTCTTGTCACTTCTAAGTAAGTATATGCCTTAATGTATATGAAATCAAATTCACTAGGTTCGTGTTCATAACACACATTAAAAATGCCTTTGATCCTTAAATGTTCTTTCACCTTCCCATGGGTGCCATTGCCTAAGGTCATCCATATTTAGGTTGAATGACAACCTATGTTTTTATGTTTCCTTTATACTATCCCAATTTCTAAATTTAGTCTTACCAATTATCATTGCAAAGTTGTGAAGAAGTCCCTTTCTCTTGATTTTGCAAAAACCATCAACACCATAGAATAACTAGTAGGCTACCTCTTTCTCAACCAACTTATCAAGAACATGGAAATGTAACTTAAGGGAATAATTTTTAGTTCCCTCAATCCTTATTACTATACAATTTAGATACAACCATATATATACCATTGTTTCTATATATTTCTTGATTAATGGACTAATTATTAACATGGGGATGCTAGTTATAGATTAAATCAAGGATGAATAGACATAATCACATATAAATTTAATGTGATTGCTATATTTATAGATTTTTAACCTATAATAATATTGGAAAACTATCTATAATCCATTTGGAAACCACTCCCTCTAATTTGGAATCTTGGATGTTGCACACAAAGCATCTAGGAGCTAAGACATCATGTAAAATTGAATTTTCTTCTTATGCCTAATTGGATATATTTTTATACTAATGAGATACTAATTATCTCACCCAAAGGATGGATAATTAACTTTTCACTAATAAATTAGACCATGGGCACCCATACTAGGTTTACATATGTAGTGGTTGCATTTCCACATAACATGTTCAACATTGTCATTATCATTCTAACCCGTAGTCTAAACTAGTTGATAATAATGTTTTTATTGAGGTCTAAAAATTCTTGGTTCCTAAAATCTAACAACATGTCAAGGGTGTCCATCAAATTGTGTTCTTTAGCCCAAGAATTGATAGAGGCTAGGTCAATTTAGGGTTTGCACAACTTATAATAGGACTCAAATAGAATAGAAAAAATGTAAGCCACTTTTATGTTATTATGTTCAATAATTATCATGCCCATATCTATTTTATTTTCCTTGAAAATGGGAGCAATAATATCAATTCAATGGAGTACCTCAGGTTTTATAGTTGCATAATGTAGATCGGCCTTTTGGATTACCACAATGTCATCATAGAACCTTTTGGCTAAGAGATTCTTCTCTTCTTCCCTAGTAATGGCTCCCTGGTTCTCAATTCTCTAGAATGAGTTTGACCAATTATTGTCTCCTATGTTTAAATCAATAGTAATGAAATTAGTGTCCTTGAAAACATGACCTTTAACATCTATTATCAAATATAGATTTAAATCTTCCTTTGAGACATGATTATGTACCACCATTTTTATAAACTTGATTTAATTATATAGTTATACACAACAATACAATCTTCTAGGCTCAATTATAATGTAATTAGAGACAAATTAGTATAATCTATATGCTTTAGTATTTTTTGAAGGTTTATGTATGGCTTTAATGGTGGTAACTAGTTTTGAAAATGATCTTATATGACTTAGATTTCACTTAGATTACACATTATTAACTTTTGTGTCTAGGATTCCA
This sequence comes from Torreya grandis, assembly GCA_037957365.1. NCBI lineage: Eukaryota > Viridiplantae > Streptophyta > Pinopsida > Cupressales > Taxaceae > Torreya > Torreya grandis. Next base: position 5,632,253 of record JARHVA010000222.1, on the reverse strand, counting down.
CAAGATCTTTCTATCTAACTAGCTATGCCTATGTGTCATCTCTATGACATATTGTTCATTACTTTTCAAAATTTAACCATTTGTGCTTTTGTGACACATGTCACCACATCATACTATCTCATAATTTTATTAAACATACTCTATTGATCTTTTAAAAGTCTTCCTAGCCTTGACTCTATCATGAACTATTGCTATTCTATCTAAGCTCCTCAGAGTGTGGCACTTGGTATCTTTATGGGATTTTTGTGTTCATTATAAACACACTCCATCACTTAACACCTTTGTGCCATGTGGAGGCTTTTCATTCCATCTAGGGCATTGAATTCTTGACCTATTTTATGTCATTAATCTAGATCTATGAGATTGAATGCCATTAGTTGATCTCCATTCCATTCATTTTTATTGTGACATGCATCACTACCAAATTTATTATAATTTCTTCGAAAAGTCTACCTTCATCTCTCACTATGGGATCTCTTTTGTACATATCAATGCACTTTGTCTATCTTGATTAACTTGATTATGTATTTTATATGTTTGGTTAAACATGGATTGTTAACTTTAGGATAAGTCATCAAGATCATGATACTCATCACTCTTGGATTCCTCTATAGAACCATAACCTATTGACTTTACCCCATGTCATTAGATATTTGTAATTTTTTACCATTATTACAACACTTGTTGCTACCATATGTTAGCTCAAGACCTTTGATAATTTGACCAAAGTGGATGATCATGTACCATCAATCTCCTTTCTGAACTTTGAGATCTCACCACTTGTCATCCTCATGTTGATTCATTCCTACGTGCAATGAAAATAAACTAAGGGCTTAGGTAATATAAAGAGACAAAGTATAAATTTTTAGACTAAGGTATTAGCTATATTAATAAATACAATTATGACTTAGGTTAAAATTTAAGCTAGGTTTAAAGTGTAAAAATTTTCCCACATACACATGGATCCCAATACATTTGAATCTATTTCAAAAATAACTTAGGCTAAAAAATATTAGAATAAGATTTTTTAACATTAGTTAGACATAGATTCAATTAATCGACTAAAAGATCAAAGTCTTAGTAAAAAATGGTCAAGTTAACATTAAAGCACAAAACCCTAAACAATGTTTACTCCAATGGCACTCTATTAAACCTAAAACCTAGAAAAAAAGATGAAACATTAGCAATACTAGATAAAGTCAAACAAAAAATAAATGTTGACATGCCAAACATAAACATGATGAGAACCATGAAATCTAAAGTAAACATAATATTAAATAATGCAATTCTGATCAATTCGAATGTTAATTTATAACATAATTTGAAAAAATTAACAAAGGTCCTCATTTTTAAAAAAGGGGGGTATGTTGACCTCCCTAAATGGTGACTTCTAGGGGAAACTTTGCAAAATTTTAGAACTCGGATACTCTTGGTTTGAAATAATAACCAAATTAATTATTCCATATGGTCAAGTATAATCATTAAGATCAACTCATGATTAAAACAAGTCTTACACATGTAGAATTAGGCTAAAAAATAAGAAATTAGTCATATTGCATGTGTGATTTGATGCTTTAACTAATTGCCATGGGTTTTAGAGTATAAATTCCAGATTTCATGATTGCAATCATTAACATTAACTTATAAAATTTTTAGATATTCATTAAGAATCATGATTTTACCATAGGGAAGGCATGATCATTGATTCATTGATATCTAGGCATCTATATCCCCAATAAACATGTCATTGGCTCCACTCAAGGCCTTGCTCCACTACCATCTAGGCATCCATAGCCTTGATGGAGGTTACAAGAATCACCTTTGCTTAGGAAGATTTAAATTTTTTAATAAAGCTCTTATTTTTAGTATTTTTCAAGTATATTTAACTTTCAACAAAAGTTGGGAACTAGAATTAACTAGGTTTTAGGATTTGGTCAAATGTTTGATCTTTAAAAAATCATCCTTGGTTATAAGCTTCATCCTAAGAAATATTATTTTTTAAGTGCTAACATGGATTTGCTTCAATAATCCAAATTTTCACTCAATTTATGCAATCCCTATTAGAATCAAACATATATTAGAACAAGGTTTAATTATATTAGAACAAGGTTTAATGTTTTAAGGAACTTAGCCTAGATATCAATATTTACCAATTTATCAAAATCGTAACATCAATCTCAAATTTTTATAATCCATAATAAAATAATACATAAGGTTCATATGTAATTTCTTGATTTGTGAAGTTCCTTTGAGCAACTACATGTACTGGAGCTTAAGAATTGTCTTAAAAAAATTATTGAAAGCAAGGAACTAAACAAAGGAAAGGAAACACATAACAAGTAAAATAGATAAGAGATAAATAAAAAACAAGTAAACAAATATTTACAAGCACTATTTATAAATAGAGAACAAGAGATAAACTAATCTATGCCTACATATACTAACTCTAACTAGTCTTACAAACTACTCCATGAAGACTTGTAGTCAAACAATAGAGAAATAGTGCTTGAGATATTACCCATTAGTTGGCAATGTGAAATTTGTTCCCTAAATTTTTTTAATCTTAAAGGTGGTCTCTAAAACTCTCAATAATTTGATATGGACCAATCCAGAAAGGAATGAATTTTACATGTTTTCCTTTAGGTTCTAATGCTTTGTCCCCAAAAAAACTAGGTCTCCTTACCTAAACACCTTATTCCTTGAATGATTTTTAGAACATCTCGTAACTATGGTTTTGTGTCTACTAAAGTTGGAAAATTATTCTTCCATAGCATCCTCCATTTGTATGATGTCAAGTAACCTTGAATTTGCAAATTCTTGGTCTTCATTGATATATTCTCGCATGAACCTATAGGCTGGCAGCTTGAGAGTAATGGGGAATATTGGTTCTTGAACATATATTAGCAGAAATGGTGATGCTTTCAATTCTTGATTCACTCTAGTTTTGTTTTCCCATAAATCATATTTAAGTAATTTATGACATGTCTTTGGTTTTTCATCTATAGACTTTTTAATGGCTTTCACGAAGTTTTTATTTATGGATTATAAGACTCCATTTCCTTAATGGTAATGATTTGATGAGAACTTAATAATTATATTGTTATCATAAGTAAACTCAATCATTTTTATGGATAGAAAGGTTTATTAATTATCATAGACTAATGAAATTGGTTTCCCAAAGCTTGTACAAATGTTATTTTCTAAGAACTTGATCAAATCTTTAGTTATACATTGCTTAGTTGCCACTACTTATATCCATATTAATTAGCAATCAATAGCCTTAAGTACATATTTATGTGTATCTAAATATTTGGGGTATATTAACCTCATAAAATCCAATCCCCATTGAGCAAAAGGTTTATCAATTATAATTGGTTTCAATGGCATAGTTTCTCTTGGCTCCTTAGTGTTGAGAATATGACATTGATGACACTCTCTAACATGTTTTTGAGCATCCTTGAAGATTTTAGGCCAACAATAACCCAACCTTAGGATATTATGAGTTATTTTTACTCTAGAGGGATATACACTTTCAAGTTTTTCATGAAAATTACTCAATATCTTAGTTACTTCTTGTTCTGAGACATATCTCAAGTAAATACCTTCATAGTTCTTCCTAGAGAGCACTTCATCCTTGATCAAGAAACATGTTTCCTTGAGCCTCAAGGCTCATATTTTCTCTCTACTCAATATTATATGGAAATATACATTTATTAGAAGATGAATAAAAGAATCATAACAATCATTTGGTTGAAAACATTGTTGTTCCACCTATATGACACTTAATTTGGAATTAGTATTAACAATTAATTAAATCAATCCTTGACAGCTTACCAATTTGAAATTTTTTATTTAAATATCATAAACTTGGATAATATACATCCATTTACTTCTTCTCTCTCCTAATTCACATTGACTAAGCATAATTTTAGTGGCAGGGCCTAGAAATATTGCATGCACTTTATTCATAAGAATGTGGTTCCTAACTTCTTAACATCCTTAACTAAAACTAATGCTTATTTTTTAATAAGAGAATATTTCAACTCAACATTATTAAAATTAGTAATCATAAATGCAATAGGGTGATCACATTTATTTATTTTTTGAGTTAAAATAGTAGTTATTTTATGATCAGAAGCAAAAGAATAGAGATATAAATCTTTTGTGAAATTGAGACTTATTAACACTAATGCCTGTATAATTGCTTCTTTGATGTCCTTAAAGTCTTTCCTTGTTTATTAATTCCATATGAATTTTCCACCCTTATTCAACATGTCATTAAGTGGTTTTATAATATTTAGAAAACCAAAAATGAACTTTCTCACAAAATGATTTTCCTAGAGAAAGACTTTAATTCTTTTCTACTATTATGGGGTTCTATGTTGGATCTAGAATCAAATCTATCAGGGTATATATAAATCCCCTATTTGTTTATAACATGTCCTAATAATTTACATTTTATAATACAAAAAATAAGTATCTTAGGATTGAGAGAAATTCTATACCTCTTATAATGTTTAAATACCTGGTATAAGTGCATAATGTGGTCTTCCATATTTTTAGAAAAAAAAATAGATCATCCATATATATTATAATTCACTTACCTATGAAACATTTAAAATCATGGTCCATAACTCTTTTAAAGGTTAATCCTACACTAATTATCCTAAAAGGCATTCTTTTGTAGGCAAAATCACCCCACTTTTTAGTAAACATAGTTTTCATTCTATCCTCTTTGTTCAAAAGTACTTGGTTATAACCAAAAAAACCATCAATAAAATACATCATAGTAGAACCACTAATGATTTGAATGAATTCATCAAGAGAGGGTAAAGGATAATTATCCTTTTTAGAAGCTCTATTTAGATTTCTAAAGTCTATGCATAATCTAATTTATCCATTTTTCTTCTTCAGTGGTATTAAGTTAGCTACTCAAGTAGAATGTATAATGGTGAACACTATTTTTGAATCCAAAAACTTCTTAACCTCTTTATAGATTAAAGGCTCTAAAATAGGGTTGGTAGTATTTGTTTTTATCTATAAGGTTTACAAGCCTCTTTTAAGGGGATGGTATGGGTAATGACTCTATGATAAAAGATATTTAAGTCTTCATAGGACCATGCTATAACATCTTTGTACTTGGTCAATAACTCTTTATCTTTTCTCAAATTTTCATTTGTGTAGGTTATACCAATATTTACCAGTTTGGGTTGACTTTGAGCTCCTAGATCAACAACATTTTAATCTTTCCTATTCACCTTGGGAATATAGATAGTATCAGCTAATTTTTATAAGTTAAATAGTCTTTCTAAGGTAATAATGCATTTGACAATTTTTTTTGTCACTTAATTGCACTATCTTGTCATCAATTTTGTCCTCATCAAGAGAATTTTCATTGATCTCATCAATGATGTGAGATTAAAATACTATTGAATTATTCATGAAATTTAAAATATATTGATCATCACTAAATACTTACAAATGATTAACATTATCTGGAACTAAGGGACATGGAACTAATTCAATTATAAGATTTTCTAGTTTAGACTCTTGATCTGGCATAAATTGGCTATAGTTGAGGCTAGCTCATTAGCAAGCTTGTTCTCTTCTCTAAGAATTGAGACAATATTAAAATCATAAAAAGTATTATATCAAGTACCTCACTCTAAACTTGTAATTCTTAATATAAGACAATTTGCATTATTAATTACTTATAACTTGATTAAATACTAACTTACAATCACCGTACACTAGCAATTTTTTGACTTTGTGGTTGATAGCAAACTGCAATCCTAAGATCAAAGATTCATACTCTTCTAATTTATTAGTGGAGGAAAACTAAAGTCTATAAGAAGTGTTGTATTCCTTGCCATGGGATTGATTATAACAATTTTTATTCAAGAACCAGATTTCCATCTAGCACCATCAAAATATAATGTCCACATTCCAATAGCATGAGAATTTTTAGAGTCACATACCTTAGAGGTGTCAAGAGTATAAACTCCTAAATTATAATTATCCATGTTGACCTTTTCATTTTTTGGATTGTATTTAATGATCATATGTTTCATCTTTGGCTCTCTCTCAATTTATATTTGATTGGGAACTCCCTTCCATGGAAGCCACTTATGAGAATAGTCAGTGGACATGTAACCATTCAAAGACATGGTCCAATCCCTATTTAGAAACATTCCATAACCATGTATAATCTCCACCAATTGGATATATATAAATTGATGTATCCTTAGCTCTACAACAAGATGTATATGAACATTTATCAATTCTCCAATTACATTAACTCTTGATTTGTCTAATTGAGTAATTACTCTATCAAACATAATTGGAGTTAAACCAAGTTTTTCACAAATACCTTTTGTCATGATATTTGTATAAGCACATGAATATAAAAAAAAATTATGCAAGTTATTACCAAAAACTCTAATTGTTAGAAATAAAGGGGAAACTATAATTTGTTCTTATACATAACTACATTGTTATTTTCAACCTTTGGTGATTTATTAGGCTTCTTGGATAAATATTCAAGAAACAAGTCTCTTTGATTAGTAATTTGAGTCAATTCATGTAAAGTGATGTTATATTTAATATTTTTCACATCTTCAACTATATTATATCTACTCCTAGTAGAAGAACTAGATGATTTAACATTCTGTTTAGAGGTACTTCCCTTTGGAGGTTCTAGATTGTTGTCTACTATAGGATCTAAAGTGTCAAAGTTATTTGGTGAGTTAAAGTAGTAAAAGGTTATTTATGCTCTTTATTCCTCAGAGGATAAGTCTTCTTTAGATATTTATAAAATTCATGAATCTCTTTAGGAGTATCCTCAAGATCATTCTCATTTTGGAATGGAAAATCAAATGTCTCTACCATGAGATTTATGTCAAAATATTTAGATGACTTTGAAGAACCATATATACGTGGAGTATTATATTTTTTAGTTCCACCTTCAAATGTATCTAGTTCATCTTTAAATAACTCAAAAGTATTGAAAAATTTAATACAATCTAATTCACCATGCTTTGAAGTGGTATGAACTCTACAATATTTAATTAAAACTACATCACATATGTCTATCTTAGGATTGTTATTATTGGTAGATGAATCATTATTAGTTTTTTTGTTATTATTTGTATTATTGTGAAACCTAATTTTAGGTCTGTTGAACCTTTGATAAGAATAATTTTCATTGTATCTTTCCCCAGTATTACCTACTTATTTTTGTAACTAAAGAGAATCAGTGCTCAGCTTCTGAACCATTTTGAGTATGAATTCATTCTCACTTTTAGGTGCCTTTGAGTTTTGAACTTATGTACTACTACTAGCTATGGGCACCAAAGCTCTTTGGTCTTATGGATGAAACCCATTTGCATTGTTATTCAAGATTCTTAGGTTTTGGCCAGGATGAGCATGACTCAAGGGTAATTGATTCAGAACTAGTGTTTGGTTCAAAGTAGACATGTTTTGATTAGCATTGGGAATGGCATTCAACATAGGTAGATTAGGATTGACATTGTTGTTAGATAATTTTTAATGACTAATTGGTAATTTAACCCTTAGCCTATACTTATAATTAATTAAATAATAATAATAAGTTATTTGTTACCATGAGGTGGAAAATTTGTGTAAATAAATAATCATATTATATTTATTTAATAAGTTTTTATTTCATTGGGATATTAATCACCAAACTTTTATTCAAGATATTAATTAACCAAGCCCTTTTATTTATTTGGGATGGTTGGACTTGTTATTTACAATTATCACCTCCATTCATATTTACCTATAAATAGGATTTTAACCCTATGGAAAATAATAACTCAATATCTTGAAATTTGTGAGATATTGGGATTATCAAGAGGCTTGTGAAGACTTTGCTAAGAATAAGTGAGAATTTGGATTTGTGTTGGGGTAAATTATTTCTCTATCAATGAAAAATAACTATCTAGGTACTCTTTGAGGTTTTCCTAGGATAAATATAATGTGTAGTATGTTCATTGATTTGTGTATTCCATTTATGCTTTACTTATTAAATCTCTTATATATTCATTGTGTATTGTTTCATTCAATAATTTAATCATCAGAGCTAGTGAAGGATATTTGATTAGAAATAATTTATTTATTAGATTGAATATTCAAATTTCAACTTTGAACTCCACATTTGGGAATGGTACAACCCTGTGCCTAAAGAAAATTTGATAAATTTTTTGAAGAGCCTCTTAAAATATTTTTGAAGTGTTTATGGGATTCATGGACCTATCTAAGTCCTCAAAAATAATTTGGAGATCACTTGAGGAATTTTTAAGTAAATTTTAAAAAAAAAATCTCTGCCTAAGTCTAGTGTATGGCTTGGGCACCTGGATAAAATACAACTATTGATTCTTGGCATGAAACTTCTCCTAGAAAGTTTTAATATCTTAGCTTTACAATATCAAGACTCAGTACAAAATTTCAAGGCCTAAGGAGCTTCGGATCTCCACTTCCAAATTTTTTATCTTCTCTATTTCCACCTTTGTATAGTGTGGAAGGATGTAATATTTAATTTTGGCACCAAAAATAATATTTTTAAGGTCTTAATGGCTTAGGAATGCAAAAATAGAAGGATTGCTAAAATTTCAAGGCAAATAGAATTCTATATAAAGAGTACTTACCTGCTTAAATATCCATGAGGTGCCATTAATCTATAGGCAAGCTATAGGTATGCTTGTTTCTTCATACAATTAAAAATAATAATTTAAAAATTATAATTTTTTTAATTATTTAAATTCCACTTGGATCCTATGGCCCCCACACTTCTTTTAAATTTTTTACAGAAAAGATAAAAAGCCAAAAATAATTTTTACCATTTCAAAACTAAATACATAGATATATATACATTTATATATATTTTTTATTTTAAAAATTAGATTTAAAAAAAAGAAATTAAAATAAGATTGTGCATGAAAATGTTTTGAAGAAGTTAACTAGACAAGTTGGTTAGTTTTATTTTGGTAAAAACTTGTAAAGAATAGGTCAAGAGTTCAAATCACTCAACATATTTTATTTTTTGGAGATTTTTATTTATTTATGGTGAAAGTAATAGTAATATAATATTTCTTGGATTGTTTGCCTTCAGTTTCACATGATAACCCCTGACCTATCGACTAGTCCTCCTTTTGAAAATTAATTTAGTCTAAACATATGCAATTATAGTCATTCAACTAGTTTATCTTAAGGTTTTGGAACATTTAAAATAAATTGGAGTAGTCCATTTTTTTATTTTAATGCCTCCTATTATTGTGTTTATACCTTTTTAATAATTGTGCCTAGGTGGTCATTGTGAGTGTGACTCTTGTGATACCTAGAATTGTGCAACTTTATTTTAATATTTTGCTTTGGTTAGCATCAAAATTGTATATCTAAATATAGTTAAATTCTAATTTCAATTTATTTTTTGAAATATTTCAAAAAAAATCATTTAAAAAGGTTAAATCATAAAATTGTTCTTATTTTTAGTATATTTTGTGACACTTGTGACACCTTACTTTTTTACAAATTTATGAAAATTTCTTGTTTTATCAAGATTTAATTTGAAAAAATAATGTGAATTGAATTTTTATTTTATTTTTAATTATTATTAAATTTGAAACTTACACTTAAAAAGTTGTTTCATAATCATTTGGATACTATCATGTTTAAAGGGAAGTCATGGCTTCACCTCACTTTTCCTTAGACAAATCCCAAATACTTAACCGAAATAACTATAACATATGGAAAATTCATGTTAAATCTGAATTCATGGCTTGTAAATTATGGAATATTATCATTGTGACTGGGAAATCCCCATCTGGATGTCATGTGACCCCTGAGCTTGCTAATGCATTTCAACAAAAATCATAAGAAGCTATGTCCATTATCTTGTGGATTGTTAATAATGAATTCCTTCTCCACATTTATAATAAGGAATATCCTTGAGCATATTGAAAAATTATTGAATCCATCCACAATGGCACTTGTCTCTCAAATATCATTAAGTTAATCCTTGAATAATTACTAATAACACTTCTAAAGGATGATGAAAACATTGTGAATTTTATAGATAAAATTAAGAACATTAAAGCTCTATTAGATGGTTGTAATTATAATTTGATTCAAGATCAGTTACTTTATTTTATAATTCAATTTAATTTTCATGAAAAATTTGGAAAATTCATTCAGTTTTGAATTCTAAGTATCAAACTGAGTAAGATATACATGACCTTACCACCTTATCTACTCTCCTAATTCAAGAATAGTAATTAATGACCAATTTTGATTATAAGGATAATTCTTCTTAGGATATTCTCACCTTAAATAATTTTTTTGATAACAATAAAAACTAGAGATCTAAATTTAGCTCTGGTAAAGGCAAAAATGGGATCAAAAAAATAGTAATAAGAATCATAAACCTAATTTCAATGGAAATTACAATTTGTGTGGCAAATTTGGTCATAGAAGGAAAGCATGTTATAAAAATAAGGATATAATTAAAAATCAATGTTTAAAAAGTAATAAATGGAATAAAACTAATGAAAAAAAGTAGAAGAATCAAAACCCTAATAAAAATAATAATCAGGATTAGAATGTTATTGCTTTATAAGATGCTTTATTTGCTTCAAATGAAAATGACTGGATTTTATGTAGTGGTGCATTATACCATATGGCATGATTATCTAATATTTTTTGTGATTCTAGGGATATCTGTGAAAGAACTTACTAAGGATATATTAATTTTTAGAAGCAACTAAAAATGGAAAAGAAAAAAATTTAAATGTTGTTATTAATGATGTTTTCTATATACCTAAGCTTAAAAATAATTTGCTATCTTATTCTAGACTTACTAATGATAATGAGTATAGATATAAATCCTTATTAAAATGTAGATTGATCAACATGAGAGCCTATGATATTGTGTCTTTAATGTCATGTAAGGACTTTTGGCCTTACACTGTCCACTATATTTTGGCATCCTACTTGAGTATGGCATTTAGAGGTCTAATGATCTTTGTAAATCCTAAGATGAACTTCCTTATGAAGTTAATCTTTCCATAGAATGATTTGAGCTCCTTCTTAGTATTTTGTTATTAAATTTTTGAAATCATTTAAATTCTATCTGGCTCAAATGTTATCCCATCCTTTGTGATGATGTGCCCCAAACACTTACCTTCAATCACTCCCAATATGATCTTCTTTATTTTCAATGAAATAATGAACCTTATTTATCTTTTGAATATGGACAGTAGGTGACTTATGTGGTCCTCCAAATTATTTGAAAACATCGTAATATCATCCATATAGATGATTATGCATTTTCCTATTATTCCCTTGAAAGTGTGATCCATGGCATGTTGAAAGGTAGTTCTTACATTTATTAGGCTGAATGACATCCTCTTTTATGTATGAGTTACCCACTTCATAGTGAACACCATCTTCAATATTTCCTTAAATTGCAACAACAACTAATTGTACCCTAAAAATTCATCTAGGAAGAACATCATTTCAAAACCACTTACTATTTATATTAACTCATTTAAAGAAGGTAGAGGATAATTATCTTTTTTAAAAGCCCTTTTTATATTTTTGAAGTCCACACATAATCTTATCTCACCACTCTTCTTTCTTATTGTGACCAAATTGGCCACCTTGGTAGAATTTTATACTAGGAAGATGATTCTTGAATTTCAAAACTTCTCCACTTCTCTCTGAGTGAGGGGATATAAAATATGATTGATTGGTTTTTACCTCTATCTAAGCAATTTATGATTTGGCTTCAAGGGAATCATGTGAGTGATGACCTGAGGGTTGTAAACAGTCATATCTTTATATGTCCAAATAGTGACATGTCTATATTGAGTGATTAAATTATTCACTCATTGTCTCTCTTTTGGGGTGTAGCTAAGACCAATATTAATATAACATGGTATATGCTCATCTCCTAGATTTTCTCTTCTAAAGTTTGATTCATTGAATTTTAGTTGTCTTAGCTATTTTGCATGAGTATCTATGTCAAATGGTCTTTCTAAGGAGACCAATCCAAGTTTTATTCCCACACCTATTCCTTACTTGGATCAAGTTACATCAAAGTGTAGAGTCCATATCTGATTATAACCTTCAATTTTTGGCTTCTATACTTAACTCTAAGTAGTAAAATTATAAATACCAAGGCTAGGTGACTCATACTTTACCTCCTCATTATTGAAATTATATTTTGTAATGGGATAATTCATTCTTAGATGTTTGTCAATTATAATTTGATTTTAAACTCCTCTCCATGGTATCCATATATGAGAAAATTCTATAGAGAGATATTTGTTAAGTGTTTTGGACCAATATCTATTCAGTAGCAAACAATAACCTTTAGGAATGTCTACCACTAGAATATCAATGGTCATTTGGACTCTTGGCTTACATGATACTTGAAAGCACACATTTTTAAATTCTCTAACTATTAGGACCACTATCTTGTCTATCTGAGAAACTATTCTCTTTGAAGGGCTTGGCATCAAACCAATATTTTGACATATGGATGTAGGTATGATAGTTGAAGATGCTCCAAAATCAACTAAATAGATATGAATGTTCTTACTAAATGCCCAAATAGTTAGAAAAAAGGGTGGAATGTTAGGCTTTCTCTTTTAGATGGCATTGATGTTAGATGCTTTAAATTTGTCTGTGGATGCTTTCACTTTCTCCATAGGCACCTTTATAGTAACGGCCTTATAGATAAGCTCCTTTTGTTTGGTGATCTAATCTAACTCATGAAGATTTATATTTTCCTTGATATTATTCATATCTTAAATAATATTTTATCCTCCTTTACTTAGTTCTTCCTTGATTTACTACAAATAATTCCCCTTTGGAGGGGGTGTATTAATATCTAATTTGGGATTATGAGGAATCATTGTGGTATTTAGAGGATTCAATGTTGTGAGTGGTTTATTATTCATTATATTTTATGCACCTCTCTATAATTGTTGGAAAGCATGAACTTCATCCATGTTATCTTTTGTTTCATTGTCATTTTCACCTAGAAAAGGAAACTTGTGAGTTTCAAAGAACTTGGTAGTGTTGGAAGAGATAGGATTTGGATGATGTTAAGGTAGATTATGCATATCATATTATCTAACCACCTCTCTTTCAAATATTTATAAAGCTATGAAAAATTCAACACAGTTGAGCTCACCATGCTCATAAGTATTATGAATTTTAAACCGGTTAGGGAGATACATCTCTACTATGTTGATCTCTGGAAGCTTGTTACATTATTCAAGCTTATTGAATGGTCCATTGTATCTCTAGAATCTAGTTTTTTGATTACCAGTTGGACCATTTGATTTGGCCATCTTCCTTTTCATATTCAAGAAATTATTACTCAAATTTTGGACCATCTTCTAAATAGAAATCAATTTTATTTTTTTAGATTCCATACCTTGTAAAATAGTAGTGGGGAGTGTAGTTGGTTATTGGTTTTACTAGTCACTATTTACTATTGCGTGATTATTCAAGTATCCAAAACTAGGCTATGTTATTTATGTTATTGGAGTTAATGTATACAACTAGTTCTAATTGAATGCTAGGATATTATGACATGCATTCAAAACTAGATTTAGTACTAGAAAACTATTGTTGACATTATATGCTCCAGACATCTAAAGATTGAGTTGCATATTTATGATGATATCCTCTTCAAATTCTAATGCCAAAGTTTTATTTATAATTGATCTTATCAATAAAATGGTAGTGATAGGGTCTAGGGCATTCTTGTATATTTCTAATGCTAATGCCACCTCTAGTTTTTACCTTGGGGTCAACCAATTGTACATCTTTTGTCATGTTTCATTGAAATCATAGATGGGCTTATTAGGTTCCCTTTTCATGCTGGTGAAGTTGTGGTATACCAAACCATGATAGGTGACCTAATTAAATTGTGCAAGAAAATCTACTTAACATTCATCCCAAGAAGTGATTGAATTTTTGGTTAGATTCAAATACCAATCATAAGCAACATCCATCAGAGTAAAAGGGAATAATTTTCATACAACATCTTCATCTATGACATTCATTAATCTTAAATTAGTTTTAATTGATTTGGTATGTTCCTCTATTTTTATTTCTCCTAAAGGGGAAAAGGATGGCAAATACTTTTTAGGATTCCAAGGAAAATCATGCACATCTCTTAGAATGGTGATAGTAGATCCAACTAACCAATGTTGTTTTTGATCCATTTGTTAATTAATAGGGAAAGGGTTCCTTACAAGTAAGGGGTTCCCTATTGGAGGGGGATTGATATTAACTAGGGTTATTATTATGGTTCTATGTCTCATATGATTTGTCAAGGGTGAGACTAATAAACTAGCCTAGGAATTAAATCTAGTCACTCTCCTGGGTGATTTTACTGAAACTCTATGTAAAGGATAACTACTAATATTAGAGGTGTTTCCCTTCTTGTGGTCCTAGTTAAGTATTGGTGTAGGTTTTATGCACACTAGTGTTATAATTAGGTAGCCTCTGATGTTTTAGGATCTTAATGGAGGCAAAACTACTCCAGGGCATGAGTTATAGGTATACAATTTATTTCAACCTATTGATGGAATAGCGTGTAAGGAATGTAAGTTTTTGATAAGGTTTTCAGATATAGATGTGGTTATTAATAATGTTAGTGAATCTCTACGTGAGTTGGATAGGTAGATTGTCTCTAATCTAGAGTGGGTAGATCTCAAAACAAACTAAAAAAATGAGTGAAGGGTAAGGCAAAAAATAAAGATTATATGATTTTAAATAAATACTCCCCTGTTTAGTTTGTAAAAGGACAAGTGCTCTTAGAACCTATGCCTATTTTTAGAATTAATTGCACATACATAGTCAGATATGGATAAGAATTATAAGGAAATAAAGATAAAATAAATTTAGAAACCTATAATAAAGGTTATTCCTTTTAGGGAAGCTATTTCACACCCTTAATTAGGAGATTATGGCTTGGGCTAGTGAAGTATTTGAGGTAATTGTTACACACACATATAAAATTGCATAAAAAAAAATCACTCATACACAACTAGAATTATGAATTAATTTGAACTTGACTATCTTAACCAATATATTTACCAATCTTTTAGTAGCTATTGCACACTTAGAAATTAGTATATTAATCAAAATAATTAAGAATTTATTTCTAGATTTTTCACACTAAAGATTATTGAAAAATACAACCAAAAAAAGTAACAACTAATTACACAAAAAATATAAAGAAAATACATAAACACATTCATTGATGATATAAATTGATGCTTCTCCTGTATTAAAAAATTCTCTGAAAAAATTTCAATTTAGATTACAATTGTTTATATAGACTTGGGGAAGGGGTCACCTCATCCTCCAAGTTCATGAAAGGTCATTACATGTGATAGTTAGAACATGTAGTTCTAACCATAGTCTAAATATATATGAGTCTACTTATAGTTATCAATTTAAAAGAGTGTTTGCCAAGGTTATGCAACATGTGTATGTGCTAAAAGATACAGGTAATTTTTTACAATTATAGATCGAACTATATGTAAACTATAAACAGATGTACCATTTATCAAAACTACACATGCCTCTTTATATAAGTTGTGAGAATAACTAGTTAACTATTTTAGGTTAGCTACATTCAAATAAAACATAGACATATGCACAAAGTGCCAAAATCACTTTACCCATGTTTTTAGAACTAATGGCACCACTGTTAGTTATGAATAATTTGAACTATGTGTTGCATGCTCATTAGTGCCTTTTATAGAATCAAGATCTTCACTTTTATATTATTTCTTTAGATTAGGACATGCCTATTATATTATTTTTCTTAATTATGTATCCAAATGTTTTTCAATAAATATAGCTTAGTCCAAGAATATTTGTGTTTTGTTTATTACTAGATTTTGAAATATGGCACATGTCAATACAGGATTAAGTCTAGGATCCCTAAAAATTTCATGGATCTACTTATTTTGGTTAAACATGGTGATAGGACCAAAGTTTACCAAAATTCTGACACAACTTGTCAGATTTAAGAGCACACATGATTACCAATGTATAAGCAACTTAAACATGCACAAATACCAGAAGAATAAATAACTATCAATGCGAAATAACTCAAAAATTGAGAGGCAACACACAATTGTATTCAACTCATTACAAAGGAAATTACAATAAAGAAATCACACTCTTCTCCACCTCTACAAGGCCTTCCACACCTCAAGGGCTCCAAGTAATCTTCCCACCTGAGTAATCTTCTCTCATAGGTCTCAACTAACAACTTACACAAGCTGTTGTTCACCTCATTGTACCTCCAATACAACTGAGTACGAATCTGGTACTCCAAGTAGATCTAACCATGATCCTGCTCCTGATGTATTGTTGTCACCTTGGATCCTAGCTCAACCCCACTGATCTCCTTTCTGACCCTCGCATTCACACATCTCCCTGCAGACCAACCTGATCTTACTTATCACATGTAGATCTCCTCCATGACCCTGCAACACCCTGCATATCAAACCTGATCTTACATACATGGGGAATCCTACTTGATTCCACCATGGGAAGAACTCTCCAAGCTCCACACTTGGGTTCTATAAGTTCAACACTTAACAATACAGCCCATGAGTCTATTATATAGATCTCATGCATACACTAAATTAGACAAGTGCAGCTCAAAGACTCGAACTGGTCTCTCAACATGCAAACTCCGCGTTCACTTAACTAACTATTCGTCAACAATAGTTCTGACTCGCTACAGGTGATCGACGTCGGTCCCTGCCTTCTTGGAGGTGACCGATGCCGACCGATCTCCTATGCCGATGCCAGTTTCCTTCTGCGCTTCCCCTGACCTGACGTCGATTGTGACCTACCGATGCCGGCGACTGTCAAGCTATGCAAAAAACCTCCTCCTTCTATTTTCAATAAGGTGAAGCTTTTATCTCCACACCCTAACAATCTCCCACTTGGAGATAAAGAGCTACACCTGTACCCATACCAGTACTCTATCTAATCTGCATCCTAGCTTGTATTCCTCTTCAAGCTCCCACTCGAAGACAACCCACCACACTCCTTGTGGTGCTACACCTGTGTCTGAATTTCTCCATTCTTCTGCCTTACTATACTCCCACTCAAATATCAACCCCTGTGAGTAACCTGTAATCAACAACACTTAACAGATCTGAACCACCTGTTAGTCAAGCTCGCTCTGAGAACGTCTAACCTCGCTCTGATACCATTTCATAGGACCAAAGTTTACCAAAGTTTTGACACAACTTGTCAAATTTAAGAGCACACATGATTACCAATGTATAAGCAACTTAAACATGCAGAAATACTAGAAGAACAAATAACTATCAATGAGAAATAACACAAAAACTGAGAGGCAACACACAATTGTATTCAACTCATTACAAAGGAAATTACAATAAAGAGATCACACTCTTCTCCACCTCTACAAGGCCTTCCACACCTCAAGGGCTCCAAGTAATCTTCCCACCTAAGTAATCTTCTCTCATAGGTTTCAACTAACAACTTACACAAGCTATTGTTCACCTCATTATACCTCCAGTACAACTGAGTACGAATCTGTACTCCAAGTAGATCTTACCATGATTCTGCTCCTGATGTTTGCTGTCACCTTGGATCCTAGCCAACCCACCGATCTCTGTCTGACCCTCACATTCACACATCTCCCTGTAGACTAACCTGATCTTACTTATCACATGTAGATATCCTCCATGACCTCAACACCCTACATATCAAACCTGATCTTACATAAATGGGGAATCATACTTGATTCCACCATGGGAAGAACTCTCCAAGCTTCACACTTGGGTGGTACGAATTCAACTCATAAAAATACAGCCCATGAGTCTATTATATAGATCTCATGCATACACTAAATTAGATAAGTGGCTCAAAGACTCGAACTAGTCTCTAACATGCAAACTCTGCATTCACTTAACTGACTATTCGTCAACAGCAGTTCTGACCGTTATAGGTGATCGACATTGGTCACTGCCTTCTTGGAGGTGACCGACGCCGACCGATCTCCTACCGATGCCGGTTTCCTCTGCGCTTCCCCTTCCTAACATCGGTTGTGTCCTGCCGATGCCGGTGACTGTCAAGCTGCAAAAAACCTCCTCCTTTTGTTTGCAACAAGGTGAAGCTTTTAGCTCCACACCCTAACAATCTCCCACTTGGAGATAAAGAGCTACACCTATACCCATACCAGTACTCTATCTAATCTACATCCTGGCTTGTATTCCTCTTCAAGCTCCCACTCAAAGACAACCCACCACACTCCTTGTGGTGCTACCCCTATGTCTAAATTTCTCCATTCTTTTGCCTTGCTATACTCCCACTCAAATAGAAACCCCTGTGAGTACCTGTAATCAACAACACTTAACAGATCTGAACCACCTATTAGTCAAGCTCACTCTGAGAATGTCCAACCTCGCTCTGATACCATTTCATAGGACCAAAGTTTCCCAAAGTTCTGACACAACTTGTCAGATTTAAGAGCACACATGATTACCAATGTATAAGCAACTTAAACATGTGGAAATACCAGAAGAATAAATAACTATCAATGAGAAATAACATAGAAACTGAGAGGCAACACACAATTGTATTCAACTCATTATAAAGGAAATTACAATAAAGAGATCACACTCTTCTCCACCTCTACAAGGCCTTCCACACCTCAAGGGCTCCAAGTAATATTCCCAACTGAGTAATCTTCTCTCATAGGTCTCAACTAACAACTTACACAAGTTGTTGTTCACCTCATTATACCTCTAGTACAACTGAGTATGAATCGGTACTCTAAGTAGATCTTACCATGATTTTGCTCCTAATGTATTACTATCACCTTAGACCCTAGCCAACCCGTCGATCTCTATCTGACCCTCACATTCACACATCTCCCTACAAACCAACCTAATCTTACTTATCACATGTAGATCTCCTCCATGACCCTGCAACTCCCTACATATCAAACCTGATCTTACATACATGGGGAATCCTACTTGATTCCACCATGGGAAGAACTCTCAAAGCTTCACACTTGGGTTCTACCAGTTCAACACTTAATAATACAACCCATGAGTCTATTATATAGATCTCATGCATACACTAAATTAGACAAGCAGCTCAAAGACTCGAACTGGTCTCTAACATGCAAACTCTGCGTTCACTTAACTGACTGTTTGTCAACAGTAGTTCCTGACCACTACAGGTGACCGACATCGGTCCCTGCCTTCCTAGAGGTGACTAACATCGGTCGATCTCCTGCTGATGCCAGTTTCCTCTGCGCTTCCCCTGATTGATGTCGGTTGTGTCCTGTCGACGCCGGTGACTGTCAAACTATGAAAAAACCTCCTCCTTCTTTTTACAACAAGGTGAAGCTTTTAGCTCCACACCCTAACACATGGTTCATTAGATTTTAGTGATTTGACTCATTGGCTATCATGAGATTGGAACTTGTCATGTCCTATTTTTATCTACTTTATATGTGTGCCACTCAGAAACTACTCAAGGCTTCTAAATTATATGTATTAGGTTGCCTTGTTCTTCCCATCGGTCATTGGATTTATGCACTAGGATCCCATGATGGTAACACATGTCACTCTCATAGAGATTTGATATTTCAACTTGCACTCGCATCATTTGATCAAATGGACCCAAGCAAACACTCAATGTAGGATCTTGATTTGAATCCCAATGGGTACTTTATGAGGTTAAATTTTACATTTACATGGCCATCAACTAACATCTTCATGATCATTAAATAACATCCATGTGACTATGAAATTTAAATCTATAAATTAGCCATTATTGATGTTACAGTTGATATTCACATGACTCTCAACTGGCATCCACATAACCATCAAGTGACATGCACATGACTATAAAAATTAATCTCGAAAGTTAAACATGTTATCAATGTTGAATTTGATGTTCACATGACCATCAACTGATATCCTCATGATCATCAAATTACATACATGTGACTATGAAATTTAATATTTTCAACTTGACACATGTCATTTTCTTCAGACTCCTTACTTCTATAATTATAAATGAAAAGAAGACTTAGCATAATAATTTTGTAAAATATGTAAATAGGAACCTACATAAATATTAATTCTAATGTTTTAGTATTTAATAAAATATGATTTGGGTCTGGGTTAAAATATTAAATTAATCTCAAAACATAATGAAATGCTCTCTAAGCAAAGTTTCCACTTGGAAGTCTAGCATTTGTTTTAGGGTAATTATTACAAGAGAATTATTCCAAGGGAATTATTTTAGATAAAATGTCTATAATAATTATCTTAAAGGGTCATTTTTTTCAAACAAATTGTTTGAAGGAATTGGTTGAAGGGCAAAAGCACTAAGGATAAAAGTCTCGAAGGATAAGTCTTAAAGAAAAAAAGGGCCTAGGACAAAGTCCTGAAAGGTAAATGGCCACTTCTAAAAGGGCAAAAAGGTCTTTTTAAAAATATTTGAGGGTTAAGTGGGCGCTTCAAAAAGGATTGAAAGGTCACTTTCAAAATGTTCAAAGGGTTGGTTTAGGAGTTCTAAAGGGCATGTGTCCTTTGGGGGAATTATTTCAAGACTTTTACGATTGAAAAAATGTCTAAGACACAAATCCATAAGGAATTGGCCAAGGATAAAAGTCTAGAAGGATAAGCTCACATGTGAAAAAAATCTTGAGATAAAAGTCCCAAAGGGTATGCTCAAAAGATGAAAGGATCTACATCATGGAAAAAATACCTGAAGGGTATACTCTATAGGGTATATTTTGATGGGAAAGGGCCTTTACAAAATTCCAAAAGGGCACAATCAAAATGTTGAAGGGTATGTTAAAAAAGTTCAAATGGCATGTGCCATTGATAAAACTTCCAAAGTATAAGTTTAAGGCAAAGGGTCCTTTCAAAAGTCGCAAATGAATTATATTGAGGTAATTATTTAGGATAAAATATCAGCAAAAATTCTCTTGAAGACACAATTATCTTAGACAAAATGTTTGAAGGAATTCTATTGGCTTGAAGAAAATGTCTCAAAAAAATATTTGAAGGAAAGGTTCAAAAATGCAAAGGTGTAATACAAAAGTCTCGAAGTAAATGAGCAAAAAATCTAAAAGGTAATTGAAAAACTTCCAAAGGAATTCTATCAAGAAAAATGGCCACAATAAAAAGGCCAAAGGACACATTTTAATAATCTTGAAGTGTACGTTGACAAGTAAAAAAGGGCATTTAAAAATTTTTGAAGGGTAATTCTGAAATGTCAAAGGGAAATATTAAAATTCTAAAGAGTACTTTAGAAACAATCTAAAGGGTCTACTTCATAGGGCATTTGTCCATGATAAAAGTTTGGAAGGATCCACTTCATAAAGGTTAAAGGGAAATCTCAAAAATGCCAAAGGGTAGGTTGGAAAGGCAAAAAGGGAATTTCAAAAGCTCTGAAGTGCAATTTAAAAATGCTAAAGGGTACTTTATAGATGAAAAAATCTAAATGGTCTACTTCATTGGGCATTTTTCCATGAAAAAAGTCTCTAAGGATCTAATTCATAAAGGTTGAGGGCAATCTCAATAAGGCCAAAGGGTAGGTTCAAATGGACTAAATGGTATATTAAGTAGAAAATTTTGAGTTCTCTCAATACTAATGATTATACAATCTAGATACAACCATATATCTCCCACTATTTCTATAAATTTCTGGATTAATAGACTAATTTTTGACATGGGGATACTAGTTATAGATTCAGTCAAGGTTGGATAGACACAATCATAGATAAATTAAATGTGATACCTATATTTGTAGATTTACAACTTAGACTAATATTTAGAAACTATTTTGGTTCCATTTTAAGACCACTCCCTTTGATTTGGAATATTTGTTATTGCACATAGGGCATCTATGAGGTAAGACACCATGTAAAACTAAGTTTTCTTCTTATGCCTAATTTCATATATTTGTTTACTCAATGAGATACTAATTATATAACCAAAATAAGGGATAATTACCTTTTTAATGATAAAGTAGACCATGGGCATGCATACTAGGTTTACATAGGCAATGGTTACATTTCCACATAACTTGTTCAACATTATCATTATCATTATAACCCCTAGTCTAGACTGGCTAATAGTAATGTTCTTATTGAGGTATGAAAATACATGGTTCCCAAAATATAACCACATGGCAAGGTTACACATAAAATTATGTTCCTTAGCCCAAGAATTGATAGAGGCTATGTCAATTTAGGGTTTGATAAAATTATAATAGGACTCAAATGCAATATAAAAAATGTAAGACACTCTTCTATATTTATGTTCATTAATTATCATGCCCTTGTCTATCTTCATTTCCTTGAAAATGGGAGCAAATATATTGATGCAATGGAGTAACTCAGGGATTACAGCTACATAATGTAGACCAACCATCTAGATTGCCACAATGTCATCATAGAAACTTTTGACTAAGAGATCATTCTCTTCTTCCCTGGTAATGGCTACCTGGTGCTCAATTCTCTATAATAATTTTGACCAATTATTTTCTCTAGTATTTAAAGAAGAGACATTAAAGTTGATGTCCATAAAAACATGACCTTCAACATCTATTGTCAAATATAGCTTAAAATCTTCCTTTGAGATATGTTTATGTGGTGTCATTGTTATAAAATTGATTTGATTATACAACTATAGATAATAATCAAATGTTATAGGCTATATTATAATGGAATTAGAGATAAATTAGGGCAATCCATATACTTAAGTCTTTTTTGAAGGTTTATGCAGGGTTTTAATGGTAGTAGCTAGTTTAAAAAATAAACTTATGTGACTTGGATTTTACTTATATTGCACATTTATGCCTTTCATGTCTATGGTTCTATAAGATATTTTAATTTGACCTATTATGCCTATGTGGCATTGTCATGTCACACTATTCATTAATTTTTGAAATGTGACCATTTTTTTTCGTGACATTTGTCATCATATCATACTTTCTCATAGATTCATTAAACATGATATATTGATATTATACAAATATTCTTAGCCTTAAATCTATCATAAACTATTTATCTTCCATCTGATCTCTTGAGAGTGTGCCACTTAGAAGCTTTGTGGGGTTTTTGTGCTCAATGTAAAAACACTCCATCACTTAACACCTTTGTTCCACATGAAAACTTTTCCTTTCATACAAAACATTTAGTTCTTGACTTACATCATGCCATTTATTTGGCTCTAAGGATTTAATGCCATTGGTTGATCTCCATTCCATTCATCATGGTTATGACACATGTCACTACCACATTTATTCTATGTTTTTTGATAAGTCTACCTTCATCTTGCATTTTTAGATCTCCTTTGCATGGATTAATGGGATCCATTGATCAGATACACTTAATTATGTTCTTATACATTTGGCTAAATGTGGATCTTTAATTTTGGGCTAAGTCACCAATATCATGACACTCATCACTCTTAGATTCCTTCATAGAACCTTGACCCATTGATTTTTCCCTATGCCATTAGATCTTTATAATTATTCATTGTGATTGTGACACTTATCATTTACATGTGCCATCTCAAGATATTTTATAATTAGACCTGAGAGGATGCCTATGTACCATCGATCTCTCTTATAAGATAAAATATCTCACCACTTGGCATTCTCACATTCATTCATTCCTATAGGCAATGAAAATAAACTAAGGGCTTGGGTAATATAAAGAGACTTAATATAATGTTTTAGACTAAGGTCTTAGTTGTATTAATAAATACAATTGGGACTAAGGCTAAAGTTTAAGCTAGGTCCAAAGTGTGAAAATTTTCCCACGTAAACATGGATCTTGTATAAATTTGAATCTATTTCAAAATGAACTTAGGATAAAATATATTATACTAAGGTTTTTTTAACATTAGTTAGACATAGATTCAATTAATCAACTAAAACATCAAAGTGTTAGTAAAAAGGGGTTAAGTTAACATTAAATCACAACACCCTAAAATGTTCATTCTAGTGACACTCCATTAAACCTACAACATATAAAAAAGATCAAACATTAGAAATACTAGATAAAGCCAAATGAAAATTAAATGTTGACATGCTAAATGTAAACATGATGAGAACAATGAAAGCTAAAGCAAAAATAATATTAAATAATGCAATTTTGATCAATTTTAGTGTCAACTTAAAACAAAATTTTCAAAATTGAACAAGGGTCCTCATTTTTCAAAAATAGGGGTATGTTAACCTCAATACTCTATACTCTTATATGTCCTTTCCTATTTACATGCTTTTACATCATCTTTGCTTTATCTAGTCCTTCTCCTTCATCACGAACTTCCTATTTAAAGACAAAATTGAGTTGAATTCAACTAATATCATGAGTCTTACCAATCCTCATAAGGTCTCCCATAATAAGATTATGGTTCCTCTCCTTGATGAAATTAATGTTCTTATATCCACTCACGCAATAAATTATGGGACCCCTCTTCCCTCTTCTCTTTATAATCCTCTATTCTCACTTGAAGATCAACCCAAATTAGAGTATACACATGAAATTCTTTTTTTTATCTCTAGATTTCCTCAACATTAGGGAAAGGATCCTTCTACCATTTACCATTTCATGATTAGTGTTCAAATTGAAGATCTTCATTCACCTTCTCCAATGTTCTCACATGGATTTGGGGATACTAGATTATTTTCTTCTCATCCTCTTCAATTTATTTTGACCCCTTATCATACCATGACTTCTTATTTTACTTCCTCTACCTTCATGCCTAGTATCTCTACTAATATGGTAGGATCTACATCTAGTGGGCCTCTTCCAAGACCCACTCTCCTTAATTATTCCATTAGTGTATCATTTTATACCCATGGTAATCATTCCTCTAGTGATTCTTCTTCTAATCCCGTTTCTAGTCCATCTCTTTTCACACAAT
Source organism: Torreya grandis (assembly GCA_037957365.1). Taxonomy (NCBI): domain Eukaryota; kingdom Viridiplantae; phylum Streptophyta; class Pinopsida; order Cupressales; family Taxaceae; genus Torreya; species Torreya grandis. Next base: position 5,607,249 of record JARHVA010000222.1, on the reverse strand, counting down.
AAATTATTTCCACTAGTGCATCACATTCTAATAGCTCTTCACAAGCTCCTACTAACACCCATAATGGTACCCAAGCCACTACATCCAATTCTAATACTTCAAATAATTCCAACAATGAAACTCAAAATCATCAACTCCTATTACAAACTCTTAATCAAATTAATTCTTTTAAATCTAAAAATGCAAATCAAATGATGCAAATGTAAAACCACCTTATTCATCTTCAAACCCACGCTCAATAGATGCCATGGGACATGCATAATCAAAATGTTCCCCTACCTCTTCTTTTAGATGCCCATGGTAATATTATCCCTTAACCTCCTCTTGTCAATAAGACAATCAATCATCTTAAAAATTAGCCTCTTACATATCAAATTGATAATATCCATATAGGAGGTATCATCCCTACCATTTATTACAATGGGTTAATGGATCCTACTGTTCATTGAAAACATTTGGAATATATATAAAGATTGGGTCAAATTAAATATTTTTATCGCTACCAATATATTATCCAAAAATCTCATGGCTGATGCTTAAGATTTGTAAAACCAACTTATAACTCATTTTATTACTACTTTGGAGGATTTAGTAAATTCTCTAGTCCAAGAGTTCCAAACTAGTGATCTTCTTGATAATACCTTGGCCTATTTTATCAATTATAAACAACTTAAAACTAAAACAACCCAAGATTTCATTAAATGATGAAATACATTGTCTAACAAATGTGAACATAACATGGCCAATGATAACCTCTTCCATCTCATTACCAATGTTATTTTTCCCAAGTTGTAATATTAGGTCTAGAGTCTCTCTCCATGTATCTTAGAAGATGATATTGACCAAGCTAAATTTCAAGATTTCATTATGTGCCAATTAGATCCATACTAACCTTATGTAGGTAATCCTATATTACTCAAGAGAAAGAATCATCATCCTACCAATCATGGTGTCATGAACTCTTATGACACCATTCACACTATTCAAGTTGTTCTTAACCAATCTTTGGAACCAACTCCCCCTTCTAACAAATTTACCATTCCTAATTTATCTTCACCTAACAACATCAATATTCACACACATTTATCCTTAAACATATTTCTAAAACATCTACCAAGGCCTCTCCCACTCATCCTATGAAATCTTGGTATGATCCCAATAAATTTTGTTGGTTTCATTCTTGTTGGGGTCATTCTCATGAGACCTAGTAGCTTCATAATTTGGATATGAATTTTCTTCTTGGTCCTAATTTTTACCATGATTATATCATTAGCAAACACCAACAAGCCTATGACATTATTATTAAATCCCATGAAATAAATACTCAATCTCAATATTTGAATCAATCTAATGCTCATTTGGACATCTATAAAGATCATCTTACAAATCACCAAGATACCCAAGACAAGCCCACCCCTTATACTAATAATGTAGAAAGTCTTATTGACCTAACTCTTAAATATAATGTGGTTAATATGACTAATATGTGAAGGGTAGTTACTTTCATTGATCCTCAACCTATCTACACACCTCCATTGTCTTGCACATTTCATTTTATCCAAGATTATTATCCAATTCAATTAAATGAGTTGGGACAATATGAACTTATAACTTTTGATGAACCAATTCCAACTCCTCCCTTGGATAACACCTCCCATACTATTTCTACCATCTCTCCATCCTCTTGACCTATCACAAGTGATACTCAAACTTATATCAACACTTATAGAAATTTTCAAAACCAACTTGCATCAATTTCTTCATCTTCTCAACATCAACAAAAACTTTCCCTCTTACTAAACCTTCTACCTCTTATCAACATAAATTCCAATGTACTTCAACTCCTCCTTTTAAGTACCTCCTTCAATGCTATGTACCTATTTCTAACAACCTTATTATAGATTATGATGAGTGGGATCCTATCATGGAACATACCAATATCCCATCCCAAATCTAATTTATTGACCTTATGAGGACATATCTACATCATTATAACCATATTATGCAACTTTTGTTCAAAATGAGCATCCCTCATCCTCTCATATAAGGATGTGAAGAAACCTTATCTGGATCTAAACATAGCATATTAAAAAAATGAAAAGATATGTCCATACACGTTGATTAAATAATAGACACTTCTCTTTCCCTCAAATTTCCCTTCACTTCCATGATTCCTAATGAGATTATGATTTTTGTGGATGATCCTCCTCTTTATATTAGTGTCCAAATTGGTGATATTCAAGTCAAGTGTGCCTTAATTGATGATGGTTCTTGCACTTATGTTGCCTCTCTCAATTTTATCAAAACAATTAGATATTATAAATGCAATATTAAATCCACATGAATCACATGTCAAGGTTATGATTAAAGGAAAATGCCTCCTTTAGGTTGTGTGTGGCTCACCATTACTATTCCACCTATCACTGTTCACGTGAAGGTGATGATTTTCAACTTTCCTCTATCTTATAACATTTTTATTGGTAGGCCATGGACTCACCGTATGAAATTACTTACTTATTTTTCTTTATAGGCCATCTATAGGATTCAATATGACACTAAACCTTGATATTTGAACAATTCCAAGACCAAGTGTATTCATGAATCCTACCCTTTAACCATTTCTAAGTATTCCATTTCATTAGTCTCAATGATTTAACATTCTTATCCATTCCACTTTAGGCTACAATGTTCATCATAAACTCATTAAGAATATTTCCCCTAGCCTTCTAGATTATGATGATGATGAGTCTGACGAGAACAATCTCAAGATTAAAACTTATGAAATCTCACCTCATCTTATCTCTCAACTTCTCATTTATTTTCAACCTCATTCTTGTCAACCAAATTATGATGATATCCCTATTGTCTCAACCAAGACTCGACATTATATTCATCACACCTCATTGTATGACAATGCCATCCCTACTTGCATCATTTATCTTCATACACATGATTACAATGATGGTTATACCTTATACAATATATTCTTAGGAGGTCTTGTTTAGGCTCATGATGCTAAGATTATCCATTATTATTCCTCTTTGCTTCAATATTTTAGTTTATCTTTCAATGTTCTATTGTTTATCATTCTTAATTTTAATATTTTTACTCTTTATCATAGGGTAGACATGGTGTGGACATCTCTAGTTTATAAATAACCTCACAGGTGTATGATTATGGATTATTCTTTAACTGGTCCCTATCACTTTAATAGGTACCATGACCCTTATATCTTACTTATCCTTGAGATGCATGAAACTCTCCTTTAACCTTCTATATAACCTACCCCTCCATCAATAGATCCTAATTCAGATCCCATTCCTATACCCCCTTTAGCTAAGTCTATTCTTACTTTGAATTCTATCATTCTTATTATCAAGCCTTGCCCTATCTCTCTACCAAACCACCTTCTCTCAGTGATGGTTTACTTCCTTTACTTTAGCTAGCTCCTTTGTCCACTAAATAGGTTGATCATTCTTATAGAGACACTTATACTTTTACTACACCTCCTTTTGTGAGTACACCTACAAAGACTACTCATAGGTGTATCTATTGATTCCATCGAAAAGAAAACTATTCATCTATGCATTATCATAATTTAAACCAATATATTAATAATTTTCATCCTACTACCGATCAATCCTCAAATAACACTATACCTCCCCCAAAAGTACTACCTAAATATATTCTTGAGTATGGTGAGGTATATTATCTCCAACACTAATATGGAACCCATCACACTGATCATTGCCATATCCTTTAGTAACATATTAAAGATAATATTTTAACCATTTTTATACCTTATACCATTCATACCACATGTCATTATCATAATAAGGATATGCCTTCTTCTACCATGGTGCTACCTCCTATGGTTCCATCTCATCTTATGATCCCTTCTTCAATTGTTATTCCTCCACCCATGAATTGCTCACCCATGGACCTTCCCTCACATGTGGATCCTTTTCCACCTATGAGTCCCTCACCTATGGATCCTTCCCTATCAATGATCCCTTCATCTCATATAGAGTTCATTTCCATGCATTCTCTTGAGCATCTATTTCATGATATCCCTTCTAATCATGATCCATCAAGCATTCATACCTTTTATATTCATGATATTAGATGTTAATTAATCATCTAGTTTTCATTAAAGATAGATGAGACATTAGATGCAATTCACATTCAACTTCATAGAGAGTTATCAAATGTTATGTATAATATGGGTGGACAAATATATTAGTACTTGTGAGTACATACATGGTGTTCTTACATTTTCATTTGGATTAGACGTGTGCTCCAACTTTATCTTTATCTATTTTTTATATCATTTGACATTATGTCAAATTTGTATCTATCTTACATGGTGACTTTCATTTCATAGTTTATATTTCTTATAATGTCATTTATGTTTTCTTTTGTATTTATTTTTAATCATTTCCTTATTTTTATTCTTAAGCTTATTTCTTATAGACTCCCTTATTTTATTTTCATTATATTTTTTATCTTATCTTTATAAATATGGATAATTGTTATTGTTACATGGTTATGCAAACCTTGATCCCTTTAGTCATTCCTTCTATACCAAGTGATTAGTTAAAAAATAATAATCTCATGATAATATCCTTTTATTTATCCACTTTGGATCTCCTTATATTCCCCTTTATTCCTTTTCCAAAACTAAGCATACACATGGTTGAGACTTGAGATAACATGATAGTTTATAATTAAGCCTAAGTGTTCTAGTTA